>JAMLFY010000001.1:21064423-21085149 GCA_030441495.1 Dalbergia oliveri | reverse complement strand
TATTATTTATGTTTTGTTAGATTGCCTACACTTAGTCTTATTCTTTGGTAGGCAAAATATCTATATGATATGTAATTATGGATGCTATGATGGAGCCAATATATTATGATGTGATGTTTGTAAATTCCTATGTGTCTTTTAAATTTTGCTAAATCATTCACGTTAAGCGGCTCACGTTTTCAATTATGTTTAAAAAAAAAATGGCTCGTAATTTCACTAAGTATTTTCAAAGCATGATTAAGGACTGAAGCAAAGAGTAAAGTCTAGTAATTAATCAGATACTACCTAGGTGTATTGGGTTAATTATTAGGGTGTTACACGACACCCTCTTCCTAGGAGGAAGGAGGTAACTAATCATTAGGCGAACCGTTGGGTGTGGCAAGAATGTGGAGGCTTTGAGCATGGGCACCTCTCCTTTGGTCAGGTGGCTTCTCCTCCATAGACGTGACTCTTCTCCTCATCGTGCATGACAGGAGCTCTCATTTGGAATTATCTCCGGCGCCATAGGAACGGTGGGACAAAACCATCGGAAGAAAGCTAAGTAGGTGAATCCTCGGAGGGTTCTGACCATGAATAGGTGGAGTGAGGTGGTGACTGAGGTACATAGATAGGGACATCATGAAAAACCGATGGCAGCAGGGTGGGATATGATGGGATCTGCCCAACAGATAAGCACGCTCAAAGATGAGGTCATTAGTAAATGGGGTGGCGATGAGAATCTATAACTGGTTTAGGTGTGTAAGAGGCACTCTATAAAGATGTAAAGGAGGACAACACATTGACCTATGAAGTGATAAGTCTGGTGAGAGGATCGAAGTGCATCTGCCAAGTAGGAGTGTCAACGTAAATCACGAAAGTCGCCATTTACTTCTAAAGACGAATGGAAAAAGAAAAGAAGGAATGAGAAACTTATACAAGAATCTCAGTAGGGCTTTCGCCTCCTAATATGTGTCATCATCTACATCCTCAGGAACCTCAGGTTTCATTATGAAATTAATGGGCATATGTACATAGGGTTCATTTATTAAGTTCTAAACACCGTTATCCGTGGCCGTACATTTTAGCATGAATCTTAATGCATGAATGCAACATACAAAGTCATGAATACATGTTGATACCATAAGCAAGATATCATGGAATTATATTAAATGGGCATGACATAGAGAATGTAAAACTCTTCTAACATGATCTTTCATCATTATTCTTTTAGGTGACTTAAACTTTTTATTCTCTTTTCCTTGGGGCCTACCCTAATACTCTCCCCTTTTTGAGAGTTCTAGGTTATGAGCTCATACCTAAACTAATCATCACTAGTCTACACTTATCCTCTTGATAAGCTAAATTCCTGACTCCTAGAGTGCGGGTTAGGGGCATAGGTTCACCTTTCATAACCATTAATTCCTGGAGTCTAAAAGATCACCTTTCCTGGATCACTCTCCTAACTATTAATTCCTGAATCTAGAGGATCATTTCCGTATGTCTTATGTCACCTATTATCTCAATATATATTATCCAGATGCAAATGTGAGCATGTAATCATAACTTATCATTTAACATATCATGCACATAATTCTCATAAATCATGTGCATCTTAATCATTCATTCATAATGCCACAAAATCATCATGTCATTGGTCACATAAACATGCATCACATCTCTTTGCATATATCCATAAGCATAATATCAATTGTTATCTTATAGCAGTAAATATCCTCCTACCCATATGTCAGTATTCAATGACCAAACTTAGGTAATGCATATGCTATGCTTAACAGTATATATATATATATATAACATACTAGGGATCATCATTCACATAACTCAACTTAAGCATATAGGGTCACCAATCCACTTTATCTTGCTTAGAACATTATCATTTGTACAATTGGAGTCTTGGTAATCAATTACATGTGCTGATAATCAATTATTAGAATCAAAAACTTATTCCTGGGTACAAACATCCTAGTTATCAATTACATGGGCTAGTAACGATTACCAAACCAAAATTTTACAAAGAATCATCTGGTAATCATTACCAGAATCTTAATTTTGAAAAACCAAAGTTTAAACACAATGCAGGTTGCTCTTTCATTCCAAGACCATTTCAAAGGATCTTTTTAACATTCCTCTTAAAATCATACTCACATTCCCACAAAACAAACAAGCTATTCACTAAAGTTTTATATGTCATAGAAGCAAGATTGAAACCTCAAAAGAGAATAAAACCAACATTAGATTATGGCAAAAAATACACTCAATAGCCATGATCAAGATTTCCATTTTAAGATACAAGGAGAAATCTTTGAGCTCTAGGGAATTAGGTGATGACAAGAATCATAAACATGTCATGCAATCTCATTTTTAGCCATTTGTTATTATAAGGTGATGGCTTGAAAATATAAATATAGGAATGTAAGATTATTTTTAAGTCTTTAAAGCTTAAGTGATAACTTGAAATATAAACAAGAAATGCAAGACTTGAAATTTAAATATGGAAATGCAAGTCCATTTCTTTAGTCTTCAAGATTTAAGGTGATGACTTGAAAATAAACATGATATGCAAGGCATTGAAACATATAAATCTTCTTTAGAGCTTGAAGAGGAAGTTTTCAAGCTAAGAGAGAAAAGAGAAGAAGAGAAGTTGTGTTTAGGAGAATGAAGAAGGAAAAGGACTTCTTTGATCTTCGAGGAAGAAGCTCAAAGTTTGCAATGTGTGTAAAAGATTCAAAGAGCTTTCAAGCTTGCATATTTATAGAGGAATGAAAACTCATGGATGGCCTTGAGAAGGAGGAGTGGCCAGTCCTTTAGAGGAAAAGGAGAAAAGAAATATCTCCTTGATTGGTATGGTTGTGAGTATGGGCAAGGTATGGTGAGGTATGAGCTTAAACATGGGTAAAAGTATGGTCTTTGAGTGAAACAAAATCAACATGTGACACAAATGGGAGGGCATGATTTTGGCTAAGTTCAGCCAAGGGAGGAGAGATTTTGTTCATCTAATTGTGGTTTAATGATGTGTTTAGGTGTTTCTTTGATTAAGGTTTTGATTAGGAGTTTGTAAGAAAGTGTTTAGTTAAGGTAATGGTTAATTAAGGTTGTCAAGACTTGATTTAGGGAGTGGTCTTGCTAGATTAAAGAATTAAAACTCTTTTTAAGTCAAATTAAGTCATAAACACAATTCCTTTATTAAAGGAATTGGAGAGAAATTTACTATTCAAGATTCCATGACTAGAAATCTTGAATCAAAGAATGAGATTAGAGTTTAACTAAGAAATCTTAGATTATAATTAACCTTAATAAATTATTTTGACTCTAGATTAATTATCAAAATTAATTAATCTTCGATTAGAGCCTAATATTGCTTAGGTTTGGTTAATTGCATCATTAGGCTCATGTACATCATTTTCTAGGGGCAAAATGATAATTTTGCATAAAGCCTAGGACCTCTTTCAAACTAACTATCATAAATCACTCATAAACATCATTCTTGAACTTTCTAAAAAGTTCTTGGGTAAACACCTTTACCCCCATAAAACACTACTGGGGTATTTTGGTCATTTTGAACCAAAAGTTCGGAAACAAGATTTTTACCTTGGATATCAAACATTAGTTATAATCCCCTTCAAACATTGAGTTGACCCATTTGAGACTTGAGTAAAAATGACGTAAGGGGCATTTTGGTCATTCGTTCTCAAATAGAAAAATCGGGCTACAACAAGAATCATAAACATGCTATGCAATCTCATTTTTAGTCATTTGTTATTATAAGGTGATAGCTTGGAAACATAAATATGATGTGCAAAGCTTGAAATATAAATATGGGAATGCAAGATTATTTTAAGTCTTTAAAGCTTAGGTGATAACTTGAAATATAAACATGAGATGCAAGAGCTTGAAATATAAATATGATGCAAGTCCATTTTTAGAGCTCATTTCAAGACTTTAAAGAATCAAACTCTTAACCCCAATCAATCTTAACGAAATGGAAATGAGCTTTAGAGTCCTTTATACTATGGTTCCAAGAACTTCATCTCTTGGACTTACCATCAAGTTCAAAAAAAAAAATGCCAATAATAATCCATTTTTCATACTCTTATGAGACCAAAGGAAAATAAATCAAGCCTTGAGTTTTAGAGGTCAAACACATGATGGTTTCACAATCAACATCAAGACCCTCATCATCAAGCCATGGTCTCAAACATCAAAGAAAGACAAAAATATTTCAAGGGAACCAACAAGTATTCTACAACCATCATCCTTTAAAACCAAAAATAAATCAATCCTTGGGTTCTAGAGGTCAAGCACATGATGGTTTCACAACCAACATCAAGATCTCTCATCATCAAGCCATGGTTTTTGACCAATAACCAGTCAATGAAACCGAAAATAAGAGGGAAGAATAAGAAGAAGAAACTTGTCCATCAAACCAACATCAAATCCGAAAAAGGCACAAGGAAAAAGAGGAAGAACTTAAAGATAAAAAGAAATCCCTACCAAGGTTGTTTCTTTAGTTGAAAATGAGGAAGCTTGATCTTGGAATGGAAAGGTTATGTGTTTAAGAGTTAATCTAAGGTGGAGGTCTGGTGGTTTGAGGTTGAGAGGAGGTTGAGAATGGAGGTGGAAGAGGAAGAAGAGAAAGCTTAAGTTGAGAGGATTTAAGAGCACTTTTTTGACATAAAGATTTGGCCAAAAAATGAGTGGTAAGAATGAGAGTTTTTTGTGAGTGTGTAAGTGTTAAAAAAATGAAATATGAGAAGAAAATGGGGAGGGAGTGCCGCGGCCTTCCTTGGCTCCTTGGGGGAAATTTCTAATTTTTGATGTAGGTTAGGACTTGGTTTTAAGATAGATTTGACTAGGGAATGGGTTAGGAATTGATAATTGGGTGTTTGGGTTAGTAACCAAGTGTTTAAGGCCTTTCAAGACATGATTAAAGAGTGGTCTTGCACACTTAGTTTAAATAAACCTCAATTAGTTTGAAATTCAAACTCTAACACATTTCCTAAAATTAGGGAAATGGAGAGAGAATTACTATTTGGTCATGACATGACATAATGTCTTTGATTTAAGAAAGAAATTTAAACTTCCTTAACAAACGTAGGCCTTAATCAACCTCACACAAATAATTTGACTCAAAATTACTAGGATTACTAGGTAATCGATTACCATAACCAAATTTTACAGAATCATCCTGGTAATCAATTACATAGGCTGGTATCGATACCAAAATCCCAAATTTTGAAAAACCGAAGTTTAAACACAATGCAGGTTGCTCTATTCCAAGACCATTTCAAAGCATCTTAAACATTCCTCTTGAAATCATACTCACATTCCCACAAAACAAGCAAGCTATTCACTAAAGTTTTATATGTCATAGAAGCAAGATTGAAACTTCAAAAGAGAATAAAACCAACATTAGATTATGGCAAAAAATACACTCAATAGCCATGATCAAGATTTCCATTTTAAGATACAAGGGCAAGTCTTTGAGCTCTGAGGAGTTAGGTGATGACAAGAATCATAAACATGTCATGCAATCTCATTTTTAGTCATTTGTTATTATAAGGTGATGGCTTGAAAATATAAATATAGGAATGCAAGATTATTTTTAAGTCTTTAAAGCTTAAGTGATAACTTGAAATATAAACATGAAATGCAAGACTTGAAATTTAAACATGGAAATGCAAGTCCATTTCTTTAGTCTTCAAGATTTAAGGTGATGACTTGGAAATAAACATGATATGCAAGGCATTGAAACATAAACATGAGATGCAAGAGCTTGAAATATAAACATGATGCAAGTCCATTTTTATATCTTGCTAGAGCTTTCCAAGACTAAAGAACTCTCAACCCCAATCAATCTTAATGAAATGGAAATGAGCTTTAGAGTCCTTTACAACATGGTTCCAAGAACCTCATCTCTTGGACTCACCATCAAGCTCAAAGAAAAACCAACAAAGACAACCAATAGCAATCCATTTTTCATACTCTTGTGAAACCAAAGAAAGAATCAAGCCTTGAGCTTTGGAGGTCAAAACACATGATGGTTTCACAACCAACATCAAGACCTTCATCATCAAGCCATGGTCCCAAATATCAAAGAAAGAAAATATATTTCAAAGGAACTAACAAGTATACTACAACTGCCATTCTTTAAAATTGAAAATAAATCAATTCTTGGGCTCTAGAGGTCAAGCACATGATGGTTTCATAACCAACATCAAGATCTCTCATCATCAAGCCATGTTTTTTGACCAACAACCAATCAATGAATCCAAAAATAAAAGAGAAGAAAAAGAAGAGGAACTTATCCATCAAACCAACAACAAATTCAAAAAAGGCACAAGGAAAAGAGGAAGAACTCAAAATAAAAAGAAATCCCTACCAAGGTTGTTTCTCTAGCTGAAAATAAGGAAGTGGAATGGAAAGGTTATGTTTATTAGAGTTGATCTAAGGTAGAGGTGTGGTTGATTGAGGTTGAGAGGAGGTTGAGAATGGAAATGAAGAGGAAAAAGATGAGAGCTTGAGTTAAGAGAAGAAGAGAGGATTTTTGGCCAACTTGATGAGCAAGATTCAACAAAAAAGTAAATGGTAAATGTAAGAATTCCTTGGAGTGTATAGGTGTTGTAAAAATTAAAATATGATAGAGAAAGGGGAGGAGTTACTGCGGCCTTCCTTGGCTCCTTAGGGGGAAATTTCTAATTTTTCATGTGGGTTAGGACTTGGTTTGGAGATAGATTTGATTAGGAATCGGTTAGGAATTGATAATTGGGTGTTTGGGTTTAGTAACCATGTGATTAAGGCTTTTTAAGACATGATTAAGGAGTGGTATTGCGTTTAACACCTTAAAAATTATTTAAAAATTAATTTGAGCTTTATTAGTCGTAATTTTAAAAATCTAACAGTTTAGCAATAATGAGGATGGCCCAATGGATCTATAAAAAAAAAAAATTTTGGCCAAGTTGAAATAGTAACCTTGCGGGCCCTACGCCCGTACAGGAGTCAAAACCCCTTATCCGAGACTAGGAAATGCTTAGACTGAGAAAAGAGGGTTGAAGTTAGAAATTTTTGGAATAAGGATTTTATACTTAGAATTAATTTTCGGGATAATATCAGTTAATCGGGATTGCGTTTACCCGTTCAGTAGATTTCGGTGTACGTTTAACAGAAAGATGTTTAATCACCACAAATGGATAATGTATATTCATTCTGAACAACTGGAAGGCCAAGATTCAATCTTGAGTTTCAAGATCAAATCCTAGCCATCTATTTTACTTTTTATTAAGAACGATCTAATTATAATATACAATATTCATGCATTTATTATAAGATCAATACAAGTTCAAATCTTCTTTAAGAAGCCAAATTCTTCTTCTTTAAGCCTCATTTTCAGCCAGCCTAAGAGAAGAACATCAACCACCATTTTATTTCTTTCAAGAGCTTACAACTTGCTTCAAATCACCAAAACTCTTGCCTAAAGTTCCTAAAACCATCAACTTCCTTCACCAAACTTGTTCTACTCATCATAACCTACAATATATAACTGATAAAATCTCAAATCTCCGTCAATCCTCACCTTTATACCTTACTTCCTCACTGATTAGGAAGGGCTTGGGTTTCATTTGGGAGGTTTGGAGCAAGGGAATCCATCTTGGAGCATCAAAGAGCCAAGGATACACTAGCTTCCAAGAGTAAGGTTTGCTTTGGCCTTTGTCTTTCAAAATTTTTTTGAGAATTTGTGATGGTTTTAATCTAAAATTTCTAGTTATATTGGTTGATTTTATGTTGATATTGATGTGTTAATTTTGGTGGAGTGTTTGGATGATGTTAAAAATCATTTTTGTTAAAAGGAGTTTCACTCTATGTGGATTTTCAGTTTTCCTACTAGTGGTGATTGTTCACAAATTTTCTGGCATATTTGTGGGTGTTTTTTGAGCTATAAAAAATATATGTTGAAGCTAACATCTACACTAGTTCCATGAATTTTCTTGAGCCTTGTTTCAAATTCCTATTGCTTGAAAAAAATCATGAACCAAAGACTATATAGTGCTGCCTAAATTTCTGGTCTTGAAGTTGCAAATTTGCTAATTTTTTTAACATAGCAAATGATGATTTTTCATTTGAAATTTTTACAGAGAGTTAAAAACATCTTAAAGTTCAATTTTTATTTTTCTTTTGAATTGATTTTGCTAGGGTTAAAAATTATGAATTTTGGTTCAAGCTACGGGTTAAGTGGTCTCCAACCAGGAAAATTTGTGTAATTTTTTAATATAGTTATTAGAATTTCCTTTGGTATATTAGAAATTTTGGGAACCTTGTGGACACATTGAAGTAACTTAGGATAATTTATAGCCTCAAAATCAATTGCTTGGATGTGTCAATGAATTATTGTATGACGTATAAATGTCCATTATGCTGGAAATTAACAAGCTTTGAATTGAACAAAGAATGGCATTTTTATTTCAAGTATGACATGAATCCTAGATAGAAACTATTTTTGCCATGTGATTTGTGACACATAAATGCATGCTAGAGGAAATAAAGAGTAGTTTATGAGACGTGATTTTAAAAATTATCATTTGAATGAAATACCTACATGTGACTTATGCATGCATTAGAGAAAAAGAATATGTAGATTTTCAAATCGTCATGTTAAAAAACGTATAAAAATTGGCGAAGCGAACCATAGCTATGTTGAATGCCGGGAAGGAAAAAGAGGAACTTCCCTAAATTTACTTTGAGTTAAAAAGATGAGACCCTATTGTAACATCCTCTGCAAGTCAAGCAATGCATCCTTAATTTATGACATCGTCTTAAAAGTGTTAGCCTCATTAATTTAGCAAACATTACTTAATTATCTATAGCTTTCCTAAGAATCTGAGATGGATTGTATTAGCGTCCCAGGGTTTGAAGTGGTTCTATGAAAATATATAGCAAGGAACAAAATATTTATTTAGTAAAGTCAAGTACAAAAGGAAGCTCTCCTATGAGCTTAGTACATATCTGTTCTTTACTACATTTATAGACACATATACACATCTAAGTACAACAGAGTTGTCCACTACTAAGCTATAGGAATTCCGATTCAATTATTCTTATTGTCAGGCTTATTTTCTTGAAAATAACCTGGAGCAACCTAAAAACAAACACATAAAGGTCAAGGAAAATTCTAATAGACATCCTTAAAACATATAATGACACTCATGTCATCGTTATCATCCCAGCCACTTCGGTTTATTAATAAAATTGTGAGCATGTAACATACATCAAAGGTTTATTTTTAAGTTCAAAAGTCATTTTTGAAAGTGGGTTTATTTTCATACTCACTCACTCAGCATGCATATGTCATACTACTCAATATCATAACAATTCATTTTTCAACTTTGTGTGCCCTTGGTACATCGAAGGATTCCATGCCCTTTTTGGACTAACCTCTCGTGCCCTTTATACATTACAAGGGACCTTCCATGCCCTTTACACATTCAAGGGACCTTTCTCGATGCCCTTCAAGTAAAGGGGACCTTCAATGCCCTTTCAAGACTAAAGGGGGCTTATTCTTCACTTGATACATACATCAACCTCAAGCTCACCTTACTACATACATTAGCATAGTTTTCTAAAATTCATAATGTTTCAAACATATATATAGTAAATCACAAGTGATTCCTAGTCACTCCGCATAAACCAATCGTTAATGTCACTAACATGCATTCATATACATCATACTTGAACTAAAGTTCATTTGACTCCTAAATCAAGAGTTTAATTCATTTCCAGTACAAAGACGGCATTTGGCAGAATTGAGGCTTACAAATGATTTAGTTCACAAATCAAACAATCAATTTAAAGGCTGTGAAAATTCCTTGAGATACCCCAATATGTCCACAAGGCTCCATAAAAATTTCAGACAACAAGTTCTCTAACTCCTTCAATAATTGTACAAATTAATCAGGGCAGCAATTAGAAGCTTAGAACAGAGTTATCATAATTTTTAACCCCAGCAAATGATTGAATAAATGCATAATAAAATTTACAGATATATATTTAAACATGTTATTAACCTCGTGTAAAAATTTCAATGCCTAGTTCAATTATTTTCTATGGTAATAAAATCAGACAATTTTATTGCTTCAGTTTCAACAACCAAGATAGCATCAAGTCACATTTCGGTTCTTGATTTTTTTGAGGCAATAAACTTTAAAATCAACACCCAAGAAAATTCATATAGTTAAGATGTTAAATACAACATATAATTTTTATAGCTCATGAAATTACCCACAAATATACGAAAATTCGTGCATAATTACTGCCTTCAGGACAACTAGGAATCCAGTAGCCTAGTCCCAATTTCCTTTAGAAAAACTTTTAACCCCATCCAAACACACCACCAAAATTCACACATCAATATCAACATATTATCCAGCAATACAACAGAAATTTCAGACCTATCATGCCAAAACAGATCAGAAAAATTTGACAAGAAAGGGGCAAAAACCCTACTTTGAGTAACCTATTAGCTCCTTGGCTTCAAGATTAACCAAGCTTGCTTCCTTCTCCTCCAAAGCTCCCAATCCAACTTCAAACCCCTGATATCAGTGAGGTATGAGGTACAAGACAAGGTTTTGATAAGGAATAAAAATTTTGTTCAGTTAGATTGGTAGAGAATTAGGTGTAGAACAAGTTTAATGAAGAACTTTTGATGTTTCAACAACTCTAGGCTAGTGTTTTTGGGCTTGGAACTCAAGAAAAGCTCTTGAGGACAACAATGGTGGCTGGTCTCTTCTCTTTCTCTTGCTGGCGAATTTGATGGTGTCTTGGAAGAAAATGTGACTTGGCTCTTGTATTTAATGCTTTGAAGATATTATGTAAAGTAAATCATCATTTATGTGTTAAAGCAAAATGGATGGCTAAGATTAAATCTTGGATTCCAAGATTAAATCTTTCCTTCCACATGTCCTAAAAGGATAAGCTTTGACCATTTGTGGTGACTAAAAATATCTTTCGGTGTTAAAATCGCACACCAAAATTTTACCGAACGGTAAACAGGTACCGATTGAACCAATATTGCCCAAAAATTAATTTTAAGTATAAAATTATCATTCCCACCTATTTCTAACCTTATTCCCATGTTTTCCTAATTTCGGGCACCTGGGGCGGAATCTAGGGTTTCAGCTTCTCAAGACCGTGGGCCCCCAACAACTGCCACCCGGAATTTTTTTTTTAAATGTTTGGGCCACCCTCATTATTGCTAAACTGTTAGATTTTTAAAATTATGACTACTAAAGTTTAAATTAATTTTTAAATAAATTTCAGGGTGTTACACAATATTGGCTAGGAATAATATTATGTGTGATTCAAAAATGAAAATGAAGTGATGATCACGCATAGGAATAAGTTAAAATCCTAATGCAGTTATTTTATGCTATATGGTGTGATCCATTATAAATACCATTTGGTATAAATTATCTATATGGAGTTGTACAGGCAATACCCATTGGGTATAAACCAAGTCTTTTATATGTGAATAAAAAGAGAAAATGCACAGTTTGATTTCTATGGCTATAAGTGAAACAGGTTATTTTGGGATAATTTCACTAGCAGTAGCATATGCACAATAATATCATATGTAGTCTCTTGATTAGGATTACTTTATATATTTTAAGCTTCATGATATATGTGCACTAAGTGATTGATTGTTAAAAGCTACCCACTTCGAAGACAATTTTAGAACTTTAAAATGAATCTTTAGTCTATATTGCATAATCCATTTTCTTGATAAATCAAAAGTGGCTGGGGCGAATAACGTGACATTATGATTGTGTAACTAGGGAGTTGTCCTCCTTGAGAAATATATAATTCACACCCCTATGTGTTTGTGTTTTAGATGTCGCCTCCAGGTTAAGCTCAAGGATCTACGAATGTCTCCAAGAACTCGGAATTGCACTAGTGTAGTAGTTAATCCTTTTATTATGTTGCATTTAGTGGAATGGATATATGTAACTATAGGAAGGATATATAGTAAAGCTCAATTGATGAGCTTTATTAGCTCGACTATGTATTCAATAAATGAGTGTTTCTTTGTTATATATTTTAATAGAATTGCACTTAGTTATTACACACATTAATCGAGTTTGCTATAGATACTTAAGAAAGGTCCGCTAATTAATAAGTAACAACTCTCGAGTAAATGTCATGACTTAAAGATGGAGTTGTACTTGGGAGGATGTACATTGCGCACTTAGCTTGAATTAACCTTAATTGGTTTGAAATTCAAACTCCAACACATTTTTCCTAAAATTAGGGGAATAGAGAAAGGAATTACTATTTGCTATGACATGACACAATGTCTTTGATTTAAGAAGGGAATTGAAACTTTCTTAAACAAACTTAGGCCTTAATTAACCTCACATAAGTAATTTGACTCAAAATTACTAGATAAATTAATTTATCTTAATTAAAGCCTAATATTGTCTATATTTTTCTCTTTAATCGCTTAATAAGTTTTATTGCCAATTAGTGGTTAAAACGTAATTCACACCAGCACTCCCAGGAGACACAACTTTCCAGGATGCATGCAACACTTATAATTAACATTTCTAAAATTCAGGTAAATAGCCGATCTGAGTGATCACTTAATCCAACATTAAATTCCTCCTCAGTATTTTGTAATTTTGTGCATAGGAAAGATGAGAAAATTGAGATTTTCATCTCTAAAACATCCACAACACATTTAATCCCCTTCAAACATTAGACTAGCCCCTTGAGAATAGCCTGGACAAAGTCCTCACTAGGTTTTCCTCAGCATAAATGAGCCTCGGAGGTATTTTCAGATGGTTTTGCACGCGGAGAAAATTGGTGGCCTTACAAAATGAAGTTGATCCCTTATGGGCTTTGTAATAGGGCTACCCCGTACATCAAGGGGTTTGACTCTATGGATCATGTAACATCCTCCTAAGTACAACTTCATCCTTAAGTCATGATATCGTACTCGAGAGTTGTTACTTTGTAATTAGCGGACCTTTCTTAAATATCTATATCAACTCGATTAACGTGTGTAATAACTAAGTGTAATTCTATTAAAATATATAACAAAGAAACATGATATTTATTGAACACATAGCTAAGTGCAAAAGGAAGCTTTTCTAAGAGCTTTAATATAATACATTCTCTATTTCATTTACATACATATAACTCCAACTAAGTACAATAAAGTAAAAATATCAACTACTAAACTCCTGATATCGGAGCTCTTCACGTAAGATCCCAGTTGTTTATTTGAATCAACCTAGAGGTAACACGGGGAACACAAACATATAAGGTGAGAATTATACAATTCTCAGTAGGGCAACTCCTCAGTTACACAATCATTATGTCATTGTCATCGTCCAACCACTTTGGTTTATCAAGAAAATCGCAAGACTAAAGATTCATTTCCAAGTAATCATTCGGAAGTGGGTAGCTTTTAACAATCAACCACTTAGTGCAAATATATCAAAATGTTTCAACAAATAATAAATCATCCTACCAGCAGACAATTCAGAATAACATGAGTATGCATATGATAATCACAAGTGAAATTATCTCAAAGTAACCTTAGTTGTTATGGCCATAGAAATCAAATTATGCATTTTTCTCTTTGATCAAGACATAGGAAAGATTTTTATACCCAATGGATAATCGTCATAGACAACTCCACAATAGATAGTTATACCAAATGGTATTTATGGATGATACCACACAAGGGAAATGACTACCTTTATGAAGACTGGGTTCATTTCTATACGCGATCATTTGGAATTTTTTTTTTCATTTCAACAATCACACAAATCTAGCCAAGCCAATACTGTACCGACTCAAATAAATTTGGGAAGTTCCTCTTTTGCCTTCCCTTATAATATTTCTAGGGAAGTTCCTCTTTTTGCCTTCCCCTAATTCAATCTAAGTCTTGTTTCTATTTTTGTGCATATGTAGCAGAATTCATCCAATTGGAGTTTATACATTCTCTTTTCCTTTCCAAATGCATGCATAAAGCACAGTAGACATTCATTCACAATAAAATTTCACTCATGCCTCATAAACCTCTCTTTACTTCCTCTAGCATGCATTTATATGTCACAAGTCACGCAGCCAAATAGTTAACATCAAGTATTCATGTCATACTAGAGCCAAATGCCATTACATTATCAATTCCAAGCATCAATTCATTTTCAACACAATGGCAGATTTCATATATTTGTAGCACAATTTATTTTGCATTTCAAACCATCAAATCCAAGGCTATAAAAAATTTTAAAGACACTTCAATGTGTCTACAAGGTTCCATAAAAATTTCTAGGCAAAAAGTTCTTTTACTGACTAGTTAACAAATTAAACAAATTTGGTAGTGAAACCACTTAACCTCAGCTCAAAACAAGAAAAATTTCTATGATAGAACAATAAGACAAGTACTGTGCTTCAAGCCAAAAATTAAGGCAGCACCCTATATGCTCTTGGCTCATATTTTTTTAGGGCAGTGGGAATCAAAATAAGGCTCAATAAAATTCATGGAACTAGCCTAGATGTTAGCTTCAACATATATTTTTCTAGCTGATGAAAATAACCACAATTCACTCAGAAAATTGTGATAGATCGCTGTAATTCCAAAAACCAAAATCCAGCAGCATGGTTCAAAATCTTTTTCACAAAAATGATTTTTCACAACATCAAACCACTCCACCAAAATTAACACATCACTATCAGTATATTATCAACCAATTCAACTAAAAATTAGTGAAATGAGTAATAAAATCCCAAAAACAAAGTTGAAGTAAAAGAGGTTTAAAATGCCCTACTCTTGGAAACTAGTGGATCCTTGGCTCCAAGGTGCTCCAAGATTGATTTCCTTCACTTCAAACCCACCAATTCAAGCCCTAAATCTTCCTTAGGCAGTGAGGAAGTGAGATATCAATGACTGGAGAAATGGTGAGGAAATGAAATTCCAATCGGTTAGAGTTGGGTAGATTATGAGGAGTAGAACAAATTTTGTGAAGAGGTCATGAGGTTTTAGTGACTTTGAGCTTAGGTTTTTGAAGCTTGAAGCTTGTTAATGGAGATTTGAGAGGAAGAATAATGAAGGACTGTATTTTTAGAGGTATTGGCCGAAAATATGGTGGCTTAATGGAGAAGAATGGCTCTCTATTTTCATCTTGTAAGGAAAAGCTGGTTATTATAATATAAAAGGTGAATTCTTGAAGATAGTAAAATGAATGGCTAGGATTTAGTTTGATAGTCAAAGAATGAATCTTGGCTATCCATTTGGCTTAGCTTAGGGAGCAAGTAGCTTTTTCAGTTAAAATCGCACAGAAATTTCATTGAACAAATAAGATATTGGCTCCCGAATTAAAATATAATAAATGAAAGGCCATGATTGAAAATTACTTTTCAAGTTTCAATCCTTGCCATCCACTTGACATAAAGTGGTTGGTAAAAGTTACTTGGCCACTAAGTAACTTGTATGGTGTTAATAACCACACATCAAAACTCTATCGAACGGGGTAAAACCGTACCCGGGTAATCAAATATTACTCGAAAGTTAATTCTAAGTATAACTTTCATTCCTTATCATTTCTAACCTTAACCCTCTTCTTTCTGAGTCCCATGCATTCTTCGTCCCAAATATAGGGTTTCGGCTATGCCTGGGCAAGGCAGTGGGCAGTAATTACTATTCACCTCGGCCTGAATTTTTTTTTTTGACAAGTCCGTTGGGCCATCCTCATCATTGCTAAAGCTTAGAATTTTTGAAATTATGACTAATAAAGCTCAAATTAATTTTTAAATAATTTTTTAGGTGTTACAGATCATCATAGTGGATCGTATGACTAAATTGGCTCACTTTCTATCATGAAGACCACTTATCAAGCTCATAAGTATGCACAGTTGTATATTGATGAGTTATCAGACTCCATGAAATTCTGATTTCCATAATATACTTATCAGTATGCCAGGTTTACGGCTTGATTGTGAAGAGCTCTGAAGCAATTGCTAAGATTCAGCTGATATTAATACAGCTTTCCATCCTCAAATCGGATAATTGGAAAAAAACATTAATTTTGGAAGATATGTTCAGAGTCATGTGTTTTTGGACTTCGGAAGAAATTAAGTTACCTATCTCTTATAAAGTTTTCATATAACAATAGCTACCAAGCCGGCATTCAAATGGTACCGTTTGAGGCTTTGTATGAGAGGCATTGCAGATCTCCCATAGGTTAGTGAAGCTAAGATGCTAGGTGTTAACCTTGTGCAAGATTCTCTTGATGAGGTTCATTTTATCGGAGAGTGACTCTTAATTGTTAGAAGAAGGGAAATCTCTATGCAAATCATAGAAGGCGTGACTTGGAGTTCTTTATGGAAGAACATGTCTTTCTTTGAGTTTCCCCATGAAAGGAGTTGTAAGGTTTGGCAAGCGAGGAAAGCTTAACCCTTACCATTCATCAGCCTTTTTGAAGTTCTGATATGGTTGGTGATGGCGGCATACCATCTAGCATTATCCCTGGAATTATCCATGGTTCATCTAGTGTTCATCTCTATGCTCTGAAAATATGCTCCTAATCCATCTCACATAATCTCTTCTCAAGTGATCTAACTTGATGGGATTTATCCTATGACAAAGAAGGTAACCATTATGGACCGCCAGGTGAAAGGCTTCGATCATAGGAGGTGGTGTCAAGTGAAGGTGATTTGCAATAATCATTCTAGAGGAAGCAACTTGGAAGAAGCGGAGAGAGCTATGCAATTCGCATTTGTTTGATTCTTGAGATATGTGTCTTATCTCCAAATTGTTAGAAATTTGGGAACCAAATTTTTCTTAAGGGGAAGAATGTGATACCTCGTAAGAAGGAAAGAGAAAGAAAAAGGAGAGGACCACCTATGGACATTAAGCTGTGTGACCACCATAGGCCTCTCATTTACTTTATTTCCTTCCCTTGCCCCTTCCATACAAGTAACATATGCCTATTTTCCTTTCTTCCCTTCTATTCTCTTTTTGTCCTTCTGTGACTCCCTCTATCTCATCTTCCTTCAACATTTCTTCTTCATTTTCTTGTCCTCAACCTTCACTAATCTTCACCACCACCTCTATCATCATCATCATTATCTCATTTTCTTCTCTTAACATCACAACTCCACCCCTCTCTCTATCTCCTATATGTACTTTCTTTCTCTAACCTCAAGAGCTCTTGAAGATTTTAGGTGGGTGTTGGAGTGATTTTCTTCCATATATTTACTCCCAAGTGGTAAGGAAATTTCTAAACTACTCTATTATTTAAATTGTTGCAACTTCTAGTTAGTTTAGGATTAATTTTAGTGTCTCTTGAACCTGGGTTTTGGTGATTTTAGGCTAATTTATGTAAATTGATGACAATGTTAGCTCACAAATATTAATATTGTCTTGTTCCTAAAGTGATAGAGCAATTGGGCATCAATACTTGAATTGGTAGCATAATAAGAAGTTGTTCTTCGTGAACCACTAATTGTGAGTAGATAGTGTATTTCTGAGTTTACCTGTTTGCATGATAAATTTTAATTATAAATATAAGATTATATGAAGCGTTGAAAGTATTATTGATCCAGAAGAAAATAATTTATTTATCAAAATAGAAGCTTTCATTTGGAGGCTAGAGCTTAATTTTATGCTTTTTTAATTATTTTTAATTGAATTGTAGTGTATGTTGAATTTTAAAATATCTTATGTTAATTATTAAATTTGAATTTATCTTATGTCCACTATATCTCATAATTTGAGAACAATTTTATATTGTAAGAATGTCATGGAATTGGAATAGGCTGATAGTTATTTAATTCGTGAAAATTTCATAGGTAGAACCTATAGATAATAGTAGTGGCATTAGCCTCGATGCACCATGAGAAACTTCAATTAATAGGTGAGGTGCTAGCATCTGATATGAAGGCTGTCGCGACTCACAAACAAATTAAAATTTATAAAGTGCTAAGTTGCATAAAAAATGTAGTAAAGGGCACAACCTAAGTCGTCTCTCAAGGAGGCTTCAATCCTTAAGATTGAGAATTTGGGGGGTTTTGAAGAATGAAATTATAGTAATTAAAATTAAATTGAAAGATAATAGCAACAAGATAATAGCAATAATAGAGAAGGTACTAGTGCAAGGTATTCCCAGGATTGAAACTAGTTATCATTGACAAATATTGAAATTCATTAGAGGCTATTAATAATAAATCCTGGTAATTATACTATTAATTGATAAACCTCTAAAATTTGACTAATGTAAATAACTAATAAATAAGATCTCAATTTATTTAGAAATCACACTAATTTAATGAACTAATTCATATAGCCTAACAAGTCAATTGGAAAGTTAATTCTAATGTTCTTCCTCAACCATAAACCAATAGATCTATCAATTTATGCCCAAAGGGTTTCCCTAAACAAATCACAATTTAGTTATTCAATAAAAATTATAGTAATCACCACAATAATTATGGAAATAGAAACTCAGGAGCATTAGCAAAACCAATGCATTCAATATAAAAAAGGGAGTCTCAAACATCATCCAATCCATCTGGAAACCCTTATACTAGTAAAGAAATCTCTCACTCTAGAAGATTACAACAATGAAGATAAAAGAGAACTTGAAAATAATAGTAACAATCCTTTGCCACAATCTCCAACATAAAGCACATTCACTAATGGAACCCTTAGAGAGAAGAAAGAAAAAAAGAGATGTAGAGAGAGAATAATAGCAATTAAAAATGGCAACCTAAAAGTAAGTGTGACCCCAACTTTATTGTCATTTGAATTAGAATTACCCTAGGTAATTCTTATATAAATTCGAAACCGAACAATCTTCAATAGAGGAATATAACATTAGAAAAGAGGTTATGAGCGATTCTTGCAAGAGTCGTCAGTCCAGGAATTCCTGTACGTGTAAAATGACCAAAATGCCCTGAGGTTATTTCTCAGAAAATGAGGATCGTGGGCGGCAGGTCCTAAGGGATGTTCTAAGGATAATAGGGGATTGTTTGTGTTATGTGTGTTAATAGAGGAGAAGAATCTCAATTTTGAGTTTCGACGCGCTATGAATGACCAAAAGCCCCTCCGGTTCTTTTCATTCAAAATTGCCAATTGGACTAAGCCCGAACCTCACTAAAATGTTTTAAAACATGTTTTTAAGCTATGATTAACCATTAGTTAAGCTAAGTTCATCTGGGCAATTTTTAAGTAAAATTACCATTTTGTCCCTCTCTTATAGGTTTGAAAATTTTGAGATTTTTATTCGTATATAGCAAAACATAAGCAATATTAGGCTCAAATTAAAGGTTATTAGATTCTAATTATTAATCTAGAGTCAAAATTATTTATTTAGATTGATTAGAACTTAAAATTGCTTAAAAACACTCAATTGCTTACTAATTCACCTAAGCCCTTAATTGTAAATTCTCTATTTGCAAAGATACCTACCTACACCTACATAATACATGGAACACACAAATTTTATCCTCCTTGGGCTGTAATGCACGAAATTTTGGTCCATAATGCATCAGAAAATTTGTCAAAGAATGCACAAAAACCAAGGTATGAAAACAAGGAACCATGAAAACATGATTCCATGTTTTAAGCCACCAAACAAGATGATTTTTCTTCCTTGTTTCCTCCTCAAATTTGGTCAGACTTTCCTCCTCCCTTTGTCCATTTATGAGCCTCAAAATCTCTATAAATAGGCATGCTTGAAGGAGTGTTAGAGGCCTTAGTTCATAACTTACACAATTCTAATTTTTAGAAGCACCAAAAGCTTTCTTTCTTCCTCCTCTTGGCTGAAACTTCTTCTACCATTTCTCAAAAGATTTTCTTTCATTTCACTCAAGGAAACCAAGTTCTCTTCTTTTCCTTCAAATAAAATTAGGTAGGGAGTTGTTTTTAAGCTTAATTTCAAGTATTGATAAGTGTTGTTCTTGGTTAAAATGATGATTTTATGTACTTTCTTCTTGCTTCATATTTCGGTTTTCCTTCTTCCTTTCTTCTTGTATATTTCGGCCTTATGGCCTAGATTATGATGAGACCATGGTTTGATGATGAGGTTCTTGAGTGTTGGTTGCAAAGCCTTCACAAGTTAGACCTCTAAAACTGAAGGTTTCATTAGTTTTCAAAGTTTTGAAGCAACTATGTTTTTATGATAAAGGTCTTGAGTTTAGAACTTGAAAAATATATTGACACTTATGTTTCATTTCTTGTTAAGCTTTGTTTTAGTTTAAAATGATGTTTAACAATTTTTCATTAGAGATGACTCTTGAACTTCTCCTTTTCTTGCCATTTGATTTCGGCCCCAAGGCCTAAGAAAGTTTCTCTAGGATAGCTTAATAATGAAATCTTTAAAGCTCACTTTGTCTTGCTAAGATATATATTGGGTTGAAATTATAATTCTTCTAAAGTCTTGAAGGAGCTCTAGTAAAGAAATAAAAATGAACTTGCATCCATGTTTAAGTTTATGCCTTGCACATCATGTTTACTTTTAATGTCATCACTAAATTCTCAAGAATAATAAATGAACTTGCATACCTCATGTTTAAATTTTCAAGCTTGCATTTCATGTTTATGTTTCAAGTTGTCACTTAATCTCTAAAGATAATAAAGAGGATGCATCTCATATTTATTTTATGCTCTCACTTTATTTTACAATGGCTAAAGAATCAATGCATTGCATGTTTATTTTATTTCATCACTT
>JAMLFY010000001.1:21052335-21063923 GCA_030441495.1 Dalbergia oliveri | reverse complement strand
CGTAAAACCTTAAGAACAACAACGTCTATGCTACCCCATATAGTCTAATAATGTTCCTAAGGCTTATAATTGATGGTAATAAATCCTTAGATGCATAAGTAATAATTGATAATTAAGGTTACCCAATTTTACTAGTTCGGTTATTTAGGGGAGCTTAATGAGAATTTAGATGACATCTTTTGATGCTTTGGATGTAGATTATATGATGATGTAATGCCTATTGAAATTGATATTATTGAATGATTTCATGGCTTGCATGTTATAGTTGCTATTGCAAACAATGAGAATGTTCATGCATCTTGATGATTATGATATAACATGCTAAGACTTAATGGTGACTTAGACTTCTAAGGAAATGATTGAGCTAAACAGATCAACTACTGTAGGTGGTGAAAAGGTGATCCTAAAAATGATCCTTAGATCCATCAAACTATAGGTGGTGAAAAGATAATTCTTGCCCCCTAACTTGGATTCTCTTCAAAAGGGTAGAGTTGGATTTTAACTTATCAAAAGGGATAAGTATATGCTAGTGACGACTAGTAAGGTATGAGCTAATAACCTGGGTTACTCCCAAAAGGGTGGAGTATAGGGTGGCCCCAAGGAAAATAATGATGATGATGACAAGATTTTAAGTCACCTAGGACACTAAAGAAATGAAATATGTGCACCATGTCTTGTGCATAGCTATTATGGTATGATGCTCTTCTGTGCATAGCATTTATGAGATGATGATGAGAAATATGATGTTCTTCTATGCATGTTATTATATATGATGATGAAGAGGAATATGATGTGTTGATGAAAGGAAAAGTTTATTATAAACATTGTAACAACCTAACATCTACCCAATACCACTAGTAAGTACTTAGGTCAAATAAGTCATTACTTACTTGACATGGTTCTTTTATGAGAAAGAGAAATAACTTAAAAAAATACGGCCATTTTTTTTTTTTTAAAATAGAAGCCGTGCGTCTCTTATCGATCATATTATAGAAGTCCGGAAATATAAACATAGAAGTGGCTCCAGAATTATAACATCACATTGAAATACTTCATACATAATATATGCCTTACCCTACGGTCAGCTCTTGAGTACATGAGATGATGCAAATAATTAAACGGAAATACATGTAAATAGAAACCACAGAACCAGAAATCATAAAAGGAACACCCCCTCCCAAGAACATCTAAAGTGGATAACCTCAATACAAAAGAAATTATTTGTTACATACATGCGTTCACTTAGGACTACCCTCTATCCTAAAGCTAATGCCATGGGTAAGGCGATAACCAATCCATGGACGAAGTGCGTCTGGAGTAGGCACTGAAGCAGGTCCTCCATGATGAAGCTCGGGCTGGAGCGGGCCGGTGGAATCTTTCTCCCTTTTGAGAAATCTCTAGGTTATGAGCTCATACCACACTAGTCGTCACTAGCATCTAGACTGGGATAAGTCAACTTCCCGACCTTAAGTCGGGTTTAGGGGGCTAGAATCACATCGTCCCCACCCTTCGTTTGGTGGTTTCAAAGGATTACATTCTCATATCTTAAGTCACCCTAAGTTTAACATGTTACTTTAAATGCCGCATAATTAATGCGTAACACAAAAATTACTACTTCGGCATCTCTAAGGTCTTTTAAAGAAGCAATAACGTAAGGGTACAAAACTATTATTTAAGGATAATAGTTACATGGCACCATATATGTCATGAGCTAACACATCAATTCATCATTAAATGCGAGACACATAATCATCCCTTAAGGTAGAAATCTCTAAATCGGTAACCTCAAACTATCCCATTGTTTTCTTGCATGCTGATGGGATTGATTAACCTCATTACCATAATCCATTAAGTTCTAATTCCTAATTAATTATGGTTGGACAGCTTATGTAGTTGTTCACATTTGATGAATTATGTGTTCTAGAAAAATGCGTTTTAAGCCCTTTCTCGCTTCCGACTTTGTCTATGGTGCAGTATTTAATACCTAAGCCAATTATGAGTCACTCCCGCACATCTAGGCATATTATAATGTGATTCTAACTATTTTATCAAGGCTGGGCAGAAACTAACTTTGCCATTCTTTAGTAGTTCTAGAATTCACATATTAGGCAAACAAAGTCACTAATGATGCTTTTAAATGTCTAGAACAAATGTCACATACTTAGCAAGGTAAATCAACATATTTAGACCACCCAAAACAGAATTTAAGGTGCTGGAACTGTTAAGGCAGAACCGAAACCCTTAAGGCATAAAATCATGAGAAAAACCTTACTTTCAAACATATAACTTGCTAGTTTCTCTTAGAACCTTTT
Source organism: Dalbergia oliveri (assembly GCA_030441495.1). Lineage (NCBI taxonomy): Eukaryota > Viridiplantae > Streptophyta > Magnoliopsida > Fabales > Fabaceae > Dalbergia > Dalbergia oliveri. Next base: position 21,061,611 of record JAMLFY010000001.1, on the reverse strand, counting down.
AGGGACTTCAAAACTCCATAAGATCAAAGTTTATTTTGCCAAAACTCAACATAAAACGCCAAGGGCAGTAGCCATTTAATCTTACCCTTGATCAAGATGCAAAACTTGAAAACTTGTTTAAAACCTTAGTTGGGTGCATCTAAGCTTAGAAAAATTCTAAGTCATGCATTATAGGCCCTTGTAGTTAAATGAAACTCATCCTAGAGCCATTTACACCACATGGCCGAATGATATTCAAGGAAGTACCTCCTTGATTTAATTCTTTTCTTAGAATGAAAGGGGCAAGTCTTTGAGCTCTAAAGTTTTAAGTGACGACATAAAATAAACGTGCTATGCATTTCATTTTATAGCCTTTTTGAAAGTAAAGTGATAACACAAAGTAAATATGAAATGCATCTCCATTCTTATTCTTAGCGCTTAGTGATGACTTGAAATATAAAATGAGATGCAAAGCTTGAAACATAAACGTGCTAGGCAAAAGATAAACATGAGGTGCAAGGTTCTATTCTTTATTTTAGTGCTCTAGGCCTCTTGAAGTTTTCACTCCAAATCAACAATCAACTTTAAGGTTGAAATAGGTAGGCTTTGAGATTAATTAAGTGATGATGCACATTCTCATTTTAATCCTTAAGTTGCTTAGTGATGGCTTGAAATTAAACATGCTATGCAAAGCATAAAAGTAAACATGGATGCAACTTCTTTTATATCTTGTTTAGAGCTCTTGCAAGACTTTAAAGGAAACAAAGTTTCATCCCATAACTCATCCTCACAAGAAAAGAAACACTAGTGTTGCTAAGTTATGTAAAAAGAGCCAATACCTCCACCAAGAACCATAAGGTGGCCGAAACCTCATCATGAGGAAACAACCATTTATTTATTTTTTTTGAACTCTAGGGACCAAGATCTTGGTGATTCAAACACCAACATCTCAAGTCCTCATCATTGAGTATTTTTACAATGCTCTACATTTCTTAACAAAACAAAACTCATGACCAACATAAAGGAAAGAAACCGAAACACACTTGGCCTAGAAACCAAGTTTAGGCTCTAGAGTTTTGTTCATGTGACCTACATCAACATGAAGCCCTCATCATCAAGCTACCATTTTTCCAAGTCCCAAAGGCCTTCATGGCCGAAAACTCAAGGAAAAGAAATGGGGTTTTCAAAGGTTCAAGAGAAACATAACTATGTCTTGAGAAAAACTTGGAAATAATAAACTTATCTTAAGAAAACTCAAGCTTTAGAGGTTGTTCATGTGACAAACATCAACATACAACTCTCATCATCAAGCCCTCCTTACCTTGGCCCTAAGGCCGAAAATGAAAGGAAAAGAAAAGGAGAAACCAAAATGAACTTGTGAGAGAAACTCACTACAACACAACTTTCAAGCAAGATCAAACATTGAGCATTAAGATAAAAGAAAGCATTCTTGAAAAGCTCCCTACCTAGAGTTTGAGATTGAGAGGAAGTGAAGAAGATGAAGAAGTTGGAGAAGATGGACTCTTAAACTTGAGAGGAAAGAAGACCCCAAAGTGCTCTAAACTCTAAGCTTTAGTGAAATGAACAAAGGTGCTTCAAGTTCCCTAAGCTACCTATTTATAGAGAAGTAAAATGAATTGAATAATGGTGGCCTTTTTGGGGAAAAGAAATATCTTTGTTCAAAGCATGGTGTTAGTCATTCAAAGCATGGTGAAAAGTCTAGCTATGCATGTCCTAAAGCATGGCTAGAATTGTAGCTTATTTTCAAACCTTTTTAAATGTATAAAATCACAAAATTTTGGGCTGCCAAGGCTAAAGGAACCGTGCACCCTATGCCCAAAAAGAGGAGAAAATTTTCTAGACTTAAATTCCCAAAGCATAGGTAAGGTGTTGTAAGACATGGTGTCTTGAAAAAGTTTGATAGAAAGCTTGAATGACCACAAAAACAAATCATTCTTTTTGAATTTGAAAGACATATTTCTTTTTATTTTAGAAGTGAATTGAAAACCTTGATTGACCATATAAATTATTCTTTGAATCTTGAAAGACATTTTTCTTGGAAGTTGAACATTGATTGAAAGTGTTCAAGACATGTGTCATAAGATAGCTTGACCACTTAGACTAATTTTATGTGATTTCTAGGGGGAGGGTGGCGCCACTTTGGCAGCCTTGGGAAGGAGAAATATCTCCTCAAATCATGGTCTAGAAGTGTGCTTTGGTGTGACATAGATTAGGCTTAGGATTGATGGTTGTCAAGTAGGTACTCTAGGTACACTATTTGGTTAATTAAAACTATAGACCCCTAGGTTAGAGGTGGTTGAGAAGGTTTAATGGAGTCAAAGCCTCCAAGACTAGTGATGTGAGTGTGACAACTTCTCCTTGAAAGAAGATGATGTGAATAGTGGAAACACTATTCAACACTATCACAGATTCTTTTCTTTTAAAGAAAGAGACTAGAATGAAGTTTGAATTTCAAGCAATTTTAGGTTCCAATTAATTTCAAATGATGGTTTTGGCCCTAGGTTAATTATGGAAATTAATTAACCTTTAATTAGAGCCTAATATTGCTTAGGTTTAGAGTTGACGCTCATTAAGCTGAAAATGCGATATGCAAGGGCAAAATCGTAATTTTACCAAAACTTGCCCGGACCTCCGGGACTTAAACAAACATAGTTCATGCCTTAAAATCATTGTTTTAAACCTCGGGACAAAGTCAAGTCAAAGCGAAACTTAAAACCCTTAATTCTACTTCCAGGATTTTGGTCATTTATGCGAGATCTCATAAATGAGGTTTTTCTCTCGTTAGGCATTCGCACTCAAACAATCCCCTTCATATAACATATGAACCCTATGAGGATGGCCCAAAGCCGGCCGTCCTCGTGTTTCGGTGAAAATGACCTCGGGGCATTTTGGTCATTTTGAAATGCTAAGTTTATGATGCATTATAAGACGCATGATTAAAACCGACGAACCTCGATAAAGTATATTTTCGGAACTAATAAATCAATCTTAGCATGCTCACTATTTCATAATGAAACTCGAGGTTCCTGGGGACGATGATGATGACACAATGCATCATGAGGTGAGTACCCTCCTGAGATTCTTTTTATAGTTCTAACATCTATTTTTTTTCTTTCCATCTCGTCTTAGAAATAGAAGGAAGTGTTCATGAATGACGTTAAGGCTTTTACCTGGTGGCTGAACTTGATCCTGCTAAGTTTCACTCGTATATTTCAGATATATCCCTATACCTTGGAGTGTTATTCTAGGTGCCATAATGGATATCCTTCCATCCAAGCATCAAATCACTACATAGACTTATAGTTCAAACTTCAAAGAACCATCATCATTAATTCTTACCGAAAACTGCTTTAAACAACAGAAACTTCAATCGGGTAACCTCAATTATCAGAAACTAATTAATCATGCATCTAAATGATTCATTATCACAACTTCAAACATATTAAACCATCATTATACAAGTCATACTAAACTCAGATTAGTGGCTGAATTATGAACCTCACATAATTGCTTAAAATTACATTTTAAGTACATGTAAGATACTAGTTTCCCATAAAATCTTTGCAAAGCCTTAAAACTCTTTAGAAACTAATTCTTTTTGTTAATCTTGAAAAAAATTATAGAACTAAATCAGTAGCTATTTAAAATCACTTTTGGGCCTACCTTAATTATGAGGCCGATTTATATATTGAAAGATATTTTCACGATTAAAATTCTCACTTAAGATAAAAGGAGCAAGTCTTGAGCTTTAGAGATTTAGGTGATAACTAGAATCATAAACATGCTATGTAACCTCATTTTAATCGTGTCTTTATAAGGTGATAACTTGGAATTATAAACATGATATGCAAGACACTGAGACGGCGGTAAGGTTACCCGCACTGGACCAGTGGAGGGAGAAGAATCTTAAAGAAACCGGAGTGACGTAGTTCGCGCTGGACCGATGCAGAAGAATTCTATTACATCTTATTAAGCTCCAAACTCAAGATTTTTTAAAGAATGAATTCTTTGACTCCCATAATCTTAAGGAAGCTTTAGAGTTTTTATTACTATGGTTCCAACTTTGCTTGTGATACTTGGGCAAGTCTTTGAACTCTAGGATCTTTAAGTGATGACATAATAAACATACCATGCATTGATTCTTTTAGCCATTATAAAATAAAGTGAGAGCATAAAATAAATATGAGAACGCATCCTCTTTATTATCTTTGAAGATTAAGTGACAACTTGAAACATAAACATGAAATGCAAGCTTGGAAATTTAAACATGAATATGCAAGTTCATTTATTCATTCTTGAGAATTTAGTGATGACATAGAAAGTAAACATGGTTATTCAAGGCATAAACTTAAACATGGATGCAAGTTCATTTTATTTCTTTACTAGAGCTCCTCCAAGACTTTAGAGAAATATAAATTCAACCCAATATATCTTAGCAAGACAAAGTGAAAAATACATCTTTCAAGTTCTAAACTCAAGATCTTTATTTTTACATCATAAAAATATCATTCTTTAAAGTTTTGCATCAGTGGAATTTTCAAGCTTCAAGGCCTAACTTGTGATGGATTTACAACCAACACTCAAGGTCCTCATCATCAAGCTATCATCATATTCCCATATAGGCCTTATGGCCAGAAATGTCAAAGAAAAGAAAGAAGAAACCGAATGGAAAAGCTAGAGAAAGTCCATGAAATCATCATTTTGAACCAAGAACAACACTTAGCAAAGCATAGAAATAAGCTTAAAGACAACTCCCTACCTAATTTTATTTGAAGGAAAGGAAAAGAACTTGGTTTCCTTGAGTAAAATGAAAGAAAATCTCTTTGAGAAATGGGAGAAGAAGTTTCAGCCAAGAGGAGGAAGAAAGAAAGCTTTTGGTGCTTCTGAAACTAGAATTGTGTAAGTTATGAACTAAGGCCTCTAACACTCCTTCAAGCATGCCTATTTATAGAGATTTTGAGGCTCATAAATGGACAAAGGGAGGAGGAAAGTCTGACCAAATTTGAGGAGGAAACAAGGAAGAAAAATCATCTTGTTTGGTGGCTTAAAACATGGAATCATGTTTTTCATGGTTCCTTGTTTTGATACCTTGGTTTTTGTGCATTCTTTGACAAATTTTCTGATGCATTATGGACCAAAATTTAGTGCATTACAGCCCAAGGAGAATAAAATTGTGTGTTCCATGTATTATGTAGGTGTAGGTAGGCTCTTTGCAAATTGAGATTTACAATTAAGGGCTTAGGTGAATTAGTAAGCAATTTGAGTGTTTTTTAAGCACTTTTAAGTTCTAATCAACCTAAATAAATAATTTTGACTCTAGATTAATGATGATGCATTGCTTATGTTTTTGTATACAAATCAAAATCTACAAAATAGCAGAACTCACAAAGAGGGGACAAAATGGTAATTTTACTTAAAAATTGCCCGGACCATCCGAGCTTAACTAATGGTTAATCATAGCTTTAAAAACGTGTTTAAACATTTTAATGGTTCGGCTCAAGTGGACACGCAATTAGGAGTAAAACAGCCGCGGGCGTTTTAAGTCATTTTGCGCGTGAAACTCAAAATTGAGATTCTTCTCCAACTGTAACACCCATAACACAAACAATTCCCTAAACACTTAAACCGTAATTCACATGGGAGCTGGAATCGGACATGCCAAGAACAATACCCAAACTATATTCTAAGATAACGAATTTCGAGGGCCAAACATTTTTAAGGAGGGGAGTATTGTAACGCCCAGACTTTCCTATTCATTAGAAATTACCGAATTACCTTAGGTAATTCTTATAATTAAAACGAACAATCCTCAATAGAGGAATATAACATTAGAAAAGAGGTTATGAGCAATTTCCTCCAAAAGTCGCAAGCCCAGAATTTCTGTACGTGTAAAATGACCAAAATGCCCTGAGGTTATTTTCTCAGAAAATGAGGATCGTGGGCCCCACCGTCCTCAAGGGGATGTTCTGAGGATAATAGGGGATTGTTTGTGTTATGTGTGTTAATAGAGGAGAAGAATCTAATTGAGTTTTGACGCGCAAAATGACCAAAATGGCCCTACAACTGTTTAACTCCAATTTGCAATTGCTGCGTAACCCAAACCTCACTAAAATGTTTTAAAACATGTTTTTAAGCTATGATTAACCATTGGTTAAGCTTGATGGTCTCAGGCAATTTTTAAGTAAAATTCATTTTGTTAGATATCTTTGTCCAGTTTTTTACAAATTTTGAGATTTTTGTTCATATAGCAAAACCTAAGCAATATTAGGCTCAATTAAAGGTTATTAATTCTAATTATTAATCTAGAGTCAAAATTATTTATTTAGATTGATTAGAACTTAAAATTGCTTAAAAACACTCAATTGCTTACTAATTCACCTAAGCCCTTAATTGTAATTCTCTAATTTGTACCTACCTACATAATACATGTGGAACACACAAATTTTTATCCTCCTTAAGCTGTAATGCACGAAATTTTGGTCCATAATGCATCAGAAAATTTGTCAAAGAATGGCAAAAACCAAAGGGGGTATAAAAACATGATTCCATGTTTTACCACCAAAACAAGATGATTTTTCTTCCTTGTTTCCTCCTCAAATTTGGTCAGACTTTACTCCTCCCTTTTGTCCATTTATGAGCTCAAAATCTCTATAAATAGGCATGCTTGAAGGATGTAGAGGCCTTAGTTCATAACTTACACAATTCTAGTTTTTAGAAGCACCAAAAGCTTCTTTTCTTCCCTCCTCTTGGCTGAAACTTCTTCTTCATTTCTCAAAGAGATTTTCTTCATTTCACTCAAGAAACCAAGTTCTTTCCTTTCCTTCAAATCAAATTAGGTAGGGAGTTATCTTTAAGCTTATTCTATGCTTTGCTAAGTGTTGTTCTTGGTTCAAAATGATGATTTATGGACTTTCTCTAGCTTTTCATTTCGGTTTTCTTCTTCTTTTCCTTTGAACATTTTGGCCATAAGGCCTATATGGGAATATGATGATAGCTTGATGATGAGGACCTTGAGTGTTGGTTGTAAATCCATCACAAGTTAGCCTAAAGCTTGAAAATTCCACTTGATCCAAAACTTTAAAGAATGATGTTTTTATGATGTAAAAATAAAGATCTTGAGTTTAGAACTTGAAAGATGTATTTTTCACTTTGTCTTGTTAAGATTATTGGATTTAAAATTTAATTTCTAATAAAAAAAAACTATCATAAAGAAATAAAATGAACTTGCATCCATGTTTAAGTTTATGCCTTGCATAACCATGTTTACTTTCTATGTCATCACTAAATTCTCAAGAATGAATAAATGAACTTGCATATACATGTTTAAATTTCCAACTTGCATTTCATGTTTATGTTTCAAGTTGTCACTTAGTCTTCAAAGATAATAAGAGGATGCATCTCATATTTATTTTATGTCTCACTTTATTTTATAATGGCTAAAGAATAATGCATGGTGTTTATTTTATGTCATCACTTAAATAAAGTTCAAAGAGCTACCCATATAGAGCAAAGTTGAAACCATGGTAATAAAAACTCTAAAGCTTCTTAAGATTATTGGAGTCAAAGAATTCATTCTTTTAAAAAGTCTTGAGTTTGGACTTTAATAAGATGTAATAAATTCTCTTCTCCCTTCAGGATTCGGCGGCGGAACCCCGACCAATTCAAGTTTCCTTTGAGGATTCTCTTCTCCACTAGTACCAAATCCGACGGGTAAACCAAGTTTCTTGCATATCATGTTTTAATTAAGTTATCACCTTATAAAGACAAAAATTAAAATGAGGTTTACATAGCATGTTTATGATTCTAGTTATCACCTAAATCTTAAAGCTCAAGACTTGCTCTTTATTTTAAGTGATTGAACCTTTTCAATATATAATTGGCCTCATAGAAGGTAGGCCCAAAGTGATTTAAATAACTCTGATTTATTAATTCTTTCAAGATTAACAAAAAGAATAAAAGAGTTTAAGGCTTTGCAAAGATTTTATGAAACTAGTATCTTACATGTACTAAAATGTGCAATTATGTAAGGTTCATGATTCAGCCACTAATATGGTTTAGTACTACTATGATGATGGTTTAATATGTTTGAAGTTGTGATAATGAAATCATTTAGATGCATGATTAGTTTGATAATTGAGGTTCCAAAGTTTCAAGTTTTGTAAGAAATTTTTGTTAATAATTTATGATGATGGTTCTTTGAAGTTTGAAATGATAAGTCTATGTAGTGATTTAATGCTTATTAAGTATTTGATATCATTGAATGATTTCAGAGGCTTGCATGTTATCATTGGTTTCCAAACAATAAGAATGCTTATGCATAAAATAATGAAATATTCTTTGTTTAAAAATTTACCCTTGTTGCTGGAAGAAAGTATATTCCTAAAAGAGTAATTTGGAAAAGTTCTAGCTAGGAAAGACTTGGTATTTAGAGTACTCCATTTGTGACCCACCTCTCTTCCAAAATCTCCTAGATGCATGATTAGTTGGTACATATATTATTCAAGAATAAGACTATAAGCAAAAATGTTATGAATGATTATGAATTGAGAATTGTATTATGATATAACATGCAAAGACTTAATGGTGACTTAAACTTATGAGGAAATGATCTTTTGGACCCATCAACTATAGGTGGTGAAAAGGTGATTCTTGCCCCCTAAACCGTTCTCTCAAAAGGGTAGAGTTTGATTTTAACTTATCAAAATGGATAAGTATATGCTAGTGACTAGTAAGGTATGAGCTCATAACCTAGATTACTCCCAAAAGGGTGGAGTATAGGGTGGCCCAGGAAAATGATGATGAAAGTAACTTTAAGTCACCTAAGGAACTAAGTAACGTATTATGTGATTATGATGTTCTTCTATGCATAGTATTTATGAGATAATGATGAGAAATATGATATTCTTCTATGAATGTTATTATGATATGATGATGAGGAATATGATGTGTTGATGAAAGGAAAAGTTCATTATAAACATGACATGCTAAGTTTATGATGCATTATAAGACGCATGATTAAAATCGCGAACCTGATAAAGTTATTTTGAACTAATAAATCAATCTTAGCATGCTCACTATTCATAATGAAACTTGAGATTCCTGGGGACAATGATGATGACACAATGCATCATGAGGTGAGTACACCTACTGAGATTCTTTTTATAAGTTTCTCACTCCCTCTATTTGTTTTTTTCTTTCTCGTTTTAGAAATAGAAGGAAGTGTTCATGAATCATTGAGAGCTTTTACCTGGTAGCTGAATTTGATCCTCTAGTTTC
>JAMLFY010000001.1:21035121-21051835 GCA_030441495.1 Dalbergia oliveri | reverse complement strand
TTCCCTATGGATCTCGGTGGAGGTGGCGAGGACATCTCACCCGCGAGGCATGCGAGGCGTGTTCGCCTAGAGGCAACCATGTTGGGGAGGCCACGCCCCTGATTCCCTTGCCTAGATCTCCGCTTTATTGGGCTACATCCGAGGAGCTCCATCAGTTCGTGGGCTACATCCCTATCCGGTTCAGCGTCATCAGTAGGCGTGGAGGGTAGGGGTAGGGATAGTTGGGGCTTATCTTTTGGGGATTTACCATGTACTTGCTTTTATTTTCCTTCTTTATGTTACTTACTCTATGTCCTAGCTCTGCCCATATATATGGGTAAGACTTTATGCATTTCTTTTATATTCTAGTGGTTATGTACTAAACTATGTTAATTAATGTTATGATGAATGTTTTCATGATTGAGGTGTTCTTTATTGCTTTTGTCTTGTATGATTTATTTGCTCTTCCACTTTACGTTTCGTTTATGTCATACGCGAAGGCTCGCACTTTGTTTTACATATTCCATTTCAAAACAAAAAAAATTTATCTGTATTTTCCGCTAAGTTATTACAAATGATGTTCAAAAGGAAGTAATAACTAATAGTTAATCTTAATACGTCCTAGGTGTATTGGGTTAAATATTAGGGTGTTACAAACCGGGCCACCAAAATATCTTCTTCAAATCCTGATATGTCTTGATGATATCGGGAAGCCTTCTCCAAATCCTCTTCGATGGTCACCACATGCCGCACACAATTCTGCCTTAATCCTCCATAATTTATTAGTTCCAAGGATGAATCCTTTCAACTTTCCCGCCTTTATCGCCTCTAAGGTCTCCTTAAACTCCTTATCATCTGAGTTCAAGTGATTCTCTCTTTGAAGTCACTCATCACACTGAGATGATATCCTCATACCCTCAATGATCATCCCCAAGTTCAGGTCTCTAAACCTCTCATAGTTCCACCTCTTTAACCATCATTTGAGACAAATGTAATGACTTTTGACTCAAGGTGTGAACCACCACGTTGCCTTCCAAGATGATTTTACCCCAAAATCATAGTCCTTCAAAAATTCCATCCACCTTCTCTACCTCATATTGAACTCCTTCTATCAAGAGGTACTTGAGACTCTTGTGATTAGAGAACACCTTCAAACTTTATTCCATACAAATAGTGCTTCCAAACCTTCAAAGTGAACACTATAGCTGGTAACTCTACGTCATGGGTGGTAGTTTGCTTCATGAAGCTTGAGTTGTCTGGATGCATAGACCACCACTTGCCTATTGCATCAACATACAACCTAGACCTTTCCTGAAGCGTCATAACACACCTCGAAGGGTACATTGGGTCTGGCAAAAAACCTGGGTGTGGTTAACTTCACCTTCAACTCCTAAAAAATCTTTTCATACTCTGGAGTCCAAACAACGGGGCATTCTTCCTAGTAAGCTTGGTCAAGGGTAAGGAAATATGAGAAAATCCCTTAATAAACCTATAGTAATAGCTAGCTAATCCTAAAAAGCTCGTATCTCCATTGTCGTGGTAGGTCTTTACTCTCTCATCACAGACTCTATCTTATCTCCTGCAATACCTCCTTTTAACACTACATGACCCAAAAATTTCACCTCCTCAACCAAATTCACACTTAGACAACTTCACATGCAACGTCTTTTCTTTTAGAATCTCCAAAACCAACCTCAAATGATGCTTATGCACCTCATGGGTCTCCAAATAGATGAGTATATCATCTATGAAAATAATCATAAACTGATTCCAAATAGGGTCTAAATATCCTATTCATGTAGTCCATGAACACAGCAGGAGCATTGGTCAAACCAAACTACATAACTGTGAACTCAAAGTGGCCATACCAAGTCCTAAAAGCAGTCTTGGGTATGTCCTCATCCCTTACTCTAATCTGATGATATCCTGGCCTTAAATCAATCTTGGAAACACCACGCTCCCTCGAATCTCTATCAAATCATCAATCCTAGGCAAAAGGTACTTATTCTTCACCATCACTCGATTCAATTGCCTATAGTCTATACAAAGCCTCATACTCCCGTCTTTATTTTTGACAAACAAAACTAGGGCTCCCATGGTGATATACTAGGTCTCATAAACTTTTCTCAGTACCTCCTCTGCCTTTAAACTCGGTTAACTCTAGGGTGACATCTATAGGGTGCTATGGAGATAGGACCCGCTCCAGAGACTAACTCTATAAAGAACTTCATCTCTTTTACCAGAGGGAATTCGAGATATCATCCAAAAAGACCTTAGGATAGTCTCTTACTATAAGCATATCATTAATGTTTTGCTCAAAGTCCACTTCGCTAGTGGCTAGGAGAACATATCCTTACTCTCTTTGCCATAACGTTGACTTCTATAGCATTTAGTTAAAGACTTAAAGGTTTACTAGGCATAAGAGGGTAGGGAGAAATACAACAGAACTTCGTATACAGTTTAACATTAGCGGTTGGTGTGAGCCAATCCATGCCGAGAATCATGTTTAGACCATGCATAGGCAAACAAACTAAATCTATAATAAAAGGTCCACCTTTGACAATGAAATGACAATTTAAACAATATCTACAAGTCCTAACAGGTTTTCCAGTAGGTGTAAAATAGTAAGATCAAAAGGAAGTTCTACCACATACAATTGCAAAGACTCAATACTAGCATGTGATATGAATAAATGGGTTATGCCAGAATCAAATAGTACAATTAAGGTTCTACCATTTATTTCACACTTATCTTCTATGAGGTTCTGGACTCCACCGGTCTTTGCCCAGGTAAAAACCCTCCCTACACTTGCAGTTGGGGTTAAGGGCCATTGGGTTCCCTCCATTATCGTATGACGGTGCTTCTTGCATTGGAACAAACTCCTTGACCCATCATGCAGGTTCAATCCACGTGTGGCTTCCCACACTTAGGACATAATGTGGGGGTGCAGGTCTTGGGGGTACCGCGGGGCCATTTGGGTGCCTTGTCCTTGGGACCACTCGATCCTCCATGGTGAAAATTCCTTCAGGACCTTGTGGCCTAGACTACCGCTTAAAGCTCAAGAGCTTGAGCTACCAGTTTCTTGGTGAAATTCTCGGCCCTGATACGTTCGAGTTCTTGTGGCCTCTTCAATGATGACACTTGTTGACTAGGGTACGAGTTCCCTACTCTCAAGTGTGCAATGGCGACATTAACCTCCGATCAGCCTAACTTCATATTTAACACACTTCCAGAACCGTCGGGATTTCCATGAAAAACCTTGAAAACTTAATCAACTCTTCAACTTCACAGTGTACTACATGATAGTCATCCCTCCTTAGGTCAACTGCATGAATTCCACGTCTTGGCATTCTTTACTCTGATTGAAAAACAATCTGTAGAAACAAGTTTTTAACATTTTCATCTATCATGGTGCCATGTCTCCAACAATCTCTAGTTCCAATCCACAGAACTTTACATCCACCTTATGTAGGCAACAAAAGTTACCTTTGTTCCCTCATAGGCAATCACTGAAAAGCCTTCTCCATACTCTTAATCCACTCTAGCCTGGTTTGTGTTCAAAGCTCCTTAAACGATGGCAGGTTTGCCTTGCGAATCTCTGAATTGGGCATGCTCGTGACCTTCCAGCATTAGGGCCACAACCAACATTGCCCGCGGTCCATCCATTCCATCATCTGCATGGCCATTGCCATGTCCTTAAAGGCTCCAACAATTTCACTTCTCTGATCACCTCCTAGAGTCCTATCTTGTTGTGGTCATGCCATCGGTTGCTAAGCATACATAGTAACAAACATTGAGGTGATCAGGCTCAATACTTCATGCAAAGTGAGCTAGTTACCAAGGCACACATGCATATAGGGGTCATGCATTTCTATCCTATAGCTTATCCTATCAATCAAGCTTTACACATGACATATCTATCTCATCAGAAGCATAGTTAGTTCAATTCTAGGCTCCATGAAGTTAAACTGCTTGATACCAACATGTAACACCCTAATATTTAACTCAACACACATAGGACATATTTAAGTTAATTATTAATTATTACTCTTTTGTTCAGTTCTTAATTTAAACTCTTGGAAATACTTTAATGAAATTATAGGTAATTTTTTTTAAAACAAAACGTGAGTCATGCATACTAAGTAAAACCCATCATCTGCCTCACACATATAGGAGAAATAAAAACGGGCCACATGTGTGCACAACAATCACATGAACATAACCACATCATCATATATAATTATAGCATAAGTATTAATCATTCCATATCACGCACCAAAATACACTACTAAAGGGATATCATGCCCACCAACAAAGGTTGGACTATGTATAGTCATTTAAAAAGACATAAATAGTGTAACATTCTCCTAAGAACCCCATCCTTAAGTTGTGACATTGTACTCGAGAGTTGTTACTCATTAATTAGCGGACCTTTCTTAAGTATCTATAGCAAGCTCGATTAAATCAAGGTAAAAACTAAGCACAATTCTATTAAAATATATAACAAAAGAACACCCCATTCATTGAGTACATAGTTGAGTACAAAAGGAAGCTCCTCTACAAGCTTTAGTACATATTGGTTCTCTAATATAGTTATATACATATCCATTTACTGAAAAAATATCACATAATAAAAGCATTAGCTACTACATTATTCAAATCCGAGTCCTTTTACGTAGCAGGATCATAGTCCTTTGGAATTAATCCTAGAGGCGACACGGAAATACAAACACACAGAGATGAGAATTACACAATTCTCAGGGCATCCCCAAACATATACGAAAAAAATTATGTTATTTCATAGCTCCAACCATTTAGTTTATTAAGAAAATGTGATCATGCAATATAAACTAAAGATTCATTTTAAAGGTCTAATCCTTCCCTCCAAAATGGGTAGATTTTAATAATCAACCACTTAGAGCACATATATCATAATGTTTCAACAAATAATAAATCATCCCAAGGCAGCCAATCTAAGTAAGATAAGTATGCATATAATACATGTAGTAAACTTATCTCAATGTGACATGGTTCCACTTATGGCCATAGAAATCAAGTCAGTGTGTTTTCTTTTTTTCATTGACATAGGAAAAACTTAGATATACCCAACGGGTATTTGCGTACAATCCCACAATAGATAGTTTATACTAAATGATATTTACAATGGATTACACCACACAATGAAAAGAGACCCAGCTTATTAGGACTGAGCTTATTTCTATACGTGATCATCGAACTTTGTTTTTTTCCATTTTCGAATCACACATGTCTAGAAATTCCTAGCTGATACATCTATCGACTCAAAATATTTGGGGAGCTTCCTCTTTTTCTATTTCCTTCCCTTCATTCAACCTAAGTCTTGTTTCTATTTTGTCCATATGTTAAACCATGCACAATTTAAGTTTATAAGTTCTCTTTTTCCTTTTCCAAATGCATGCATAAGCACATGTAGGCATTTCATTCACAATGAAATTTCAATCATGCCTCATAAACCAATCTTTTCTTCCTCTAGCATGCATTTATATGTCACAAGTCACATGGCCAAATATTTAACATCAAATAATCATGTCATACTAGAACCAAAATGCCATTACATTATCAATTCATGTCTTTGGTTCTTTTCCAGCAATTGGGTAGATTTCACACCATTGTAGCTCAAAATTAAGTTGCCCATCAAATAATCAATTTCATGGCTATAAAAATTATCCAAGACACTTCAATGTGTCCACAAGGTTCCATAAAAATTTCAGAGCAAAAAGAGTTCTCTAACTATGTTAAAAAAATTATACAAATTAGGTGCCCAGAAGCCACTTAAATCTTAGCCCTAGAGCTTGATTCCATAATTTCACCCTACCTAGTAACATCCTCCCTAGTAGACTTTCATCTTAAGCCATGACATTGTACTTGAGAGTTGTTACTTATTAATTATCGGACCTTTCCTAAGTATCTATAGCAAGCTCGATTAACGTGTATAATAACTAAGTGCAATTCTAATAAAACATATTACAAAGAAAACACAACATTTATTGAATGCATATTTAAGTACAAAAGGAAGCTCAGGAGGAGCTTTAGTACATATCTGTCTCTAATACATTTACATAGGCATCTATTCTACTAAGTAGAACATAATAAAAACATTAACTACTACACTATTGCCATTCCAGTTCTTTTGTCAGTAACATTTTAGTCCTTCTGGCTTAACCTGAAGGTACATCTAAAACAAATACATACGGATGAGAATTACACAATTCTCATAGGGCAACTCTCCCAGTTATACACTTATAATGTCATTGTCATCACCCCAGCCACTTTGATTTTATTAGAAAAATGTGATCATGCAACATGATTAACGGTTTATTTTTAAAGTTTCAAATCATACTTCCAAAGTGGGTTGTTTTTAAAAATCAATCACTTTGTACATATTTACCATAAGCTCAAATTCATAGTAAATAATGTCAATTAAAATGATTCAATATAATACAAATATGAATATGTCGAATATAGGGAAATTATCTTTCATTGCCCTTGATAAATTGAAGAGGACCTCATTTATCTATTTCCCCTTACAAGTTGAAGGATCTCATTCCTCTATTTGCCCTTGACAAGTCCAAGAAGATCTCATGTTTCTCGTTATAGAACTTAGTTCAACATATCATTCACTTTCCTTTTTCCAATGCATGCATAAAGCATGTCCAGGCACTCATTCACATGCAATTCTCATTTGTATCTAAGATCAATCTTTTAAATTGTCTAGCATGCCTTCATATGTCACAAGTCATATAGCCAAAAAGTTAGCATTAAATATTCATATCATACTAAAATGTCATTACTTCATCCATTCAAAGCATTGTTGCATTCTCAACATAATGGTAGATTTTACATGTTCATAGCACAATTTATTTTCATATCAAACAATTAATTTAGAGGCTATAAAAATTCTCAAGGAAACTTCAATATGTCCTAAGGTCCTATGAAAATTTCAACACAAATGGAGGTCTCTAGCTCCTCAATAAATTGTACAAATTAGTGCTGGAACCAAATTCACAGTTAAACCAAAAATTCTCATCATTTTTAACCCTAGCAAATGATTGAATCATGCACAATAAAATTTATAGTTATACTTCAACATGTTATTAACTTCATGTAAAAATGGTATAAAATCGGGCAACTTTATTGCTTCAGTTTCAACATTTTATGTAGTAAAGTCTCATTTCGGTTTCTAATTTTTTTTTAGGTAGTAAACCTTAAATTCAACATCCAAGAAAATTCATGTAGTAATTTAAGATGTTAACTCCAACATATAATTTCTATAGCTCATGAAACACCCACAAATATACCAAAAAATTCGTGCACCACTCCGCCCAGGAAAATGAAAATCCAGCAACCTAGTCC
Organism: Dalbergia oliveri; assembly: GCA_030441495.1. Classification (NCBI taxonomy): domain Eukaryota; kingdom Viridiplantae; phylum Streptophyta; class Magnoliopsida; order Fabales; family Fabaceae; genus Dalbergia; species Dalbergia oliveri. The sequence goes on along the minus strand of JAMLFY010000001.1, from coordinate 21,044,464 downwards.
AAACTTCTTTTGATAAAAACCATTTTCTAACACCATCCAAACACAACACCAAAATTAATACATCAATATCAACATAATATCAATCAATATAACCAGAAATTTTGGACCTAGCTCAACCCAAAATATATCAGAGAAATTTGACAAAGAAAGGCAACAAAAACCCTACTTGAAGTGTCTTAATGGCTCCTTGGCCCAAGATGCTTTAAGATAGTTTCCTTCCACTCCAAGGCTCTCAAATCAAACCCAACTCTTCTCTAACACAGTGAGAATGAGGTAGCAAGGTAGGGTTTTGTGAGGGACAAGGATTCTAATCGGTTAGATTTGTAGGGCTTGAGGTGTAGATGAAGTTTAGTAAAGGAATCTTGAAACTTTAACAACCCTAGCTTAGGATTTATGGACTTAGAACTCAAAGTGAAGCTCAAGAGGATGAAAATGGTGGCTGGTTTTTCTCTCCTTGAAGGCTGCACGAAAATGAAGCTTAATGAAAGAGGATTTGGCTTCTTGAAGAAGATTAGAACATGTGTTGATCTTATAATATATGTATAAAGATATTTTGTGATAAAGCAAAATGGATAGCTAAGATTTAATCTTGGATTCCAAGATTAAATCTTGGCCTTCCACATGTCCTAACTAGATGGATATTATCCATTGGTGGTGATGGAAATATCTTTTGATATTAAAAAATCGCACACCGAAATTATCCTGAACGGTAAAACCGCACTTGATTAGTCCAATATTACCTGAAATTAAATTCAGGTATAAAATCCTTATTCTAACTATTTCTAACCTTAACCCTCTATTTTCACAATCCAAGCATTTCCTGGTCTCCAAATCTAGGGTTTTGGCTGCCCTTGGCCAACCGCGGGGCCCATAAGGTTACTATTCATTGGCCTGAAATTTTTTCTTTTTTGATATGTCGTCGGGCCATCCTCATCATTGTTATACTATTAGATTTTTGAAATTACGATAACAAAGCTCAAATTAATTTTTAAATAATTTTCAGGGTGTTACATAGCAAATGATTGAATCAACTCAAAAGAAAAATCACGGTTGAACTTCAACACTCTTGGAAAATTTCAAGGGAAAAATCAATCATTTGATATGTTAAAAAAAGTAGTAAAATTTGTAACTTTAGTTTCACAAATCCAGGCTACATAGGCACACTTTTGGTTATGGATTTTTTTAAAGCATTAGGAGTCAAAATCAGAGCCCAAGAAATTTTGTGAAACTAGCCGAGATGCTAGCTTCAACATATACTTTTTCTAGCTTACCAAATTAGCCACAAATATGCCAAAAAATTCATGAACAATTGCTGCCAGGAGGAAAACCAAAAATCCAATAGCATAGAGCCAACCCCTTTTGACAAAAATGATTTTTAACATCATCCAAACACTCCACCAAAATTCATACATCAATATCAATATAATATCAACCAATATAACAAGAATTTTTAACTAGCTGAATCAGATCACACCAAATAAATTGAAAAGAAAAGGCAAGAAAACCTACTTTTAGATTTTGTGGCTCTTAACTCCAAGGATGTTCTTGCTTCACTTCAAAGCTTCCCAACAACATCAAACCCTTCCTTTAACCTCAATTGTGTGCCCTCCAAAGTTGGAAAAAGTGATTATCAAACTTTTAAAAATCCTTATGGAAGTTCTTGATGAGAGGAAGAAGTTTAGTAAAGGAAAGTTTGAGGTTTTATCAACTATAGGCTAAGGTTTTGGATCATATTTTCACTGTTTCTTGGTGAAACAACCATGGAAGCGGTGAGTCCCTATGATGGCCGAACTTGGGAGGAAGAAAATGAGGATTTTTTGTTTTTGTTTTATTTATATAAGATGTGAAATTGATAAACCACAATTAATACATCTTATAATAGAAATTAGTTATTTTATGTGGTTAATATTCAATCTTGGCATAAGACAATGGTGTGGCTAAATCCTAGACACACACTTGTCAAGTGAGGTGGCAAACTTGCACTATAAGTTTCATACGGTGTAAGAAACTGCACATTGAATATTTTACCAAACAGGTAAACATTTGGAACCCATATTAGTCCGATATTACTTGTAAAAATTAATTCTAAGTATAAAATCCTTATTCTAACTATCTCTAACCTTATTCCCATGTTTTCCTAATTTTTGGGCACCTTCGGGACCCGAATCAGGGTTTCAACTTGCCCCGGGCGGCTGGGGCCCACAAGGTTACTATTCACCCTGGTCCAAAATTTTTTTTTTAACACGTTTGTTGGGCAATCCTCATCATTGCTAAACTATTAATTTTTGAAATTATGACTAATAAAGCTCAAATTAATTTTTAAATAATTTTCAGGGTGTTACAAATAGTATAGGGATAGAAACTAAAATAACCCACTAAAACATCTTTTCCATTACTCCTACTAGGACACGCCTAGGAGATAACCTTTAACAAAAATATCAAAATAAGGTTATCCTTTTCCATGAGCATGCATAAGCACTCCAAGAGGTCCCCCATCAACACCTACTAATAACATTCCCAAGAAGGGGATACAGGACCCCGAGCACATAAGCAAGGTTAGTAGGAGTATCGAGATGACCCACAAAATGATAAGGCTAGTTGGCAGAATCAAAGTGTATCTACTGATGTGAGAGGATCAAACATGATCACGAAATTTAGCAATTGCCCTCTGAAGACGAATGGAAAGAAAGAGAGAGAGAATGAGAAACTTGTACAAGAATCTTAGTAGGGTTTTCGCCTCTCAAACAAATGTTATCACCTTCGTCTGAAGTAACTTTAGGTTTATTACGACATTATGAAATAGTAGTATATAAATAAGATTAATTTATTAAGTTCCAAATACCATTAATCGAGGCCCATATCTTTTAGCATGAATCTTAATGTCATGAATGCATCATACCATATTATGAAATGCATGCCATTGCTTATGCAATATGCCACAAGATTTGTAAAATGAATTATCATAACATAAGGAACTTAATTCATTTTAATATAATCTTTCCTTTTCACCCGTTAGGTGACTTAACTTTCTTGGTCTCTTTTAAGGGGTCACCCTAATACTATCTCCTCTTGAGAATTCTAGGTTATGAGCTCATCCCCAACTAGTCATCACTAGTCTACACTTATCCTCTCATAAGTTAATTTGTAACACCCAAGAGTATAGGATAGGAGGGCATAGGATCACCTTTCATAACCATTAATTCCTGGAGTCTAAGGGATCATTTCCATGTGTCTCATGTCATATTTAATCTTAGCATGTCATTTAGAGATGCAAATATGAGCATATAAACAGTGATAATATCATAACTTATCATTCATCATTTCATTTAAATTCCATAATTTATTTAATCTCAAATTCCATAATTTTAAAGTCACAAATTTGGGCAGAAATTAAGGATAACGGCTTGGAATGGAATTTCCCCATCCCTTCCGCGCCACATAACATATCAAACATGCATCTCAATCAATCATTCAAAATCACAACATGTGACAAATCATCATGTAATTGATCCCAAATAAGCATACATCACATACTTTGCATATATCCATAAGCATGTTATTATCAATATCTCATAATAGTAAATATGCTCTAACCCAGTGCACTGCTGGAAATCAAAGACCGAACTCAGCCAATACATATCTATGCCCAACCGGATTTATACAATTAGACTGTAACACCCTCCAATTACCATGTTCTACTCGAGTATTGACATGGAAATTAGTAAAGTATTGTTTACATTCAAAAACTATACTAGTCAAAATACAAGGTAATAAAGAGATTTAGATACGTATGTTGCAAAACTCATTTTTTTACATATATGAACATCATGTTCAGTGACAATGTGTACATACACCAGTAAAGCAAACGAGAAGACCCTAAAGCTAATCAAAACTCGGAGCAAAATGATGCCTCCCGCCTAAGACCTAACTCCAAGCATCCGCGACAAAATAACATATAGAAACAAACGACCTTAAACATTTAATAGTACATCAGGGCAGGTGCTGTAAGGTCCTAACACCACACTACTACTATGTACACACCAAAAGTCTCTGAGAAACTCATATCGTCCTAGGAAACCGTTGGCCATTTGCACGATCCTTCGCCTCCATCCCGCGTGGCCTTATTGGTTGAGTCTAAGGAAGATGATGACGAAGGGTCGTCTGCGGAAGGGCAGAGGTGGTGCTCCTGTGGGCTACAAAAATATTTGGATGTGCCATGTGTAAGGCACACCATCATACAGAAAAGGGGTCGAACTCTGGGGTAAATAGAAGATCTAATGAACGGCTCAAAGAATACGTAGCCGGGATCTGGGAATAGGCCACAATGTATAGGAGTCCAGGTTGGACGTAATGCCACTGCACTTGGGCGAGTCAAGGAAGAATCACGATGGCATCTGAATGCAATACAACATATATGTACATAGGGATGAGAATATTATAAAATTCTCAGGAGGGTAATCCCTCATATACGATGCAGAAATCAACACTAAATGCATGCATATAGAATACTCATGCAAGAATTATAAGCATATACCACTAAAGTATGTACATTATGTGCAATCAAGATACAACCACTAATGAATTATGCATTGCTATTTGGAACCATGGAATCTATTCGTGCATTTTCTTTTTTTATTAACATAGGGAAGGCCTAATATCACATACAGGGTATCCATCTAGATAATACCATAAAGGATAATAGACCGACATGAGCTCATTCCTACTCATGATCATTGGACTTCATTTTTTCCATTTCCAAATCACACACAGTTCTATTCCTAGCCGATACATCCATCAACTCATAAAATTCCTAGGGAAGTCCTTACTCTTGCTTTTCCTAATTAACCTATATAAGCCTTGTCTCTGTTTCCCATATGTTAAAACATGCACAAGTGAAGTTTATACATTCTCTTTTCTCATATAATTGCATCATGTTATTTTCTCTTTCAAAGGCATGCTTACCATACATGTAGGCATTCAATTACATTGGAGTCTCATTCATGCCTTGTGAACAAACCTTTAAAACAATTAGTATGCATTCATATACTAGATACTTGAACTATATACTATGTCATCATTAATTTAAGGCTTTTTCACCTTTTCAGCACATGGGAAGATTTATCATTTTAGTACCAATATTTAATGTACCTGTCTAATGGTTGGTTCAAGGGCCACAAAAATTTTCCATGACACTTCAATGTGTCTAGGATGCCCTGTAAAAATTTCAACACTACTGGAGCTCTCAAACCCCATCAGGAAATTGTACAAATTTAGTGGCCAGAGACCACCAATTCACAAGATTAGCCAGGGTTCTCACAATTTTTAACCCTATAAATGATTGAACTAACTCACAATAAAATTTACAATAATAGTTCCATGTGTTATCCACTTCCTGTAAAAATTTCAAAGGATAATTCAATCATTTGCTATGTTAATAAAATTATACAAATTATACCTCTAAAAATTAGGCAGCATCTCTACAATTTCGGTTACTGATTTTTTAAAGCAGTTTCACTCAAAATCAGAACCCAAGAAAATTGTGGAACTAGTCCAAGATGTTAAATTGAACATATAAATTTTTCAGCTCATGAAAATGACCACAACATGCCCAAAAATATTGACATGCACTGCGCCAAGAACCCAAAAATCCAGCAAGTATCACTTAACATCTTTTTGAGTAAAGTGATTCTTATCATCATCCAAACCTACTACCAAAATTAACACATCAATATCAACATAATATCCATCAATACAACCAGAATTTTTGGACTTAGGGCAAGCCAAAACAAATCAGAAAAATTCAACAAGAAAAGGCAACAAAAACCCTACCCTTGGAAGGAGTGTGTTCTAGTTTCTAGTTTGCTCCAAGATGGAAGTTTTTTGTTAAAGCTCTTAAAACTCACTCAAACCCTCCTCTAATCAGTGATGAGTGAGGTAATAGAGTGAAGTTTGGAGATTGAATTGGTTATATTTGTAGAAGTTGAAGTGTAGAACAAGTTTGGTTAGGGAATTTTGGTTTCAACAAGGTTAGGCTTAGGATTTTTGGGGTTGAAATCAAGGTTTTAAGCTTTTGAAGAGAAAATGGAGTCCTGATCTTCTCTTTTGCTGGCCGAGAATTATGAGGAGAGAATTATGGGGTTAGGTGGTTTATGTTAATCTTATAAGGTGGGTTCTTATTGGTTGGTTACAAAGTGTAATTAATGCTTGTTAAAGAAATTAATATCAATGGCTAAGATTTGATCTTTCATTCAAGATGAAATCTTAGCCATTCATGTGGCCTTCAAAGGATAAACATCATTAATTTGTAGAGATTAACTAGCTTTCCATGTTAGAATTCGCACATTGAAATTTCACCGAACGGTAACGCGTACGATTAATTCAATATTACCCAAAATTAATTCTAAGCATCAAATTTTCATTTCCACTTATTTCTAACCTTATTTCCCATGTTTTCCTAATTTTGGGAACCTCTGAGTTGAATCTAGGGTTTCGATTGTCCGGAGCTGCGGGGGCCCGCAAATACTATTCACTTTTTTTTTTGCTCGAACATATAGTCATTCTCATCATTACTTGTCTGTTAGAATCTTAATATTCACATTAACAAATCCTCCATTAATTTCTAAAGAAAATTAGGTTAAAAAATTAGGGTGTTACATTACCACCCACCTTAATAAAAATTTTGTCCTCAAAATTTCATACCTGGAAACAATTCCGGTGATCTTTCTTCATGTTTGACTCTAGTTCCCATGTATATTCTTCATTCCTCCTCCACCCCAAGCCACTTTTACTAGCTGCACCAATTTATTTTCAGTTGCCTGCTCTTATTCACGATCTAAATAGGAGGGGCTTGAAAAGTCATCTCTTAACTGTATGGATTGGGTTCAATGATATGGGTTGGATCTGGATGATACATTCTAAGTTGAGATACATGGAAGACATCATGAAGGTTGGATAAATGTGGGGTAAGGCTATTTATAAGCAGCTTACCTAATCCTTCGAAGGATTTGGAAAGGGCCTATGAACCTAGGTGACAACTTTTTGACTCTTAAAGCTCACCTATTCCCGTAGTGGGTGTAACCTTCAGGAATACATCTCCCTTCTTGAAATTCTAAAGGTTTTCTTTTATCCACATAGCTCTTTTGACGACTCTTCGCGATAAGGATTTTATCCTTGATTTTCTGGATTTGTTCCATCGTTTGATTAACTTAGATCGGGTCCCAACAACCTTGCTTCCCCCGAATTATACCAACACAAAGGAGATTGACATTTCCTTCCATATAAAGCTTCATACGGGGCCATGCCAATACTGGCATGATGGCTATTATTATAAGCAAACTCCACCAAGGGAAGCAATTTGTCCCAACTCCCCTTCTGCTCAATCACACATGCTCTCATATCCTCCAAAGTCTGAATGGTGCGTTGGTTTGTCCATCCGTTTGGGGTGATAAGCCGTACTTAAACAAAGTTTGGTTCCAAAGGCCCTTTAAAGCTCCCAGAATCTGAAGTAATAGGGATCCTATCAAAACTATTGAAGAAGGAACACCGTGTAGTCTCACTATTTCTTGGATGTACAAAGAAGCTAACTTATCCAAAGGATAATTAGCTTTGATGGGTAAGAATGAGCGGACTTGGTCAATCTATCCACTATAACCCATATAGCATCATGACCAACGATGTCCTCAAACCCTACAAAGTCCATGGAGATACTTTCCCACTTCCATTCTGGATTTCTAAGGGTGTAAGGTCCCTTCGCTTTTGGTGTTCTATTTTGATTTTCTGACAAGTTAGGCACTTTTGTACAAACTCCATTATGTCTTTCTTCATCCCGGGCCACCAAAACATCCTTTTAAGATCTGCATACATTTTACTAGTCCAGGGTGTATGGTGAATTCGCCTCGTGCGCCTCTTTTAAGATCTCCTCTCTGAGATTACCACTTGGAGGTACACATACCCTGTCCTTATACCTCCATATACCTCGCTGGTCTGAGTAAATTTTGGCAACTTCTTGTATGGACAGACTTTAAAATCTCTTGAAGCTCTTGATCTTCGGGTTGTGCAACCAAAATTCATTCCTTGGAACTTACCCGTCACCAATCTGACCTAACCTCACACCTTTAGGTTCACAGACATACCATACTAAGCCTCTTGAAGCACTCCACTAGCTCCGTCTCCTTGATCATCAGGCATGCTACACTAGGGATTTCCTGCTCAAGGCATCTGCCACACACATTTGCTTTGCCTGGTGGTAGTAACTAAACTCATAATCCTTGAGGAACTATCCACCTTCTTTGCCTCATATTCAACTCTTCTGAATCGAAGGTATTTTAACCTTTTATGATCAGAGAAGATTTGAACTGGACACCATAAAGATGGTGTTGCCAGATTTTTAGAGCAAAAACCAGCCTGAAGTTCAAGGTCATGAGTTGGGTAGTTTAATTTGTGGGGTTTCACTGCCGAGAGGCATACAGGCAACCACATTTCGGTTCTCATCAACACACACCCTAAACCCTTATTAGAAGCATCACAATAAACCTCAAAGGGTTCATGAGGATTCGGGTAATACTAATACTGGAGCCATGGTCAACTTTTGCTTCAACTCCTGGAAACTAGTTTCACACTCGGCGTCCACTTAAATTGAGCGTTCTTCCGGTTAACTTAGTCAAAGGTAATGCTATTTGAGAAAAACCCATGATCGCCTATAGTATCCAGCTAACCCTAGGAAACTCGAATCTCAGTCACCGTGGTTGGTCGTCCCCAATGAAGTACTCATTCACTTCCTGGGATCTACTAGATTCCTCCTCGTGATACCACATGGCCAAGAAACCTAACCTCTTCCATCCAGAACTCACATTTTGACAACTTAGCATACAACTTTCTTTCTAGGATTTGTAACACATCCTCAAGATGCTCGCATGTTCTCTTCGGTCCTTGAATAAATAAGTATATTGTCTATAAAGATGACTACAAATTTATCCAATAGCGGCGAGATTCGGTTCATATAATCCATAAAAGCCACTGAGCATTGGTTGCAGTCCAAAAGACATCACCTTGGACTCATAATGTCCATATCGAGTTCAAAGCAGTTTTGGGAATGTCCTCGTCTCAAACTCAAATCTCATGATAACCTGATCTAAGATCAATCTTTGAGAAACGGTTGCCCACGTAACTGGTCCATAAGGTCGTCAATCCTTGGCAAAGGGTACTTGTTCTTGATAGTCACTTTGTTCAATTGCCTATAATCCACGCAAAGCCTTATGCCCCCATCCTTTTTCTTTACCAGAAGAACAGGGGGTCCCCCATGGAGAGGCACTTGGTCTAATGAAATGTTTCCTTAACAGGTTCT
>JAMLFY010000001.1:21013261-21034621 GCA_030441495.1 Dalbergia oliveri | reverse complement strand
TTTTTCTTTCCATCTCGTCTTAGAAAAAGGAAGCGTTCGTGAATCACATTAAGGGCCAAGGGTAGCTGAACTTGATTCCTAGTTTCACTCGTATATTTAGATATCTATCCCTATCCCTGGAGTGTTATTACTAAGTGCCATTAATGGATGTCCTTCCATCCATATATTATTTATGTTTTGTTAGATTGCCTACACTTAGTATTATTCTGTTGGTAGGCAAAATATCTATATGATATGTAATTATGAATGCCTATGATGGAGCCAATATATTATGATGTGATGTTTGTAAATTCCTATGTGTCTTTTAAATTTTGCTAAATCATTCACGTTAAGCGGCTCACGTTTTCAATTATGTTTAAAAAAAAAATGGCTCGTAATTTCACTAAGTATTTTCAAAGCATGATTAAGGAACTGAAGCAAAGAGTAAAGTCTAGTAATTAATCAGACTGCCTAGGTGTATTGGGTTAATTATTAGGGTGTTACAGCATCCATGTTTAAGTTTATGCCTTGCATAACCATATTTACTTTCTATGTCATCACTAAATTCTCAAGAATGAATAAATGAACTTGCATTCTCATGTTTAAATTTCCAAGCTTGCATTTCATATTTATGTTTCAAGTTGTCACTTAATCTTCAAAGATAATAAAGAGGATGCATCTCATATTTATTTTATTATCTCACTTAATTTTATAATGGCTAAAAGAATCAATGCATGACATGTTTATTTTATGTCATCACTTAAAGATCCTAGAGCTCAAAGACTTGCCCAAGTATCACAAATAAAGTTGGAACCATGGTAATAAGAACTCTAAAGCTCACTTTCAATTTCCTTAAGATTATTGGAGTCAAAGAATTCATTCTTTAAGAAGTCTTGAGTTTGGAGCTTAATAAGATATAATAAGAATTCTCTTCTTCAGGTCCATGCGGACTACCGCTCCTTATTTTTCTTTTATTAAGATTCTCTTCTCCCTTCACTTGGTTCAATGCGGACTACCGCCGCTCCAGTTTCTTGCATCATGTTTAAATTTCAAGTCTTGCATATCATGTTTAATTTCCAAGTCATCACCTTAAATCTTAAAGATAAAGAAAGGGATTTGCATATTATGTTTATGATTCTAGTTATCACCTAAATCTCAAAGCTCAAGACTTGCTCCTTTTATCTTAAGTGAAAATTTTAATCATGAACATTCTTTCAATGTATAAATCGGCCTCATGATTAAGGAAGGCCTAAAGTCCTATGATTTCTTTCAATTTTAACAAAAAAAATTAGTTTCTAAAGGAGTTAGAGGGTTTGCAAATATTTTACGATAAACTAATATCACATGTGTACTTGAAATGTGACTTTAAGCAATTATATGAGGTTCATGATTCAGCCTCTAATTGAGTTTAGTACTACTGTATGATGATGGTTTAATATGTTTGAAGTTGTGATAATTATGGTTTATTGCTAAAGGAATGATTCTATGCATGTTAGAGATAAAATTAGCTTCCTAGAAAATCGTAAAAGCAAGATTTCTAGAACTTTAGAGAATGAAATTTATGCATTCTGTCAGAGCCTTTAGTGACCTTAAGAACCAGATTTTATCATGTTTAGATAAGGGAGAATGATTCATAATTGGTTTAGTAATCAATTTTAGCATCATAGGGAAAGTCGGTAGAAAGGGTTAAAACGCAACTTCTAGCACGTAAAACCTTAAGAACAACTTACTATCTATGCTGCCCCATATAGTCTAATAATGTTCTTCGGACTTATAATTGATGGTAATAAGTCCCTTAGATGCAATTAATTAGTTCAATAATTAGGGTTGCTCATTTAGAGTTTCGGTTGTTTAAGAAACTTTCGATAAGGATTTATGATGATGCCTCTTTGATGTTTTAAATGATAAGTCTATGTAGTGATTTGATGCTTATTAAGTATTTGACGTCATTAAATGATTTCCGGACTTGCATATTATAGTTGTTGTTGCAAACAATGAGAATGCTTATGCATGAAATAATGAAATATTCTTTGTTATTTAAAAATTTACCCTTGTTGGGAAGAAGTATATTACTGTAAAAGTGTAATTTGGAAAGGTTCTGGCTAGGAAAGACTTGGTATTTAAGCGTGTCCATTTGTGACCCACCTCTCTTCCTAGGAATCTCCAGATGCATGATTACAGTTGGTATATATATTATTCTCGAATAAGACTATAAACGAGAAAATGTTATGAATGATTATGAATTGAGAATTGTATTAGGATATAACATGCAAAGACTTAATGGTGACTTAAATTTATGAGGAAATGATCCTTTGGACCCATCAGACTATAGGTGGTGCAAAGGTGATTCTTCCCTAACCGTTCTCTCAAAAGGGTAGAGTAAGGATTTTAACTTATCAAAAGGGATAAGTATATGCTAGTGATGACTAGTAAGGTATGAGCTCATAACCTAGATTACTCCCAAAAGGGTGGAGTATAGGGTGGCCCAGGAAAATGATGATGAAAGTAACTTTAAGTCACCTAAGAAACTAAGTAAATGCATTATGTGAATATGATGTTCTACTATGCATAGTATTTATGAGATGATGATGAGAAATATGATGTTCTGCTATGCATAGTATTATGAAATGATGATGAGGAATTTGATGTGATTTTATGCATAACTATGTTATTATATATGAAAGGAAAAGTTCATTATAAACATGACATGCTAAGTTTATGATGCATTATAAGACGCATGATTACAATCGACGAACCTCGGTAAAGTATATTTTCGAACTTAATAAATCAATCTTAGCATGCTCACTATTTCATAATAACCCCGAGGTTCCTGAGGACGATGATGATGACACGATGCATATGAGGTGAGTACCCTACGAGATTCTTTTATAAGTTTCTCATTCCTCTTTCTTTCTTTCCATCTCATCTTCAGAAAGTGATGGTGATGTTCGTGATTCTCGTTGATGCTCTCACCTGGTAGATGCATGTGATCATGTGAACCAGCTTATTATCCTTGAGGAACGTATTGCTAGACCTTGAGCGTGAACTCGAATATCTATTCCTATCTCTGGAGTGTTATAAATAGGTGCCGTTAATGGATGTTTTTCCATCCATATATTTATGTTTTGTTGATTGCCTACATCTAACTTAACTCTGGGTAGGCAAAATATCTATGTGATATGTAATTATGGATATCATATGATGGAGCCAATATGATGTGTTCTTCATGATATGTCTGTTCATTTTCTGCTTTATCTGATTATCATTCACGTTATGCGCGGCTCACGTTTTCAATTATGTTTCTTAAAAAAAAATGGCTCGTAATTTCACTAAGTATTTTCAAAGCATGATTAAGGAACTGAAGCAAAGAGTAAAGTCTAGTAATTAATTAGATACCACCTAGGCGTATTGGGTTAATTATTAGGGTGTTACACAAGACTTGAAATTTAAACATGATGCAAGAAACTAGTGGCGGAGTTCGCACTGGACCAGTGAGAAGGAGAAAAGAATCCTAACAAAAGAAAATAAGAAGGAGCGCGTAGTCCACTGGACCCTGAAGAGAGAATTCTTATTATATCTTATTAAGCTCCGAACTCAAGACTTCTTAAAGAATAAATTATTTGACTCCAATAATCTTAATGAAATTGAAAGTGAGCTTTAGAGTTCTTATTACCATGGTTCCAACTTTGCTTTGTACTTGGGCAAGTCTTTGAGCTCTAGGATTCTTAGGTGATGACATAATAATAAACATGCCATGTGTCGATTCTTTTAGCCATTATAAAATAAAGTGAAAGCATAAAATAAATATGAGATGCAACCTTTTATCATCTTTAGAGATTAAGTGACAACTTGAAACATAAATATGAAATGCAAGCTGGAAATTTAAACATGAGAATGCAAGTTCATTTATTCATTCTTGAGAATTTAGTGATGACATAGAAAGTAAACATGGTTATGCAAGGCATAAACTTAAACATGGATGCAAGTTCATTTTATTTCTTTACTAGAGCTCCTCCAAGACTTTAGAGAAATATAAATTCAACCCAATATATCTTAGCAAGACAAAGTGAAAAATACATCTTTCAAGTTCTAAACTCAAGATCTTTATTTTTACATCATAAAAGCATCATTCTTTAAAGTTTTGCATCAAGTGGAATTTTCAAGCTTTAGAGGCCTAACTTGTGATGGATTTACAACCAACACTCAAGGTCCTCATCATCAAGCTATCATCATATTCCCATATAGGCCTTATGGCCGAAATGTTCAAAGGAAAAGAAAGAAGAAAACCAATGGAAAAGCTAAAGAAAGTCCATGAAATCATCATTTTGAACCAAGATCAACACTTAGCAAAGCATAGAAATAAGCTTAAAGACAACTCCCTACCTAATTTTATTTGAAGGAAAGGAAAAGAACTTGGTTTCCTTGAGTGAAATGAAAGAAAATCTCTTTGAGAAATGGGAGAAGAAGTTTCAGCCAAGAGCATGAAGAAAGAAAGCTTTTGGTGCTTCTAAAAACTAGAATTGTGTAAGTTATGAACTAAGGCCTCTAACACTCCTTCAAGCATGCCTATTTATAGAGATTTTGAGGCTCATAAATGGACAAATGGAGGAGGAAGGCTGGTGGAATTTCAAAGTGAACAAAGGGAGGAAAACATGGATTCAAGACAAGTTGTATGAATTTAGGGAATTATGTTTCATGGTGACATTTTTGGCCTTTTGTTTTAGTGCATTATTTAGCAATATTCTAATGCATTATGGCTCCATAATTTCGGCCATTTGCAGCCCATGGAAGATAAATTTGTGTGTTCCATGTATTATTTAGGTGTAGGTAAGATATCTTTGCAAATTAGAGAATTTGCAATTAAGGGCTTAGGTGAATTAGTAAGTAATTTGGGTGTTTTTAAGCAATTTTAAGTTCTAATCAATTTAAATAAATAATTTTGACTCTAGATTAATAATTAGAATCTAATAACCTTTAATTTGAGCCTAATATTGCTTAGGTTTTGTTATACGAATCAAAAATCTCGAAATTCGCAAAACTCACAAAGACAGGACAAAATGGTAATTTTACTTAAAAACCCCGAACCATGAGCTTAACTAATGGTTAATTATAGCTTAAAAACATGTTTTGAAACATTTTAGTGAGGTTCGGTCTTAAAGGCGCAAATGGAGTTAAAACAGGCGGGGCGTTTTGGTCATTTCGCATTAAGCTCAAAATTAGGATTCTTCTCCATTACTATTCACATAACACAAACAATCCCTTATTAACATCAAAACATCCCCTTGAGGATGGGTGGGGCCCACGATCCTCGTTTTCTTAGTAAAATAACCTCAGGGGCATTTTGGTCATTTTACACATATAGAAATTCGGGGTTTGCAACTCTTACACGAATTGCTCCTATCCTTTCTTCTAATGTTATATTCCTTTATTGAGAATTGTTTGGTTTTCGAATTATGAAAAATTACTTAGGGTAATTTGGTAATTTCTAAACGAAGTAAAAATCGGTTACATTTGACACTACATGTCCCAAAAACTTCACTTCCTCCAACCAAAATTCACACTTAGAAAGCTTCACAAACAACTTCTTCTCCTTTAAAACCTCTAAAACCAACCTTAGATGACGTTCATGCTCCTCTGAGTCTTCGAATGATGAGTATATCATCTATGAAACGACCACGAACTTATCTAAATAAGGTCTAAAGATCCTATTCATGTAGTCCATGAACACGGGGGTGCATTTGTCAATCCAAAAGACATCAGGTAACTCAAAGTGTCCGTACCGTGTTCTAAAGGCGATTTTAGGTATATCCTCATTCTCACTTCTAATTTGGTGGTATCCGACCTTAAATCAATCTTGGAGAATACCACGCTCCTTTTAATTGGTCCATGAGATCATCAATCCTAGGCAAAGGGTATTTGTTTTTCATCGTCACTTTATTAGAACTTGCTTATAATCTATACACAACCTCATGCTCCCATCCTTTTTCTTAACAAATAAGAGGGCTTCCACGGTGAGGCACTAAGTCTTATGAAACTCTTTTCTAAGGCTCCTCCAACTGGGTTTTCAATTCCTTTAACTCCAAAAGTGACATTCTATAAGGGGCTATAGAGATAGGTCCCGTTCCTGAAACTAACTCAATGGAGAACTCCACTTCTCTCAAGAAGGAACTGGGTATCTCATCAGAAATACCTCGGATACTCTCACCACTGGAATATCATCTATGTTCTGCTCAAAGTCTACCTCACTAGCGGCTAGGAGGACATATCCCTTAGTTTTCTCCCCCTATAGAAGACATCTACGGAATTTACAAGTTTTCAAGGTTTGACTAGTTTTGCTAGGGGATGACGAAAGATGACGTTTTTGGATAACAGTCTACAACACATAGTTAGCGTAGAGCCAATCCATGCCAAGAATTACTCCTATGTCTTTCAAAGGTAAACAAATCAAATCTATGATAAAGGACATATTTTCAACAGGAAGACGGTAATTTAAACAGCAGTTATAGGTATGTACAGGACGATTTGTGGGAGTAGAGACAATAAGATCAAAAGGAAGCTTAGAAACTTTCAAATTCAAAGACTCGACACTAGCATGTGAGATGAAAAAATGAGTAGCACCAGAGTCATATAGTACAATTAAGGTTCTACCATTTAATTCGCACTTACCTTCGATGAGGTCGTTGGATCTGGCGTCTTCACATTAAGGGTGAAGACCTCCCTTAGTGTTGCGGCTTGGGTTCTTGACTTGATGACCCTCCACTTCTGCAATCCTTGGCATAGTGGCTAGGCTTGCCACATTGGAAGCATACTCTTGCCCGCATGGCAAGGAGATTGCCATGACTTCTTCACATTCCTGGGTACACCGCGGCCAAGTGGGGGTTCCTGGAAAGCAGGGGCTCCTTGGGGCGCCTTGTTCTTGTTCCCATTGGGCCCTCCTTGATGATTGTTGTGAGGACCGCCCGCTCCTCCTTGTTGGTTGTTGCAGTTCAGCGGCCGTTGTGGTTGAACGGTGGCCTGGGTGTTGCCGGAAGGGTTATTGTTGGGTTCTCTTTGTTGTTGTTGTTGTTGATGATGATGTTGCTTGAACTAGTTGGATTGGTAGGGATGGTAATGGCTCTCGACTAGTTCTAATGTGGTGGCTTGAACCTCGGGGCTTGGGGTCCCAAACCACGGACGATTGGCCCTTACGGCACTTAGTTTCTTGTGCCCTTCTTCTATGATTCGGCACTTGTTGACTAGGGTAGGGAAGTCCTAATCTCGATGTGTGCCACCACCACGTTAAGTTCGGCCCTCAAACCAGCCTCAAACTTAATGCACTTCCAAACCTCATCGGGATTCCCTTGGAAAACCCTAGAGAACTTGATCAACTCCTCGAACTTCGTGTCCTAGGCGGCAGAAGATCCGCCTTGGGTTAGCTGCATGAACTCAATGTCCTTTGTGTTCCTCACTGACTCGGAAAATACTTCTCATAGAAGTAAGTCTTGAACATCTCCTAATTGATTCCTGTGCCCATAGCTTCTAGCCTCTTGGTGCCGATCTACCAAAATTTCGCATCGGACTCCATTATGTATGCAGCAAAGGTGACCTTCTACTCCTCTCCAGGCGACCACTGAGTAGATCTTCTCCATGTTCTTGATCCACTCATCCGCCTTGTCCGGGTTCAACACTCCATGGAAGGTTGGGGGATTGGCCTTGCGGAACTTCCAAAACGGGCTTGTTCCACAGCCTAGGAGGAGGGGACCTTGAGCAACATCCCTCGGTTGGTTCATACGATCGAACATGCATTCCATCGCTCTCGCCATCTCACGTACAGGCGCCGTAATCACGTTCCCTTGTTCTCCTTCGTTCACGTTCCTATTTTGTCTACGAGGCGCCATTGGTCCCTAAACACACAAGTCAATAAACACTAAGGTGATCAGGCTCAATATTCCAAGCTAGGTGAGCTAGTTACCATGGCACAGAATTAACTGGGTCATGAATGTCTATCCTATAGCTTATCTCTATTAGCTAAGCTCTATGCATGACATACTACCGTAACATGCCTATAAAGCATGGTCAGTCCAATCCTAAGGCTCTAAGAATCAATCTCTAATACCATAATGTAACACCCTAATATTTAACCCAACACGCCTAGGACGTATTAAGATTAATTATTAGTTATTACTTCCTTTAAAACTCATTTGTAAAACTACTTAGTGGAAAATAGGTAAATTTTTTTTTAAATATGTAAAACAAAATGTGAGCCATCGCGTACATCATAAGCAAAACGTAAAGTCGCAGAGAAAATAAATCATGCAATACAAAAGCAAATAAGAACACCTCAATTATAAAAACATCCTTCATAACATTAAATATCATAGTTTAGTACATCAACCGAAATATAAGAAAGCATAAAGTCATACCCATATAAATGGAGAGCTTTAATAGAAACATAAAGTAGAAAATAACATAACAACAAATACAAGGGAAACCCCAAAAGAACAACTCCCCACTATGGCTACCCTTCCCTCAAGCTATCCTGACGCGTCCCCATCCCTCAAAGGTACATACCTAATGAACTGTTCAAGCTCCTAGGTGTGTGCAAACGAAAGGTGGACAAACATGACCGCATCTCTGGGCATCGAGCTAGCCTCCACTCATCACCGTATCCTCGCTACCCCTCGATGTCCATGGGAACTGGAGGGGCAAATCCCTCGAAAAGACATGGGTAGGGGTATCCTCCGATGGGTCGGTCTTTGAATGCCTCGGGCAAGGAACGTACTTGGGGTAGCCGTCACCGAAGCGGAAGGGCGGGCATGATGAGTCTCGCCGGGGCGCATCCTCTCAAAGATCAAATTGTCGCCGTAGGGAGAGGTCGGGTGAAACGAAAGTTGGAGGTGGGAATGAACGGGCGTCCATGTATGCAAAAATACGCACGACACAACGACCTCGAAATGGTAAGGATGATCTGGATCGTAGTGCACCTCCCATATCGGTGTGTCAATGAAGATCACAAACGACGCCATCGCAGTCGGAGCATAACGGAAGAGAAAAAAGAGAGGGGGTAAAAATCTTGCTAGGAATCTTAGTAAGGAATCCTCTATCCTAGTGTCATCATTTACATCCCCAAGAACCTTGGGTTTATTATAAAAAGGTTATACATGCAAAGGTTCATTATGAGGTTTTCATAAAAGCAATTATCCAAGTTCGTCTTTATGATGAATCTTAATGCATGTATGCAGCGAGTAGAACATAAATGCATGGCAATACTTTATGCAGCAAACCAATAAACATCTCATCAAGAACTAATTATAAGTGGTATGTACTTTCTCATAATCAACTTCTCTTTCATAAGCAAAAAGTTTCACATCTTTTCTCATTTCTCAAGCTTGTGACATCATGGTATGTAAAATAGTAACCGACCCTAGATACTATGAGCTCATACCTTAACTAGTTGTCACTAGTTCTTACTTATCCTCTTGATAAGCATACCATAATCATAAAAATAATAATCTCGACTCCCAGAGTACGGGCAGGGGACCTAAGGAATCACCCATCATGGGACTTTTTTCCTTCTCCAAAACGCATCAACTGGTTAAGACCAGTGACTTTGTTCGCTTTGGAAGGCTAATGTCGATGCCCTCACGGTTTTACCTTCTCCTCACCGTAGCAGGAGAAGTACGTCTCGATGAAACGCATCATCTGGTTAAGACCAATGACATTGTCCGCTTGATATGGCTCCACGACCATACCCCCCATGGGTTTCCTTTCTCCTCACCGTAAGGGAGAAATGCGTCTGGGCATGTCACATATAAAATCTTTCTTTTCAAACTTTCTTTCAAATCCCTCAAATTTGAGAAATTCAGCGCATAACAACTACACCCGAATTTTCTCAAATTTGAGTCATGCCATATAACTCAAATAACACATGTTGTTCTCATGAAATTTCTCAATTAAATAAATCTCTTAATCAAGGAGCATACCGTCCTAATTCATTCATATTTTGCATTCTCATGCATCTTAAACATAGCATACCATATCATCACAACAACATGTCACAAATACACATAGAGTCTCATTTTCATGGTATTAACACATTCACATTCTTCTCAGTATACCCACTCGGTCTCATTCTCACATTATACCTTCTATCTCATGGTGTCTTATGCTTTGGCCCTTATGGATCTTAAACTTATGTTCTAATTATCCTAACTTTCGTTATGGACTTCATTTCACCTAAGGGATCATTACCTATAATTTCCTCTAACGTTTATGCTCACTAACATAACCAAACAGCACTACATCACTTTGGGCAGAAAATTATCATATGATTATGGGGTCTAGAATCTACGTCCTAACCCTTTCTAAATTTTGTCTTCACCTATGGCTCTATAATCAACTCCTAAACCAATTATGAGGGATTCCTACACATATCCACTAATTATAAACCACTTTTCTTAAGTCAATTTATGCTGGAACAGAATTCACCATTTGTGCATTTAAGTGTTCTAGAATTCTCATTTTAGTTCTTTCTAGTTACTTGTTCTTTCCTAACTTCCCTAAATTGATCCTTGCTTCACTCAAACATAATTTTACACATTTCAACACCTTAAAACAAAATTTATACAGTGGCCAAGTGCACAAACCGAAAATACAAACATCATATAATCACATAATCTCATGATTTAAATGAATATAAGTTGCTAGTTTTCTCTTGGAATAATTTTAGGAACTCAAAACTCTTTTAGAAACCAATTCCTCTCATTAAAATCATACAAAAATGGGTAAGGTCAGTAGCTAAATTATTTAGTTCATGCATTAGATTTAAAACACAAAATCTTGTTCACAATGTTCTTTAAGTTCACCTAAGCTTAGAAAAATTCCAAGACATAGCCTATGGGCACTTATGATTAGATGAACTCATCTAAGTTCATCATCATCATCACAAGGCCGAAATGGTATTCTTAGATGCCTCCATTTTCTAAAACTTTACCTATAATACTTTGGCAAGTCTTTGAGCTCTAGGATATTTAGGTGATTGCATAAACTTAAACATGCTTATGCACTTGTTTTACTCTTCATTATAAAATAAAGTGAGAGCATAAAATAAATATGAGATGCAACCTCATTATTATCTTTAAAGGTTAAGTAATGACTTGAAATATAAACATGAAATGCAAGCTTGGAAATTTAAACATGATAATGCAAGTTTATTTAGTTATTCTTGAGAGCTTAGTGATGGCATCAAAATAAACATGCTATGCAAGGTGTAACCAGATTTTTCCTGTCGTTTAGAAATTACCGAATTACCCTAAGTAATTTTCATATAATTCGAGACCGAACAATTCTCAATAAAGGAATATAACATTAGAAGAAAGGATAGAAGCAATTCGTGCGAGAGTTGCAAACCCCGATTTTCTGTACGTGTAAAATGACCAAAATGCCCCTGAGGTTATTTTACTCAGAAAATGAGGATCGTGGGCCCCACCCATCCTCAAGGGGATGTTTTGATGTTAATAAGGGATTGTTTGTGTTATGTGTGTTAATAGAGGAGAAGAATCCTAATTTTGAGCTCCAAAGCACGAAATGACCAAAATGCCCCAACCGTTTTAACTCCGATTTGCAATGCCAACTGAGCCCGAACC
This sequence comes from Dalbergia oliveri, assembly GCA_030441495.1. Lineage (NCBI taxonomy): Eukaryota > Viridiplantae > Streptophyta > Magnoliopsida > Fabales > Fabaceae > Dalbergia > Dalbergia oliveri. The sequence continues at coordinate 21,023,018 of JAMLFY010000001.1, read as the reverse complement.
TCACTAAAATGTTTTAAAACATGTTTTTAAGCTATGATTAACCATTAGTTAAGCTCGGGTGGTTGGGCATTTTTAAGTAAAATTACCATTTTGTCCCTCCTTTGTAAGTTTGCGAATTTGAGATTTTTGATTCATATAGTAAAACCTAAGCAATATTAGGCTCAAATTAAAGGTTATTAGATTCTAATTATTAATCTAGAGTCAAAATTATTTATTTAGATTGATTAGAACTTAAAATTGCTTAAAAACACCCAAATTGCTTACTAATTCACCTAAGCCCTTAATTGCAAATTCTCTAATTTGCAAAGATACCTTACCTACACCTAAATAATACATGGAACACACAAATTTATCTTCCATGGGCTGCAAATGCCGAAATTATTGAGCCATAATGCATCAGAATATTGCTAAATAATGCACTAAAACAAAATGCCAAAAATGTCACCATGAAACATGATTCCATAAATTCATACAACTTGTCTTGAATCCATGTTTTCCTCCCTTTGTTCACTTTGAAATTCCACCAGCCTTCCTCCTCCATTTGTCCATTTATGAGCCTCAAAATCTCTATAAATAGGCATGCTTGAAGGAGTGTTAGAGGCCTTAGTTCATAACTTACACAATTCTAGTTTTTAGAAGCACCAAAAGCTTTCTTTCTTCCTCCTCTTGGCTGAAACTTCTTCTCCCATTTCTCAAAGAGATTTTCTTTCATTTCACTCAAGGAAACCAAGTTCTTTTCCTTTCCTTCAAATAAAATTAGGTAGGGAGTTGTCTTTAAGCTTATTTCTATGCTTTGCTAAGTGTTGTTCTTGGTTCAAAATGATGATTTCATGGACTTTCTTTAGCTTTTCCATTCGGTTTTCTTCTTTCTTTTCCTTTGAACATTTCGGCCATAAGGCCTATATGGGAATATGATGATAGCTTGATGATGAGGACCTTGAGTGTTGGTTGTAAATCCATCACAAGTTAGGCCTCTAAAGCTTGAAAATTCCACTTGATGCAAAACTTTAAAGAATGATGCTTTTATGATGTAAAAATAAAGATCTTGAGTTTAGAACTTGAAAGATGTATTTTTCACTTTGTCTTGCTAAGATATATTGGGTTGAATTTATATTTCTCTAAAGTCTTGGAGGAGCTCTAGTAAAGAAATAAAATGAACTTGCATCCATGTTTAAGTTTATGCCTTGCATAACCATGTTTACTTTCTATGTCATCACTAAATTCTCAAGAATGAATAAATGAACTTGCATTCTCATGTTTAAATTTCCAAGCTTGCATTTCATGTTTATGTTTCAAGTTGTCACTTAATCTCTAAAGATGATAAAAGGTTGCATCTCATATTTATTTTATGCTCTCACTTTATTTTATAATGGCTAAAAGAATCGACGCATGGCATGTTTATTATTATGTCATCACCTAAGAATCCTAGAGCTCAAAGACTTGCCCAAGTATCACAAGAAAAGTTGGAACCATGGTAATAAGAACTCTAAAGCTCACTTTCAATTTCATTAAGATTATTGGAGTCAAAGAATTTATTCTTTAAGAAGTCTTGAGTTCGGAGCTTAATAAGATATAATAAGAATTCTTTCTCTTCCGGTCCGTGCGGACTACCGCCGCTCCGGTTTCTTATTTTCTTTTATTAAGATTCTCTCTCCCTCCACTGGTCTAGTGCGGACTAAGCGCTTCAGTTTCTTGCATCATGTTTAAATTTCAAGTCTTGCATATCATGTTTAATTTCCAAGTCATCACCTTAAATCTTAAAGATAAGGAAAGGGATTTGCATATTATGTTTATGATTCTAGTTATCACCTAAATCTCTAAAGCTCAAGACTTGCTCCTTTTATCTTAAGTGAAAATTTTAATCATGAACATTCTTTCAATGTATAAATCGGCCTCATGATTAAGGAAGGCCTAAAGTCCTATGATTTCTTTCAAGTTTAACAAAAAGAATTAGTTTCTAAAGGAGTTTCGAGGTTTTACAAATATTTTACGGAAACTAATATCACGTGTACTTGAAATGTGACTTTAAGCAATTATATGAGGTTCATGATTCGGCCACTAATCTGAGTTTAGTACTACTGTATGATGATGGTTTAATATGTTTGAAGTTGTGATAATTATGGTTTATTGCTAAAGGAATGATTTTATGCATGTTAGAGATAAAACTAGCTTCCTAGAAAACCGTAAAAGCAAGATTTCTAGGACTCTAGAGAATGAAATTTATACATTCTGTCCAGAACCCTTAAAAGCTATAAGAATCATATTTTATTATGTCTAGATAAGTGAAAATGATTCATAATTGGTTTAGTAATTAATTTTAGCATCATAGGGAAAGCCGGTAACAAAAGGGTTAAAGATGCAACTTCTAGCACCGTAAAGCCTTAAATATAACCTACTGCCTATGCTATCCCATGTGGTTTAATAATGTACTTGAAGGTTATAATTAAGGGTAATAATGATAATGAATCCCTTAGATGCATAAGAAAGTAAGATAATGATTGAGGTTACCTAATTTAAAGTTGCGGTTGTTTAAGGTAGCTTTTCGGTAAGGATTTATGATGATGCCTCTTTGATGTTTGAAATGATAAGTCTATGTAGTAATTTTATGCTTATTAAGTATTTGATTTCATTGAATAACTTCATGGGTTGCATGTTATAGTTGCTGTTGAAAACAATGAGAATGTTTATGGATCTTGATGATTATGAATAGAGAGTTGTATTATGATATAACATGCAAAGACTTAATGGTGACTTAAACTTATGAGGAAATGATCCTTTGGACCCATCAAACTATAGATGGTGAAAAGGTGATTCTTGCCCCCTAAACCGTTCTCTTAAAAGGGTAGAGTTTGGATTTTAACTTATCAAAAGGGATAAGTATATGCTAGTGACGACTAGTAAGGTATGAGCTCATAACCTAGATTACTCCCAAAAGGGTGGAGTATAGGGTGGCCCAGGAAAATGATGATTAAAGTAACTTTAAGTCACCTAAGGAACTAAGTAACATATTATGTGATTATGATGTTCTTCTATGCATAGTATTTATGAGATAATGATGAGAAATATGATATTCTTCTATGCATAGTATTTATGATATGATGATGAGGAATATGATGTGGTTTTATGCATAATTATGTTATTATATATGAAAGGAAAAGTTCATTATAAACATGACATGCTAAGTTTATGATGTATTATAAGATGCATGATTAAAATGACGGACCTCGGTAAAGTATATTTCCGAACTAAATAAATGAATCTTAGCATGCTCACATTTTCATAATGAAACCCGAGGTTCCTGGGGACGATGATGATGACACGATGCATATGAGGTGAGTACCCTACTGAGACTTTTTATAAGTTTCTCATTCCCTCTTTCTTTCTTTCCATCTCGTCTTCAGAAAGTAATGGTGATGTTCGTGATGCTCTCACCTGGTAGATGCACGTGATCTTGTGAACCAGCTTATTATCCTTGAGGAACGTATCGCTAGACCTTGAGTGTGAACTTGGATATCTATTCCTATCTCCTGAGTGTTATAAATAGGTGCCATTAATAGATGTTTTTCCATCCATATATTATTTATGTTTTGTTCGATTGCCTACATCTAGCTTAGCTCCGTTGGTAGGCAAAATATCTATGTGAAATGTAATTATGGATGTCATATGATGGAGCCAATATGATGTGTTCTTCATGATATGTCTATTCGTTTCTGCTTTCTCCGATTGTCATTCACGTTATGCGTGGCTCATGTTTTCAATTATGTTTTAAAAAAAAAGGCTCGTAATTTCACTAAGTATTTTCAAAGCATGATTAAGGAACTGAAGCAAGGAGTAAAGTCTAGTAATTAATCAATACGACCTAGGTGTATTAGGTTAATTATTAGGGTGTTACACAAGGCATAAACATAAACATGTATGCAACTCATTTTATCTTAGCTAGAGCTCTTACAAGACTTTAGAGGAACATTATAACCTTAACCCAATATGTATCTTAACAACATAAGTGAGCTTTAGAGTTCTTAGCACCAAGACTTCAAAGAAGACTTTGGTTTTGAACTTCATCATCAAGCTTAAGAAAATGGACACAAAACTCAACACTTTATCTAAACAAGCATACAAAGAACTAATCATATTCTTTATTTTATTGCTCATAGGCTTCAATCTAGAGTAAACTCTTAGAACGGCCACCAACTTTAAGGTTGGTAAAGGTAAGCTTAAAGCTCTTTGAAAATATAGGATTAATTTTCTTAACAAAACTTTTAGTGATCTACTCAACATTTTTTCTCAAACTTTGTTCAAAGCAAAGAAAGAAAATCGAAAATTTAGCAAGGGAAAGGAAAGGAAAATTGAAACTTGAACAAAGAAAAAGGAAAAGAAACCAAAAGCATATATGGTCCAAGACTAAGTTTTTCAAGCTTTAGAGGTTTCTTACATGGCATCACAAGACCATTATCTTGAAATCTCATCATCAAGCCCAAGTTTTACTCATGAAAAGGCTCCAAGGCCGAAAAAGAAAAAGAGAAGGAAAATCTTGAAAACCCAAGAGAAAACTAGAACCTTTTCTTGAAGAAAACAAGTAAAACTTTGAAATAAAACCCCTACCTAAAGAAGTCTTTGAAAAGGATGAAAGGAAGCTTGATCCTTGAAGAAATGAGAAGACAAAATCTTCTCTTGGATGAGGTATAGGTTCAATCAAGGGGAGAAGTCAAGGAAGATGAATTTTCCTTGAGGTTGTAAGCTTGGAAATGGAAAGATTAAGTGTTTGAGAGGTGGTTTGAGGCGAGGAGTGGTGGTTTAAGGTTGTTTGTGGTAGATTGTGGTGGTGGAAAGGTTTCTTTGATGGAGGAAGAAGAAGAGCAAGATGAAGAGAAATTGAGAGCAAATGAGAGAAAATGCAAGAAAGCTCAAACTTGGCAAAGCTTCTAAAGTGTAACCAAGTTCTTCAAGGCTTGGTATTTATAGAAAAATGAAACTTTGTGGCTGATTTGAAGAGGAAGAGGCCGATGGTTCTCTTGGGCAAAGGGAGGAAAAATATCTTCAAAAACTTGTCATTCAAAGGCATAGTTGAAAGCATGGCTAGGTATGGTTCAAAGCATGGCTTGAGGTATGGTCTTTGAGTGAAACAAAATCAACATGTGACACAAATGCAAGGGTATGCATTCGCTACTTTTCAGCCTAGGGAGGAGGATGATTTATTCATGTAATTGTGGTTTAATGATGTGTTTAGGTGTTTCTTTGATTAAGGTTTTGATTAAGAGTTTGTAAGAAACTTTTAGGTAAGGTAATGGTTAATTAAGGTTGTCAAGACTTGATTAGGGGAGTGATCTTGCTAGATTAACAATTTAAAACCATTCTTTTAGTCAAATGAAGGTATGGGCACAATTCCTTAATTTAAGGAATTGGAGAGAAAACACTATTCAAGATTCCATGACTAGGAATCTTGAATTAAAAGATGTAATTAGAGTTTAACCAAGAAATCTTAGGTTCTAATTAACCTTAATAAATTATTTTGACTTAAATTAATCTTCAATTAGAGCCTAATATTGCTTAAGTTTGCTTAATTATGTCATTAGGCTCACTTGGACTGTTCTAGGAGCAAATGGTAATTTTGCACTAAACCTGCTTGGACCTTCTGGCAATCTGACATCAAAAACCACTCATAAACATCATTCTGAACTTCTGAGAAAAGTTCTGGGCTCAAATGGCACCTTTACCCACGTAAAACACTGCAGGGGTATTTTAGTCATTTTGAGCTGAAAGTTCAAAACGAGATTTTCACCTTGGATATCAAACATAACAGATATAATCCCCTTCAAACATTGAGTTGACCTATTCGGGACTGTTGACTCCCTCGAATTTTGGGTAAAAATGATCTCAGAGGCATTTCGGTCATTTGCACTCAAAAGGAAAAATTGGTGTACAACGGGGGGAATGCTTGGTAGCCTTGTGGGAGGACCTCTTCTTATTCTCTTCAACTCGGGGGATCAACGATTACAATTTTCGGCCACTTGGCTTTAGCTGACTAAAGATGCATAGTCAGTAACTTCTAAGTCTATAACACCAGAATGTCTGGCCTCAAACCACTCTCATACTTCATACACTTCCAAACCTCATTGGGATCCCTTTGGTAGCTAGTTGAATGTTTTATTAGTTCCTTGAATTTAGCGTGTATTCACTTCGGTTTCTGGAAGCCCCAATTTTTCCCGTGTAAAATGACCAAAATGCCCCCGAGGTCATTTTTCCCGAAAATAAGGATCGCTTGTCCCGGTTATCCTAAGGGGACGTTTTGATGATAATAGGGGATTATATGTGTTATGTGTGTTAATAGCAGAAGAATCTCATTTTGAGTTTCGATGCGCAAAATGACCAAAACTCCATGTGGCCATTTTCCGAACAAAGTGCCAATTGAACCCAAACTCCATCAAAAGGTTTTAAATGATGTTTATAAGCTATGTTTAACAACTGGTTAAGCCGGGTAGTCCCGGAGGGTTTGTGAAATTACCGTTTTGCCCTCATATGTGTATTTGGGCCTAATGATACCATTAGCAAAACCTAAGCAATATTAGGCTCTAATTTAAGATTAGTAAATTCTAATTACTAATCTAGAGTGAAAATAATTTATTAAGATTAATTAGAACCTAAGATTGCTTATATACACTTTAATCTTTGTCTTAAAAATCAAGATGCTTAAGTCATGGGATCTTGAATAGTATTTTCTCTCCAATTCCTTAAATCAAGGAACTGTGTTTAAGAATGATTTTTATATAAAATGAGTTTTATTTCACTAATGAAGCAAGACCAACTCCTTAATCATGTCTTGATACCCTTAATTATCCATTACCTTACCTAAACACTTACTTACAAACTCCTAATCAAAAGCCTAATCAAAGATACACCTAAGCACACCTCTAAACCACAATTAGATGACACATTTCTGTAACACCCTAATAATTAACCGAATACACCTAGGTTGTATCTGATTAATTACTAGACTTTACTCTTTGCTTCAGTTCTTTTATCATACTTTGAAAATACTTAGTGAAATTACGAGCCATTTTTTTTTAAAACATAAATGAAAACGTGAGCGCACATAACATGAACAATAATCGAAATAAAGCGATAACGTGTAGATATAGCATGAAAAGCACATCATATTGGCTCCATCATATAACATCCATAATTAATAACACATAGATAGTTTGCCTATCAAGAGAATAAGACTAGGTGTAGGCAATCTAACAAAACAAAATAATATATGGATGGAAGGACATCCATTAATGGCACCTAGTAATAACACTCCAAGGATAGGGATAGATATCTGAAATATACGAGTGAAACTAAGGATCAAGTTCAGCTACCGGTGAAAGCCTCAATGTGATTCACGAACGCTTCCTTCTGTTTCTGAAGACGAGATGGAAAGAAAAATAGAGGGAGTGAGAAACTTATAAAAAGAATCTCAGTAGGGTACTCACCTCATGATGCATTGTGTCATCATCATCGTCCCCAGGAACCTCTGGGTTATTATGAAATAATGAGCATGCTAAGATTGATTTATTAAGTTTGAAAATATACTTTACCGAGGTTCGTCGTTTTAATCATGCGTCTTATAATGCATCATAAACTTAGCATGTCATGTATATAATGAACTTTTCCTTTCATATATAATAACATAGTTATGCATAAAATCACATCATATTCCTCATCATCATTTCATAATACTATGCATAGCAAACATCATATTTCTCATCATCATCTCATAAATACTATGCATAGTAGAACATCATATTCACATAATGCATTTACTTAGTTTCTTAGGTGACTTAAAGTTACTTTCATCATCATTTTCCTGGGCCACCCTATACTCCACCCTTTTGGGAGTAATCTAGGTTATGAGCTCATACCTTACTAGTCACTAGCATATACTTATCCCTTTTGATAAGTTAAAGTCCCGACTCTACCCTTTTGAGAGAACGGGTTAGGGTGCTAGAATCACCTTTTCACCACCTATAGTTGATGGGTCCAAAGGATCATTTCCTCTTAAATTTAAGTCACCATTAAGTCTTTGCATGTTATATCATAATACAATTCTCAACTCATAATCATCATGACATTTTCTCATTTATAGTCTTATTCTGGAATAATATATATCAACTATAATCATGCATCTGAGAGATTCCCAGAAAGAGAGGTGGGTCACAATGGACATACTTAAATACCAAGTCTTTCCTAGCCAGAACCTTTTCAAATTATATTTTTAGGAATATACTTTCTTCAAACAATGGTAATTTTTTTAAATAACAAAGAATATTTCTTTATTTCATGCATAAGCATTCTCATTGTTTACAACACCAACTATAACATGCAAGCCATGAAATCATTCAATGAAATCAAATACTTAATAAGCATCATCATAAATCCTTACGAAAAGTTGTCTTACACAACCGAAACTCAGAATCGGGTAACCTCAATTATCAAACTAATTAATTATGCATCTAAGGAATTAATTACCATCATTACCATTAATCATAAGCCTTAAGAACATTATTAAACCATATGAGGCAGCATAGGTAGTAAATCATATTTAAAGTTTTACGGTTGCTTTATGTAGCTAATTTCACTTCTAACATGCATAGAATTATTCCTTATCAATAAACATAATTATCACAACTTCAAACACATCAAATCATAGTAATACTAACTCAGATCAGTGGCTGAATCATGAACCTCACATAATTGCTTAATATCTCATTTTAAGTACATGCAAGATATTAGTTTTAATATCATTTCAAAGCCCTAATATCATTTCAAAGCCTTAAAACTCTTTTAGAAACTAATTCTTTTTGGTAATCTTGAAAGAAATTATAGAACCAACTCAGTAGCTATTTAAAAATCACTTTAGGCCTACCTTAATCATGTGGTCAATTTATACATTGAAAGAATGTTCATGATTCAAATTCTCACTTAAGATAAAAGGAGCAAGTCTTGAGCTTTTAAAGATTTAGGTGATACTAGAATCATAAACATGCTATGCAACCTCATTTTAATCTTATCTTTATAAGGTGATAACTTGGAATTGTAAACATGATGCAAGAAACTGGAGCGGTAGTCCGCACTGGACCAAGTAGAGGAAGAAGAGAATCTTAATAAAAGAAAAATAAGAAACTAGCCGTAGTCCGCATTTGGACCCTGAAGGAGAAAGAGAATTCTTATTACATCTTATTAAGCTCCAAACTCAGACTTCTAAAGAATGAATTCTTTAACTCCAATAATCTTAAGGAAATTGAAAGTGATACTACCATTTTCCAACTTTGCTTGTGATACTTGGGCAAGTCTTTGAGCTCTAGGATCTTTAGGTGATGACATAAAATAAACATGCCATGCGTTGATTCTTTTAGCCATTATAAAATAAAGTGAGAGCATAAAATAAATATGAGATGCATCCTCTTTATTATCTTTGAAGATTAAGTGACAACTTGAAATATAAACATGAAATGCAAGCTTGGAAATTTAAACATGAGATATGCAAGTTCATTTATTTATTCTTGAGAATTTAGTGATGACATTAAAAGTAAACATGGTTATGCAAGGCATAAACTTAGACATGGATGCAAGTTCCTTTTATTTCTTTACTAGAGCTCTTCCAAGACTTTAGAGAAATATAAATTCAACCCATATATATCTTAGCAAGACAAAGTGAAAAATACATCTTTCAAGTTCTAAACTCAAGATCTTTATTTTTACATCATAAAAACATCAT
>JAMLFY010000001.1:20770121-21012761 GCA_030441495.1 Dalbergia oliveri | reverse complement strand
CAGGTAAATTTTTTTTTAAATATGTAAAACAAAATGTGAGCCATCGCGTACATCATAAGCAAAACGTAAAGTAGAGAAAATAAATCATGCAATACAAAAGCAAATAAGAACACCTCAATTATAAAAACATCCTTCATAACATTAAATATCATAGTTTAGTACATCAACCGAAATATAAGAAAGCATAAAGTCATACCCATATAAATGGGAGAGCTTGCAGGATAGGAAACATAAAGTAGAAAATAACATAACAACAAATACAAGGGAAACCCCAAAAGAACAACTCCCCACTATGGCTACCCTTCCCTCGAAGCTACTCCGCGCGTCCCCATCCCTCAAAGGTACATACCTAATGAAATGTTCAAGCTCCTCAGGTGTGTGCAAACGAAAGGTGGACAAACATGACCGCCTCAACATGGGCATCGCATCGAGCTAGCCTCCACTGCATCACCGTATCCTCGCCACCCCTCGATGTCCATGGGAACTGGAGGGGCAAATCCTTCCAAAAAGACATGGGTGGGGTATCCTCCGATGGGTCGGCTTTGAATGCCTGGGCAAGGAACGTACTTGGGGTAGCCGTGCCCAAGCGGAAGGGCGGGCATGATGAGTCTCGTCATGGCCGCATCCTCTCAAAGATCAAATTGTCGCCGTAGGGAGAGGTCGGGTGAAACGAAGTTGGAGACGGGAATGCAAACAGGCGTCCCATGTATGCAAAAATACGCACGACACAACGACCCTCGAAATGGTAAGACTGATGATCTGGATCGTAGTGCACCTCCCATATTGGTGTGTCAATGAAGATCACAAACGACGCCATCGTAGTCTGGAGCATAACGGAAAGAAAAAGAGAGGGGTAAAAATCTTGCTAGGAATCTTAGTAAGGAATCCTCTATCCTAGTGTCATCATTTACATCCCCAAGAACCTTGGGTTTATTATAAAAAGGTTATACATGCAAAGGTTCATTATGAGGTTTTCATAAAAGCAATTATCCAAGGTCCGTGTCTTTTATGATGAATCTTAATGCATGTATGCAGGAGAGTAGAACATAAATGCATGGCAATACTTTATGCAGCAAACCAATAAAACATCTCATCAAGAACTAATTATAAGTGGTATGTACTTTCTCATAATCAACTTCTCTCTTTCATAAGCAAAAAGTTTCACATCTTTCTCATTTCTCAAGCTTGTGACATCATGGTATGTAAAATAGTAACCGACCCCTGATACTATGAGCTCATACCTTAACTAGTTGTCACTAGTTCTTACTTATCCTCTTGATAAGCATACCATAATCATAAAAATAATAATCTCGACTCCCAGAGAACGGGGGACCTAAGGAATCACCCATCATGGGACTTTTTTTCCTTCTCCAAAACGCATCGGTTAGACCAGTGACTTTGTTCGCTTTTGGCTAATGTCGATGCCCTGGTTTTACCTTTCTCCTCACCGTAGCAGGAGAAGTACGTCTCGATCTGTGAAACGCATCATCTGGTTAAGACCAATGACATTGTCCGCTTTGATATGGCTCCACGACCATACCCCCCATGGGTTTCCTTTCTCCTCGTAGCAGGAGAAATGCGTCTGGGCATGTCACATATAAAATCTTTCTTTTCAAACTTTCTTTCAAATCCCTCAAATTTGACAGAAATTCAGCATAACAACTACACCCGAATTTCTCAAATTTGAGTCATGCCATATAACTCAAATAACACATGTTGTTCTCATGAAATTTCTCAATTAAATAAATCTCTTAATCATAGGAGCATACCGTCCTAATTCATTCATATTTTGCATTCTCATGCATCTTAAACATAGCATACCATATCATCACAACAACATGTCACAAATACACATAGAGTCTCATTTTCATGGTATTAACACATTCACATTCTTCTCAGTATACCCACTCGGTCTCATTCTCACATTATACCTTCTATCTCATGGTGTCTTATGCTTTGGCCCTTATGGATCTTAAACTTATGTTCTAATTATCCTAACTTTCGTTATGGATCTTCATTTCACCTAAGGGATCATTACCTATAATTTCCTCTAACGTTTATGCTCACTAACATAACCAAACAGCACTACATCACTTTGGGCAGAAAATTATCATATGATTATGGGGTCCTAGAATCTCCGTCTCTGACCCTTTCTAAATTTTGTCTTCACCTATGGCTCTATAATCAACTCCTAAACCAATTATGAGGGATTCCTACACATATCCACTAATTATAAACCACTTTTCTTAAGTCAATTTATGCTGGAACAGAATTCACCATTTGTGCATTTAAGTGTTCTAGAATTTTAGTTTTAGTTCTTTCTAGTTACTTGTTCTTTCCTAACTTCCCTAAATTGATCCTTGCTTCACTCAAACATAATTTTACACATTTCAACACCTTAAAACAAAATTTATACAGTGGCCAAGTGCACAAGGAGAACCAAAATACAAACATCATATAATCACATAATCTCTGATTTAAATGAATATAAGTTGCTAGTTTTCTCTTGGAATAATTTTAGGAACTCAAAACTCTTTTAGAAACCAATTCCTCTCATTAAAATCATACAAAAATGGGTAAGGTCAGTAGCTAAATTATTTAGTTCGTGCATTAGATTTAAAACACAAAATCTTGTTCACAATGTTCTTTAAGTTCACCTAAGCTTAGAAAAATTCCAAGACATAGCCTATGGGCACTTATGATTAGATGAACTCATCTCAAGTTCATCATCATCATCACAAGGCCGAAATGGTATTCTTGAGATGCCTCCATTTTCTAAAACTTTACCTATAATACTTTGGCAAGTCTTTGAGCTCTAGGATATTTAGGTGATTGCATAAACTTAAACATGCTTATGCACTTGTTTTACTCTTCATTATAAAATAAAGTGAGAGCATAAAGTAAATATGAGATGCAACCTCATTATTATCTTTAAAGGTTAAGTAATGACTTGAAATATAAACATGAAATGCAAGCTTGGAAATTTAAACATGATAATGCAAGTTTATTTAGTTATTCTTGAGAGCTTAGTGATGGCATCAAAATAAACATGCTATGCAAGGTGTAACGTCCTCAATTTTACCTTCGTTTAGAATTACCGAATTACCCTAAGTAATTTTTCATATAATTAAGACCGAACAATTCTCAATAAAGGAATATAACATTAGAAGAAAGGATAGAAGCAATTCGTGCGAGAGTTGCAAACCCGATTTTTGTACGTGTAAAATGACCAAAATGCCCTGAGGTTATTTTACTAGAAAATGAGGATCGTGGGCCCACATCCTCAAGGGATGTTTTGATGTTAATAAGGGATTGTTTGTGTTATGTGTGTTAATAGAGGAGAAGAATCCTAATTTTGAGCTCCAAAGCACGAAATGACCAAAATGCCCCTCAACCGTTTTAACTCCAATTTGCGTGCCACTAGCCCGAACCTCACTAAAATGTTTTAAAACATGTTTTTAAGCTATGATTAACCATTAGTTAAGCTCGGGTGGTTCATTTTTAAGTAAAATTACCATTTTGTCCCTGCCTTTGTGAGTTTTGCGAATTTTGAGATTTTTGATTCATATAGTAAAACCTAAGCAATATTAGGCTCAAATTAAAGGTTATTAGATTCTAATTATTAATCTAGAGTCAAAATTATTTATTTAGATTGATTAGAACTTAAAATTGCTTAAAAACACCCAAATTACTTACTAATTCACCTAAGCCCTTAATTGCAAATTCTCTAATTTGCAAAGATACTTACCTACACCTAAATAATACATGGAACACACAAATTTATCTTCCATGGGCTGCAAATGCCGAAATTATTGAGCCATAATGCATCAGAATATTGCTAAATAATGCACTAAAACAAAATGCCAAAAATGTCACCATGAAACATAATTCCATAAATTCATACAACTTGTCTTGAATCCATGTTTTCCTCCCTTTGTTCACTTTGAAATTCCACCAGCCTTCCTCCTCCATTTGTCCATTTATGAGCCTCAAAATCTCTATAAATAGGCATGCTTGAAGGAGTGTTAGAGGCCTTAGTTCATAACTTACACAATTCTAGTTTTTAGAAGCACCAAAAGCTTTCTTTCTTCCCTCTTGGCTGAAACTTCTTCTCCCATTTCTCAAAGAGATTTTCTTTCATTTCACTCAAGGAAACCAAGTTCTTTTCCTTTCCTTCAAATAAAATTAGGTAGGGAGTTGTCTTTAAGCTTATTTCTATGCTTTGCTAAGTGTTGTTCTTGGTTCAAAATGATGATTTCATGGACTTTCTTTAGCTTTTCCATTCGGTTTTCTTCTTTCTTTTCCTTTAACATTTCGGCCATAAGGCCTATATGGGAATATGATGATAGCTTGATGATGAGGACCTTGAGTGTTGGTTGTAAATCCATCACAAGTTAGGCCTCTAAAGCTTGAAAATTCCACTTGATGCAAAACTTTAAAGAATGATGCTTTTATGATGTAAAAATAAAGATCTTGAGTTTAGAACTTGAAAGATGTATTTTTCACTTTGTCTTGCTAAGATATATTGGGTTGAATTTATATTTCTCTAAAGTCTTGGAGGAGCTCTAGTAAAGAAATAAAATGAACTTGCATCCATGTTTAAGTTTATGCCTTGCATAACCATGTTTACTTTCTATGTCATCACTAAATTCTCAAGAATGAATAAATGAACTTGCATTCTCATGTTTAAATTTCCAAGCTTGCATTTCATGTTTATGTTTCAAGTTGTCACTTAATCTCTAAAGATGATAAAAGGTTGCATCTCATATTTATTTTATGCTCTCACTTTATTTTATAATGGCTAAAAGAATCGACGCATGACATGTTTATTATTATGTCATCACCTAAGAATCCTAGAGCTCAAAGACTTGCCCAAGTATCACAAGAAAAGTTGGAACCATGGTAATAAGAACTCTAAAGCTCACTTTCAATTTCATTAAGATTATTGGAGTCAAAGAATTTATTCTTTAAGAAGTCTTGAGTTTGGAGCTTAATAAGATATAATAAGAATTCTCTTCTCTCTTCACCGGTCCAGTGCGGACTACCGCCGCTCCGGTTTCTTATTTTCTTTTATTAAGATTCTCTCCCTCCACTGGTCTAGTGCGGACTACCGCCGTTTCAGTTTCTTGCATCATGTTTAAATTTCAAGTCTTGCATATCATGTTTAATTTCCAAGTCATCACCTTAAATCTTAAAGATAAGGAAAGGGATTTGCATATTATGTTTATGATTCTAGTTATCACCTAAATCTCTAAAGCTCAAGACTTGCTCCTTTTATCTTAAGTGAAAATTTTAATCATGAACATTCTTTCAATGTATAAATCGGCCTCATAATTAAGGAAGGCCTAAAGTCCTATGATTTCTTTCAAGTTTAACAAAAAGAATTAGTTTCTAAAGGAGTTTCAAGGTTTTACAAATATTTTACGGTAAACTAATATCACGTGTACTTGAAATGTGACTTTAAGTAATTATATGAGGTTCATGATTCGGCCACTAATCTGAGTTTAGTACTACTGTATGATGATGGTTTAATATGTTTGAAGTTGTGATAATTATGGTTTATTGCTAAAGGAATGATTCTATGCATGTTAGAGATAAAACTAGCTTCCTAGAAAACCGTAAAAGTAAGATTTCTAGGACTCTAGAGAATGAAATTTATACATTCTGTCCAGAACCCTTAAAAGCTATAAGAATCATATTTTATTATGTCTAGATAAGTGAAAATGATTCATAATTGGTTTAGTAATTAATTTTAGCATCATAGGGAAAGCCGGTAACAAGAAAGGGTTAAAGATGCAACTTCTAGCACACGTAAAGCCTTAAATATAACCTACTGCCTATGCTATCCCATGTGGTTTAATAATGTACTTGAAGGTTATAATTAAGGGTAATAATGATAATGAATCCCTTAGATGCATAAGAAAGTAAGATAATGATTGAGGTTACCTAATTCTAAAGTTGCGGTTGTTTAAGGTAGCTTTTCGGTAAGGATTTATGATGATGCCTCTTTGATGTTTGAAATGATAAGTCTATGTAGTAATTTTATGCTTATTAAGTATTTGATTTCATTGAATAACTTCATGGGTTGCATGTTATAGTTGCTGTTGAAAACAATGAGAATGTTTATGGATCTTGATGATTATGAATTGAGAGTTGTATTATGATATAACATGCAAAGACTTAATGGTGACTTAAACTTATGAGGAAATGATCCTTTGGACCCATCAAACTATAGATGGTGAAAAGGTGATTCTTGCCCCTAAACCATTCTCTCAAAAGGGTAGAGTTGGATTTTAACTTATCAAAAGGGATAAGTATATGCTAGTGACGACTAGTAAGGTATGAGCTCATAACCTAGATTACTCCCAAAAGGGTGGAGTATAGGGTGGCCCAGGAAAATGATGATTAAAGTAACTTTAAGTCACCTAAGGAACTAAGTAACATATTATGTGATTATGATGTTCTTCTATGCATAGTATTTATGAGATAATGATGAGAAATATGATATTCTTCTATGCATAGTATTTATGATATGATGATGAGGAATATGATGTGGTTTTATGCATAATTATGTTATTATATATGAAAGGAAAAGTTCATTATAAACATGACATGCTAAGTTTATGATGTATTATAAGATGCATGATTAAAATGAACAAACCTCGTAAAGTATATTTCCGAACTAAATAAATGAATCTTAGCATGCTCACATTTTCATAATGAAACCCGAGGTTCCTGGGACGATGATGATGACACGATGCATATGAGGTGAGTACCCTACTGAGACTTTTTATAAGTTTCTCATTCCCTCTTTCTTTCTTTCCATCTCGTCTTCAAAAGTAATGGTGATGTTTGTGATGCTCTCACCTGGTAGATGCACGTGATCTTGTGAACCAGCTTATTATCCTTGAGGAACGTATCGCTAGACCTTGAGTGTGAACTTGGATATCTATTCCTATCTCTGGAGTGTTATAAATAGGTGCCATTAATAGATGTTTTTCCATCCATATATTATTTATGTTTTGTTCGATTGCCTACATCTAGCTTAGCTCCGTTGGTAGGCAAAATATCTATGTGAAATGTAATTATGGATGTCATATGATGGAGCCAATATGATGTGTTCTTCATGATATGTCTATTCGTTTTCTTTTCGATTATCATTCACGTTATGCGTGGCTCATGTTTTCAATTATGTTTTAAAAAAAAAGGCTCGTAATTTCACTAAGTATTTTCAAAGCATGATTAAGGAACTGAAGCAAGGAGTAAAGTCTAGTAATTAATCAGACGACCTAGGTGTATTAGGTTAATTATTAGGGTGTTACACAAGGCATAAACATAAACATGTATGCAACTCATTTTATCTTAGCTAGAGCTCTTACAAGACTTTAGAGGAACATTATAACCTTAACCCAATATGTATCTTAACAACATAAGTGAGCTTTAGAGTTCTTAGCACCAAGACTTCAAAGAAGACTTTGGTTTTGAACTTCATCATCAAGCTTAAGAAAATGGACACAAAACTCAACACTTTATCTAAACAAGCATACAAAGAACTAATCATATTCTTTATTTTATTGCTCATAGGCTTCAATCTAGAGTAAACTCTTACGGCCGACCAACTTTAAGGTTGGCAAAGGTAAGCTTAAAGCTCTTTGAAAATATAGGATTAATTTTCTTAACAAAACTTTTAGTGATCTACTCAACATTTTTTCAAACTTTGTTCAAAGCAAAGAAAGAAAATCGAAAATTTAGCAAGGGAAAGGAAAGGAAAATCGAAACTTGAACAAAGAAAAAGGAAAAGAAACCAAAAGCATATATGGTCCAAGACTAAGTTTTTCAAGCTTTAGAGGTTTCTCACATGGCATCACAAGACCATTATCTTGAAATCTCATCATCAAGCCCAAGTTTTACTCATGAAAAGGCTCCAAGGCCGAAAAAGAAAGAGAAGGAAAATCTTGAAAAACCAAGAGAAAACTAGAACCTTTTCTTGAAGAAAACAAGTAAAACTTTGAAATAAAACCCCTACCTAAAGAAGTCTTTGAAAAGGATGAAAGGAAGCTTGATCCTTGAAGAAATGAGAAGACAAAATCTTCTCTTGGATGAGGATATAGGTTCAGTCAAGGGGAGAAGTCAAGGAAGATGAATTTTCCTTGAGGTTGTAAGCTTGGAAATGGAAAGATTAAGTGTTTGAGAGGTGGTTTGAGGCGAGGGAGTGGTGGTTTAAGGTTGTTTGTGGTGGATTGTGGTGGTGGAAAGGTTTCTTTGATGGAGGAAGAAGAAGAGCAAGATGAAGAGAAATTGAGAGCAAATGAGAGAAAATGCAAGAAAGCTCAAACTTGGCAAAGCTTCTAAAGTGTAACCAAGTTCTTCAAGGCTTGGTATTTATAGAAAAATGAAACTTTGTGGCTGATTTGAAGAGGAAGAGGCCGATGGTCTCTTGGGCAAAGGGAGGAAAAATATCTTCAAAAACTTGTCATTCAAAGGCATAGTTGAAAGCATGGCTAGGTATGGTTCAAAGCATGGCTTGAGGTATGGTCTTTGAGTGAAACAAAATCAACATGTGACACAAATGCAAGGGTATGCATTCGCTGCTTTTCAGCCTAGGGGAGGAGGATGATTTATTCATGTAATTGTGGTTTAATGATGTGTTTAGGTGTTTCTTTGATTAAGGTTTTGATTAAGAGTTTGTAAGAAACTTTTAGGTAAGGTAATGGTTAATTAAGGTTGTCAAGACTTGATTAGGGGAGTGATCTTGCTAGATTAACAATTTAAAACCATTCTTTTAGTCAAATGAAGGTATGGGCACAATTCCTTAATTTAAGGAATTGGAGAGAGAAACACTATTCAAGATTCCATGACTAGGAATCTTGAATTAAAAGATGTAATTAGAGTTTAACCAAGAAATCTTAGGTTCTAATTAACCTTAATAAATTATTTTGACTTAAATTAATCTTCAATTAGAGCCTAATATTGCTTAAGTTTGCTTAATTATGTCATTAGGCTCACTGGACATGTTCTAGGAGCAAAATGGTAATTTTGCACTAAAATCTCTCCTCTCTCCTGACATCAAAAACCACTCATAAACATCATTTTGAACTTCTGAGAAAAGTTCTGGGCTCAAATGGCACCTTTACCCACGTAAAACACTGGAGGGTATTTTAGTCATTTTGAGCTGAAAGTTGGAAAACGAGATTTTCACCCTAATATCAAACATAACAGATATAATCCCCTTCAAACATTGAGTTGACCTATTCGGGACTCTGTCGACTGTCCCTTTAATTTTGGGTAAAAATGATCAGAGGCATTTCGGTCATTTGCACTCAAAGAAAAAATTGGGTGTTACAACGGGGTGGGAATGCTTGGTAGCCTTGTGGGGGACCTCTTCTTATTCTCTTCAACTCGGTGGGCGATCAATTACGATTACAATTTCGGCCACTTGGCTTTAGCTGACTAAGATGCATAGTCAGGAACTTCTAGCAAGTCTATAGACACCAGAATCCTGGCCTCAAACCACTCTCATACTTCATACACTTCCAAACCTCATTGGGATCCCTTTGGTAGCTAGTTGAATGTTTTATTAGTTCTTGAATTTAGCCGTGTACTCAGCCGTACTTCGGTTTCTGGACGCCCAATTTTTCCCGTGTAAAATGACCAAAATGCCCCAGGTCATTTTTCCCGAAAATAAGGATCGCTTGTCCGTTCTAGGGGACGTTTTGATGATAATAGGGGATTATATGTGTTATGTGTGTTAATAAGCAGAAGAATCTCATTTTTGAGTTTCGATGCGCAAAATGACCAAACTGCCATGTGGCCATTTTACACGAACAAAGTGCCAATTGAACCCAAACTCCATCAAAAGGTTTTAAATGATGTTTATAAGCTATGTTTAACAACTGGTTAAGCCCGGTAGTCCGGAGGGTTTTGTGAAAAATTACCGTTTTGCCCCTAGCTATGTGTATTTTGGGCCTAATGATACCATTAGCAAAACCTAAGCAATATTAGGCTCTAATTTAAGATTAGTAAATTCTAATTACTAATCTAGAGTGAAAATAATTTATTAAGATTAATTAGAACCTAAGATTGCTTATATACACTTTAATCTTTGTCTTAAAAATCAAGATGCTAAGTCATGGGATCTTGAATAGTATTTCTCTCTCCAATTCCTTAAATCAAGGAACTGTGTTTAAGAATGATTTTTATATAAAATGAGTTTTATTTCACTAATGAAGCAAGACCAACTCCTTAATCATGTCTTGATACCCTTAATTATCCATTACCTTACCTAAACACTTACTTACAAACTCCTAATCAAAAGCCTAATCAAAGATACACCTAAGCACACCTCTAAACCACAATTAGATGACACATTTTCTGTAACACCCTAATAATTAACCGAATACACCTAGGTTGTATCTGATTAATTACTAGACTTTACTCTTTGCTTCAGTTCTTTTATCATACTTTGAAAATACTTAGTGAAATTACGAGCCATTTTTTTTTAAAACATAAATGAAAACGTGAGTCGCACATAACATGAACAATAATCGAAATAAAGCGAATAACGTGTAGATATAGCATGAAAAGCACATCATATTGGCTCCATCATATAACATCCATAATTAATAACACATAGATAGTTTGCCTATCAAAGAATAAGACTAGGTGTAGGCAATCTAACAAAACAAATAATATATGGATGGAAGGACATCCATTAATGGCACCTAGTAATAATACTCTAAGGATAGGGATAGATATCTAAATATACGAGTGAAACTAGTAGGATCAAGTTTAGCTACCCTGAAGCCTCAATGTGATTCACGAACGCTTCCTTCCGTTTCTGAAGACGAGATGGAAAGAAAAATAGAGGGAGTGAGAAACTTATAAAAGAATCTCAGGAGGGTACTCACCTCATGATGCATTGTGACATCATCCTCGTCCCCAGGAACCTCGGGTTATTATGAAATAATGAGCATGCTAAGATTGATTTATTAAGTTTGAAAATATACTTTACCGAGGTTCGTCGTTTTAATCATGCGTCTTATAATGCATCATAAACTTAGCATGTCATGTATATAATGAACTTTTCCTTTCATATATAATAACATAGTTATGCATAAAATCACATCATATTCCTCATCATCATTTCATAATACTATGCATAGCAAACATCATATTTCTCATCATCATCTCATAAATACTATGCATAGTAGAACATCATATTCACATAATGCATTTACTTAGTTTCTTAGGTGACTTAAAGTTACTTTCATCATCATTTTCCTGGGCCACCCTATACTCCACCCTTTTGGGAGTAATCTAGGTTATGAGCTCATACCTTACTAGTCATCACTAGCATATACTTATCCCTTTTGATAAGTTAAAGTCCCAACTCTACCCTTTTGAGAGAACGGGTTAGGGTGCTAGGATCACCTTTTCACCACCTATAGTTTGATGGGTCCAAAGGATCATTTCCTCTTAAATTTAAGTCACCATTAAGTCTTTGCATGTTATATCATAATACAATTCTCAATTCATAATCATCATGACATTTTCTCATTTATAGTCTTATTCTGGAATAATATATATCAACTATAATCATGCATCTGAGATTCCAGGAAAGAGAGGTGGGTCACAATGGACATACTTAAATACCAAGTCTTTCCTAGCTAGAACCTTTTCAAATTATATTTTTACAGGAATACACTTTCTTCCAGCAACAATGGTAATTTTTTTAAATAACAAAGAATATTTCTTTATTTCATGCATAAGCATTCTCATTGTTTACAACACCAACTATAACATGCAAGCCATGAAATCATTCAATGAAATCAAATACTTAATAAGCATCATCATAAATCCTTACCGAAAAGTTGTCTTACACAACCGAAACTCTAGAATCGGGTAACCTCAATTATCAAACTAATTAATTATGCATCTAAGGAATTAATTACCATCATTACCATTAATCATAAGCCTTAAGAACATTATTAAACCATATGAGGCAGCATAGGTAGTAAATCATATTTAAAGTTTTACGGTTGCTTTATGTAGCTAATTTCACTTCTAACATGCATAGAATTATTCCTTATCAATAAACATAATTATCACAACTTCAAACACATCAAATCATAGTAATACTAACTCAGATCAGTGGCTGAATCATGAACCTCACATAATTGCTTAATATCTCATTTTAAGTACATGCAAGATATTAGTTTCCCGTAATATCATTTCAAAGCCCGTAATATCATTTCAAAGC
Source organism: Dalbergia oliveri (assembly GCA_030441495.1). Classification (NCBI taxonomy): domain Eukaryota; kingdom Viridiplantae; phylum Streptophyta; class Magnoliopsida; order Fabales; family Fabaceae; genus Dalbergia; species Dalbergia oliveri. The sequence continues at coordinate 21,000,502 of JAMLFY010000001.1, read as the reverse complement.
CTTAAAACTCTTTTAGAAACTAATTCTTTTTGGTAATCTTGAAAGAAATTATAGAACCAACTCAGTAGCTATTTAAAAATCACTTTAGGCCTACCTTAATCATGTGGTCAATTTATACATTGAAAGAATGTTCATGATTCAAATTCTCACTTAAGATAAAATGAGCAAGTCTTGAGCTTTTAAAGATTTAGGTGATACTAGAATCATAAACATGCTATGCAACCTCATTTTAATCTTATCTTTATAAGGTGATAACTTGGAATTGTAAACATGATGCAAGAAACTGAAGGCGGTAGTGCGCATTGGACCAGGGAGGAAGAAGAGAATCTTAATAAAAGAAAAATAAGAAACCGGAGCGCGTAGGCCTGAGGAGGAGAGAATTCTTATTACATCTTATTAAGCTCCAAACTCAAGACTTCTTAAAGAATGAATTCTTTAACTCCAATAATCTTAAGGAAATTGAAAGTGATACTACCATTTTCCAACTTTGCTTGTGATACTTGGGCAAGTCTTTGAGCTCTAGGATCTTTAGGTGATGACATAAAATAAACATGCCATGCGTTGATTCTTTTAACCATTATAAAATAAAGTGAGAGCATAAAATAAATATGAGATGCATCCTCTTTATTATCTTTGAAGATTAAGTGACAACTTGAAATATAAACATGAAATGCAAGCTTGGAAATTTAAACATGAGATATGCAAGTTCATTTATTTATTCTTGAGAATTTAGTGATGACATTAAAAGTAAACATGGTTATGCAAGGCATAAACTTAGACATGGATGCAAGTTCCTTTTATTTCTTTACTAGAGCTCTTCCAAGACTTTAGAGAAATATAAATTCAACCCATATATATCTTAGCAAGACAAAGTGAAAAATACATCTTTCAAGTTCTAAACTCAAGATCTTTATTTTTACATCATAAAAACATCATTCTTTAAAGTTTTGCATCAAGTGGAATTTTCAAGCTTTAAAGGCCTAACTTGTGATGGATTTACAACCAACACTCAAGGTCCTCATCATCAAGCTATCATCATATTCCTTCTTAGGCCATTTGGCCGAAATCATTAAAGAAAAATAAGGAAAGAAAAATCAAAATTGTAAAGCTTTAAAAAACTAGTGAAACCTTCAAGTTTTAGAGGTCTAACTTGTGAAGGCTTTCCAACCAACACTCAAGAACCTCATCATCAAACCATGGTCTCATCATAATCTAGGCCATAAGGCCGAAATGTTTTTAAAAGAAAAGGGAAAACAAACCGAAATTGAAAGCTAGAAGAAAGTCCATGAAATCATCATTTTTGAGCTAGAAACATAACTTGTCATAGCATAAAATAAACTTAGAAACAACTCCCTACCTAATCTGATTTGAAGGAAAGGAAGAGAACTTGGTTTCTTTGAGTGAAATGGAAGAAAATCTCTTTGAAAAACTGAAGAGAGAATTCGGCCAGGAGGAGGAAGAAAGAAAGCTTTTGGTGCTCCTAAGAACTAGAATTGTGTAAGTTATGATCAAAGGCTTCTAACATCTTCAAGCATGCCTATTTATAGAGATTTTAAAGCTCATAAATGGACAAATGAAGGAGGAAGGCTAATGGATTTTCTGGGAACAAAGGGAGGAAAACATGGATTCAAGACAAGTTGTATGAATTTAGGGAATTATGTCTCATGGTGACATTTTGGCATTTTGTTTTAGTGTATCTTTGGGCAATTATTCTGATGCATAATGGCATTAATAATTTCGTCCATTACAGCCCAAGGAGGAGAAATTTGTGTGTTCCATGCATTATTTAGGTGTAGGTAGGTATCTTTGCAAATTAGAGAATTTGCAATTAAGGGCTTAGGTGAATTAGTAAGCAATTTGGGTGTTTTTAAGCAATTTTAGGTTCTAATCAATTTAAATAAATAATTTTGACTCTAGATTAATAATTAGAATCTAATAACCTTTAATTTGAGCCTAATATTGCTTAGGTTTCGTTAGACGAATCAAAAATCTCAAAATTTGTAAAACTACAAAGAGGGGCCAAACGGTCATTTTACTTAAAAATTGCCCAGACCACCAAGCTTAACCAATGGTTAATCATGGCTTAAAAACACCTTTTAAAACATTTTAGTGAGGTTCGGGCTTAGCGGCACGCATCGGGTTAAAACAGGGCATTTTGGTCATTTCGCGTCAGAGCTCAAAATTATGATTCTTCTCCTCTATTAACACACATAACACAAACAATCCCTTATTATTATCAAAACATCCTCTTGAGGACGGGTGGGGCCCACGATCCTCATTTTCTAAGTAAAATAACCTCAGGGCATTTTGGTCATTTTACACGTACAGAAATTCGGGGTTTGCAATACTTGCACGAATTGCTCCTAACTTCTCTTCTAACGTTATATTCCTTTATTAAGGATTGTTTGGTCTCAAATTTTATATAATATTTACCTACGGAATTCAATAATTCCTAATGACAGTAAAAATTATAGTAAAAATTGGGCGTTACAATAGAAAAAGCCAGGAGTGAGAAAGGGTGTAAAATGCAACTTCTAACACACGTAAATCATTGAAATATTTTTACTTCCTATGCTGTACAACTTTGGTTGATGATGTGCTTGAGCTAAATAATTAGTGGTACTGATGATAATAAATCCCTTAGATGCATAAGGAAATAATTTGATAATTAGAGTTACCCGATTTAGGGGTTTGGCTATTTAGGGAATATTATGTGTTGAATGAGATAATGAATTCTTTGATGCTTTAAGATGATGAATTTATGTGATATTTGATGCTATGTGAGTTCTTGATCTCTAAAGATAGGATCCATCATTTGCATGTTATAGTTTCTTTTGGAAACATTGGTTATACCTATGCAAGAAATATATATGAAAAGCTAGGATAATTATGAATCATATATTGCATCTTGATATAACATGCTAAGACTTAAGGTGACTTAGAAATATAAGAAAATGATCCTTTGGACTCATCAAATTATAGGTGATGAAAAGGTGATTCTTGCCCCTAACCCGTACTTTTAAGTTGAGACTTTAACTTATCAAAAGGGATAAGTATGCGCTAGTGACGACTAGTGAGGTATGAGCTCATAACCTAGAAGTACTCTCAAAGGGAAGAGTATTAGGGTGGCCCCAAGAGTGAAAGTAAACCAACTTTAAGTCACCTAATGAACCAAAGAATGTTATTCAAGCATCATGTTCTATGCATATCATGTTTGCTATGATGTTAGATGTATGCTATAAGGTTAAGTGTTGCATATTATAAAGCATGATGCATATATTACAAGACGCATGTAAAATAAATGGGCCTCAATAATTGATGTTTTAAAACTTAGTAAATGAATCTTTGCATGCTCACTATTTCATAATAAAACCCTTAGAACCCTTAAGACATTGATGATGTCACTTAGATAGGAGGATACCCTGAGATTCTTTAGTAAGATTCTCACTCTTTCTTCATTTCCATCATGTCTTCAGATTGATGGCGACGTTCGGACTTTTCATTGACACCCCTACATGGGAGGTTCATTTTTACCCGAGCATCAGTCATACCATTTTGAGGGACGTTGCTCCATCCGAGTCTTCATGTTCATGGACGAGCATTTGCACACCGTTCCTAGCTATCGTTTCTCTCTGACCTCTCTGGACGATGACGACATGGTTTTGAGCGTGCGCATATGCACAATGAGAGAATCCTTCGCACGCACACCACCACGTCGCTGTCCGTGATTTCCCAATTATGTTCCTCGCTCAAGGCATTCGAGACTGACCCATCGGAGGACTTGCCTACACACATATACTCCGAGAGCCCCCTACTTCCCCACCGATGAGGGAAGGTAGTGAGAAGACGGTCATGCAGCCGAGGTTGGCACGGAGGCCATCTATGCACCCCCATGGAGCCCATGTTCAGCCATCTCGTATGCCCTCTCCCGACGAGATTTGCTCATGGATCAGTTTTATTCCGTCCTTCCAAGGCTAGCTGGAGATCTCTTGGAGAGTTTTTAGTGTACACACCACTACTAGTTTAGGATAACCTTCTTTTGTTATAGAGGTTATCTATCTTAGGTGCACTAGGTGGGCATGTTTTCCTTTGTATTTTCCTTTCCTATGTATTTGCTTTTTGATGATGTACTAAACTTAACTCACCTTCCATGGGTGGGTAGATTATGATATGTTCAATTATGGTGTGCTAATGGATGATCTTTTATAGAGCCTATATGATGTTTCTATTTATGTTATTCCTTTGCATGTTACTCATTTCATTGAAGATAGCTTATATTATGTGCAAGCTCACGTTTTGTATATGTTTTCAAAAAAATTGGCTCATATTTTTATTAAGTATTTTCAAGTATGATATAAGAAACTGAACAAAGAGTAATTTCTAATAATCAACTGGAATACGTCCTAGGCGTGTTGAGTTAATTATTAGGGTGTTACATTTTGGTATCAAGTTTCCTCTTACTAGCCTTACGATTAACTGACTATGCTTCTTAAGCATAATACGTTAGGAATGTCATGTTTAGATGTTTTATCATTAGGATAAGCTTGACGATTAGAAATACATGCTACGTATGTTGCACGTGCTATGGTAACTTGCTCACTTTACATGGAGTATTAAGCCTGATCATCTTAGTGTTGTTGTTTCGTGTATAGGAACCAATGGCATGTCGACAACAAACTAGGAATTCGACCGGTAATCAACAATTAGACCGTTAATCACTTCTTACGTGACAACGACAATGAGGATGATGATGGAAAGAATGGATCAAGACCGCCAAGCTGGTGTGTAACGCCTCGATTTTTTTCTATTTGAATACAAATGACCAAAATGCCCTTAAGGTCATTTTTACCCTAATTCGAGGATAGTCAACCCGCTTCCTTTAATGGGTCAACTAAATGTTTGAAGGGATTATATCTATTATGTTTGATATCCGAGGTGAAAATCTCATTTTCTAACTTTCGGCTCAAAATGACCAAAATACCCCTGGAGTGTTTTACGAGGTAAAGGTGCCGTTCTAGACGAACTTTTTAGGAAGTTCAAATGATGTTTATGAGTGGTTTTTGATGTTTAGTTGTCTAGAGGTCGAGCAGTTTAGAAAATTACCATTTTGCCCCTAGAACAGTGTACAGTGAGCCTAATGACGTAATTAAGCAAACCTAAGCAATATTAGGCTCTAATCGAAGATTAATTTATTTTGATAATTAATCTAGAGTCAAAATAATTTATTAAGGTTAATTAGAACCTTTTTTCCTCCTCCCTTGGCCGAGTTCTTCATCAAGTTTCCAAGAAGGATTTCTTTCTCTTTTCCTCTCAAGAAACAAAGCTTTCATTCATCTTTTTCAAAGACTTCATTAGGTAGGGGTTTGTCTTCAAAGTTTTACTTGTTTTCTTTGAAAAAGTTCTAGTTTTCTCTTGGTTCAAAACTCTTTCTTCTTCTTTTCCTTTTCGGCCTTGGAGCCTTTTCATGAGAAAAACTTTGGCTTGATGATGAGGTTTCAAGATAATGGCTTTGTTGTTGTCATGTGAGAAACCTCTAAAGCTTGAAAAACTTGGTCTTGGACCATATATGCTTTTGGTTTCCTTCCTTTTTCTTGCTTATGCTTTCTGTTTTTCCTTTCTTTTTCCTCAAAGTTTTCGATTTTCTTTTCCTTTCCCTTTAATGGTTTGGGTTTCCTCTTCCTTTATTTGAACAAAGTTTGATAAAAATGTTAAGTAGATCACTAAAAGTTTTGTTAAGAAAATTAATCCTATGTTTTCAAAGAGCTCTAAGCTTACCCTTGCCAACCTTAAAGTTGGTCAGCCGTTCTAAGAGTTTACTCTAGATTGAAGCCCATGAGCAATAATATAAAGAATATGATTAGTCCTTTGTATGCTTGTTTAGATAAAGTGTTGAGTTTTGTGTCCATTTTCTTGAGCTTGATGATGAAGTTCAAAACCAAAGGCTTCTTTGAAGACTTGGTGCTAAGAAATCTAAAGCTCACTTTATATTGTTAAGATACATGTTGGGTTAAGGCTATAATGTTCCTCTAAAGTCTTGTAAGAGCTCTAGTTAAGATAAAATGAGTTGCATACATGTTTATGTTTATGTCTTGCATAGCATGTTTATATTCCAAGTCATCACTTAATCTTTAAAGATAATAATGAGGTTGCATCTCATATTTATTTTATGCTCTCACTTTAATTTATAATGAAGAGTAAAACAAGTGCATAGCATGTTTAAATTTATGCCATCACCTAAATATCCTAGAGCTCAAAGACTTGCCCAAGTATCACAAGTAAAGTCTTAGAAAATGGAAGCATTCCATGAATGCCATTTCGGCCTTATGATGATGATGAAGGACTTGATGTGAGTTCATCTAATCATAAGTGTCAATAGCCTATGTCTTGGAATTTTTCCAAGCTTAGGTAAACTTAAAGAATATCATGAGCAAGATTTGATGTTTTAAATCTAATTCATGAACAAATTGTTTTAGCTACTGACCTCACCCAAGTTATGTGATTTCAATGAGATTAATTGGTTTCTAAAAGATTTTTGAGTTCCTAAAATGATTCCAAGAGAAAACTAGCAACTTATATGCTTTTAAATCATGAAATTATGTGACTTATATGAGCTATATTTTCGGTTCTACCTTGTGTACTTGGCCACTGTATAAATTCTGTTTTATGGTGTTAAAATATGTAAAATTATGTTTGAGTGAAGCAAGGATCAATTTAGGGAAGTTAGGAAAGAACAAGTAACTAAAAAGGACTTAAAATGAGAATTCTAGAACACTTAGATGCACAAATTGTAAATTCTGTTCCAGCATAATTGGACTTAAGAAAAATGGTTTATAATTAGTGGATATGTGTAGAAATCCCTCATAATTGGTTTAGGAGTTAATTATAGAGCTTTAGGCAAAGACAGAACTTAGAAAAGGTCAAAGACGTGGATTCTAGAACCCTGTAATCATATGGTAATTTTCTGCCCAAAGCTATGTAAGGCTGTTTGGTTATGTTAGTAAGCATAAACATTAGAGGAAATTATAGGTAATGATCCCTTAGGTGAAATAAAAATTCATAATGAAAGATAGGATAATTAGAATATAAGTTTAAGACCCAAGGGCCAAAGCATAAGACACCATGAGATAGGAGGTGTGATGTGAGAATGAGACCGAGTGGGTATACCGTGATGAATGTGAATGTGTTAATACCATGAATATGAGACTATATGTGTATTCGTGACATGTTGTTGTGATGATGTGGTATGCTATGCTAAGATGCATGAGAATGCAAAATATGAATGAGTTAGGAGGGTATGCTTCTATGATTAAGAGATTTACTTGATTGAGAAATTTCATAAGAACAACATGTGTTAATTGAGTTATGTGGCATGACTCAAATTTGAGGAAATTCGGGTGAGTCGTTATGCTACGAATTTCCGTCAAATTTGAGGGACTTAAAGAAAGTTTGAAAAGAAAGATTTTATATGTGACATGCCGAGACGCATTTCTCCTCTAATTAGGAGAAAGGAAACCCGTGGGGGTATGGTCGTGGAGCCATATCGAAGTGGACAATGTCATTAACCAGATAATGCATTTCCAGTTTAGACTTACTTCTCCTGCTATGGTGAGGAGAAGGTAAAACTGAGGGATCGACATTAGCCTGCCAAAGCGGACAAAGTCACTGGTCTTAACCAGTTGATGCGTTTTGAGAAGGAAAAAAGTCCCATGATGGGTGATTCCTTAGGTCCCCTACCCGTCCTCTGGGAATCAGGATTATTGTTTTTATGATTATGATACACTTATCAAGAGGATAAGTAAGAACTAGTGACGACTAGTTAAGGTATGAGCTCATAGCCTAGTATCAGGGTCGGTTACTTTTTACATACCATGATGTCACAAGCTTGAGAAACGAGAAGATGTGAAGCATTTTGCTTATAAAAAAGAGAAGTTGATTATGAGAAAGTACATGCCACTTATATGAGAATTAGTTATTGAGATGCTTTATTGGTTTGTTGTATAAAATATTGCCATGCATACATGTTTGTGCATACATGCATTAAAATTCATCATAAAAGACATGGACCTTGGATAATTGCTTTTATGAAAACCTCATCATGAACCATTGCATGTTTAACCTTTTCATAATAAACCCAAGGTTCCTGGGATGTAAACGACGACATTAGGATAGAGGTTTCCCTACTGAGATTCTTTAGCAAGATTCTCACCCCTCTTTCTTTTTTCCGTTAGGTCTTCAGATTTTGATGGCATCGTTCGTAATCTTCGTTGACACACCGATATGGGAGGTGCACTACGATCCAGATAATCAGCCTTACCATTTTGAGGGTCATTGTGCCGTGCGCATTTTTGCATACATGGGACGCCCATTGCATTCCCGTCTCCAGCTTTGCTTTACCCGACCTCTCCTTACGGCGATGATTTGATCTTTGAGAGGACGTGGCCCCTGATGAGCAAACAAGCCGTGCCCAACCTTCGTCTTCAGCGGTGCGCAACTATTTGGAGTACGTGCCCCATACCTTGCTTGGAGGGATGCTGAGGATCTCCCTTACCCCTATTCGGAGGTTACGCCCCTTCCGCCTGGCCGTCGGTAGGTAGTGAGGACATGGTCCTCGAGCCGAGGCTGTAAGGCGTGACGCCAGAGCCAGAGGCGCCCTCGCAGAAGCCACGTCACTCCGCCGATCCGCATGCCCACACCCCCTCTTCGTTGGGCTACATCCAAGGAGCTTCGACAGCTTGAGGGCTACGTTTCCCCATCCAAGGATTAGCGTCATCCGTAGACTTTAGAGGGAGGGTTTGCTTTTAGCCGGTTGCATCTTTTAGGACACTCATGTATTTGTTGTTTATGATTCCTGTTTCTTTTTGGACTGGAAGCTCTGCCCACTTATATGGGTATACTTTATGCCTTTTTATATTTCAGTTGATGTACCAAACTATGATATTTAATATTATGATGGCTGCTTTTATGGTTGAGGTGTTCTTATTGCTTTTGTATTGCATGATTTATGTTCTCTTTTGCTTTACGTTTTGCTTATGTAATACTCGACGGCTCGCATTTTGTTTTACCGTTTCAAAAAAAATTTACCTGTATTTTCCACTAAGTAATTTTACAAACGAGTTTTAAAGGGAAGTAATAACTAATAATTAATCTAAATATGTCCTAGGCGTGTTGGGTTAAATATTAGGGTGTTACATGGTGCGGGTCATGGTCCTAATGGCACCAAGGTCCCCAAACATGCTTGTTTTGAGGAGTTTTGCAAGGCAAACGCCAACCTTTAAGGGGACCATAAACCCAAATCTTGCTAACAAGTGGATTAAGAGCATGGAGAAGATCTTTACTGGTTCCATACACGTAGGAGAGAAAGTGAGATTCGCACTGACATGCTCGAGGAATGGTTTCAATTCTGAGCCTAGAGACTCTTGCAGGCAACGGGTACCATCATTGACTTGGGAGCTATTTAAGGCTCATTTCTATGAGAAACATTTCCCAAGTCTATCTAAAATGCCAAAGACATTGAGTCCATGCAACTCATTCAAGGAGGCATGACTATCGCTCAATATACCGCCAAGTTTGAAGAACTTATCAAATTCTCACGATGTACCAAGGTAACCCAGATGAGTCCTGGAAGTGTATCAAGTATGAGTCTGGGCTAAAGGCTGAACTAATGTGGGGCCGCCCATTTTGAAATTAGAGACTTTTCTACCTAGTTAACAAATACCGCATCATTGAGGAGAGGCAGAGGAAGTTGAACGTCACCAAATCTCGATAACATCATAAAGAAGCTAGCACCCCAAAGCCAAAAGTTCAAGAGACAGAAACCCCCGTTTCAACCTCAACAAAAGCCACAAGGACCCAAGAAATTTCAATCAAGGCAAGCCATATAACAACAACAACAAAGGAAAGGCACCTCAAGGAGCCCAGCTGCACCTCCGAGATCCTTACCATCCACCGACCGTCCTAAGTGTGGCAAAACCCATGGAGCTTACCATGAGCCTGAATGAATGTCTATTACGGTGTGAAAAGCCTGGGCACATCTCTCAAGATTATGCAGAAAGGAACTCGTCAACCCCCAATCCCAAACCACAATGCCAAGGAAGGGTCTTCAGCCTTAATGCCAAGGAAATGATGAAGTCACAGAATCTCATAGGAGGTAAGTATAAAATGTATGGTAGAAACTTAATTATACCTGTTGATTCCTGCGCTTCCCATTCTTTTATATCCACTCTTGTGTTGAGATCCTTAAATTGCATGTGACAAAATGCCCTTTTGATCTCACTGCTTCTACCCTCCTAAACCTATTAGGACTTGTAAATGTTGCTTAGACTGGAATTTTATTGTTGAAAATAGATCCTTTGTTCTAGATTTCATTTGCTTACCTATGCAAGGCCTAGATGTGATTCTTGGCATGGATTTGCTTGAGGCCAACCGTGTATTATTGAACTGTTATAGAAAACAATCACATTTCTTTCTATTCCCTATGAACCTAGGAAAACTGTAAGTTTGTACATAAATGCTTGAATGAACTGGTAAGGGTGAGAACAAAGGTTATGTTATTTTGGCCGTTAGTGATGAGACTTTGAGCAAAGTATTGATGAAATACCTATAATGAGAAATTATCCCGAAGTGTTTCCAAATAAGATACTCATTTTCCCCTAAGAGAGAAATAGAATTTTCTATAGAGTTGCTTCCGGAGAGGACCTATATCCATAGCCCCATATAGAATGTCCCCTTTGGAGTTAGCCGAATTGAACTCAGTTAGAGGATCTCTTGGAGAAGAAGTTTGTTAAGCCAGTGCATTACCTGGGGAGCCTCGTTTTGTTTGTGAAGAAAAAGGATGGAAGTATGAGAATGTGCATCGATTATAGGCAGTTGAATAAAGTGACGGTGAAAAACAAGTACCTTTTGTGTAACGACTCGCCTTTTTGTCTTGATAAAATAATTAATTGTGAGTAATCGTAGGGATTTTAAAAATTTTGAGGACATTATGATTGAAACAATATAAGGATTCACAAAAAAATTAAAAAAAAATAATTAATTAAAAAAATGAAAATTCATTTAATATTATTAAAAATTCAATATAATAATGTTATAACCAAGACATAGAATACGACCTATAAGTGGTATAAGAACATCAAAAAATAATGATAGGGTTAAATAGATGTTTTTAACCCAATAAGAATTCTTAGGTATCAATCGGGTATCAAAATGGTAATAATTGGTACATCGAAGTGGTAATAACCGACACCAAAATATTGAGTTTAGTAAAAATAATGGATATTATTGGATTCCAAATAATTTTCTACTTATGACAATTAAATAAATATAGATATTTCTAATACTGATACAAGGCAAATTGATCTGGAAATAAAAATTCTCTTACTTTCTCTCCAAGTAGCCGAATTTTAAAAGGAAAAATGGTAATGAAATGCACTCTTTCGTTACACTCACAGAATCACGTTTTGCATTTCTTCCTTTGTTCTTCTTTCTTCCTTCTTTGTTCTTCATTTTCCAAGCTTTCTCTTTGGCAAAACTTCATCAAAACACCATAATCTCAAAAGATACTCATAGGTAAGCTTATAAACTTCTTTAAGAACATTTTCTCTACATCAAAATCAATTGAAAATTTTATTTTTCCCTTGCTTTTGGTCCTAGTGGCAGCACAAATAAGGGCTGGAATTTGGGTTTTGAGGCTTGATAAATTAGGGAAAAGCTTGAGGAAGGTAGGAAAATTATCCTAGTCTCTTGCTTCATGATGTTTAGCTATTTTGCTAAGATAAGTGCTTGATTTTCTTGGTGTTATGATGCTGAAATCTGAACCAATTTAGGGTTTATGATTGCTTGAGTTATGATGGAATTATTTATATTGGAATCAGAATTTTTTTCCAGCAACTACATGTGTTGGAATTGATAGATATGGAAGAATACATCAAGAACAACTCTTGTGAACTTGCTGAAAAATCTGAAACCAATTCTTAGAATCTATGATGGACTAAGTTGTGATGAGATTTTGTATACAAACAACCAGAATTTTATTTCAGAAATTTCAGAATTTATAAGTGCTTGGATTGTTATGAAATCTTGTGTATTGGAATTTCATGTGCTGGAATTTTTAGTGTGCTGAAATTTTACAGCACTAAATCTTGGTTTGCATGATATAAGAAGTGCTATAAGTGGGTATGTGCTAAAGTCTTATGTGCTGGAATTTCTTAATAATTCTTGAATTGTTTTATCTTGCTATACATAATGATCAAGCTTGAAAAAAAATGGCAGCAAAACTTGGTTGTATTTTCAAAATTTAGGAGCAATTATTGTTCAAGAAAACTTGGGTTCTTTCCCTTAAAATTTATAAGAATTTCATCATGAAGAATTTTACAAATTATGATGATCTAAAATCTCATAAAAAGTTTAATAGATTTTAGAATATCTCATAAGAATTAAGGAGATTTCAAGAAAATCTCAAGCAAGAGTATGAGATATAGAATTGTTAGGAAGAGATTTCTCTTGAGAATCATAAGGTTCCCTAAGCCAACATTAAAGATCTTTATAAAAAGGGAAATTTTAAGAAATAAGCCTTATGTAATGTTAATTGCTTAGTGGTAAGCTCATGGATTCGGGTAGTAGTAGACGTGCTACGCCCTTAGAACTATATCAGGTTGTAATGTGACGGCGTTACATCGTTATGAGAAAAGGGATGTAAGAAAGAATAGCAAGGCTATTCAAATGAGATGTAGTAGACGTACTCCATCTAGTGAACTATATCAGGTTGTAACGTGACGACGTTACATCGTTGACAGGACGATCCATAGAGAAGTATATCAGAAGAGTCCTATGGGTTCTACCATTAAGTTTAACATTTTCTAATAAGAAATTAGATCATAAGAAATAATGATACTAATTAATGAGACCATTACATAAACAACCACATATTACATTGCTTATTTTGCATTAAGTTGAATATCATTGAGCAACAGACTAGTGTTTTCCTACTGGAATCGTTGATTCATTCATTCCTGTGTGATGTATTTTATATAGATGGCCTCAATTGTATTTTCCTAGAGATGCTTGATGTGCAGTGGCACTACGACCAGGAGCTAGGGTCACTGTACCTGTTGTAAGTATCCGTATTTATGTACTTTTCGCTGCGCCGTTGCTACTACTTATGAGTCCTACTTTTATCCCGTCCCCTTTCCTGCTTTCCGTTGTATATGACTCACCCACCACAGCCACAGCTCCTCCAATGAGTCTGATCCTTCAGAGGAGACATCTTCTGGTTCCTCTACTCCTTTCAGGGGTAGCGGAGACTAGAGGGCTACCTGACGTGCTAATGGGCACTACTCTCCACCCGCTTATCGACTATGGTGTACCCAGTTGTTGATAGATGTCGTATGCTTAGAGTCCCTCACATTATCTGACTATCATGGCTCTTATGTTTGACCTTTTGATGATGGCCGAGGGAGTTAGGTTTATATATATATATATTTTGTTAGGCCTAACCCGATTAGGTGGTCACTCGAGGACCAGGGTAGGGTTATGTATAGTAATTATGTAATTAGGTGTGAATGTATATACTATAATTGTATGACTTAACTTATTATGGATGTGATATAAAATGTAAATTATGTGTCCGACTTCTTAGGATGCGTATTGTATTCCAATATTTCTATACGGCAATTATTATGTTGAAAGGATTGCGATATGCAAAAAAAAAAATTAGTATAGCTTTTAGTGTAAGGCTCATATTTATTACAACACCTACGCATATAATTCCTATGAATGAGAAAGATAAAGTCTATAAAGTAGTTATGAGTAACAACTACTTACTATAATGTTATGACTCGAGCATAGCACTATAGTAGGATGGGTGTTACATTTTTTGTATCAAGGTTTATCCTTTTAGAGCCTGGGATGGTCTGACTTGCTTCTAAAGCACGCTCTGAGACTTTAGTGTCATGCAATAAAATCTATCCGTTTAGATAAGGAGTAAAATTTTATATGCCTGAATTTACCTTTGAAGTACTTAGTTCTGTCACATTGAGCTTTATGTTGAGTCTGATCACCTCAATATTTTTGTTATGTGTGATAGGAACTAATGGTTCTAGGTAGGCATCCTAGTACTAACAATAACCGTAACAACACGCCTGATAAGGACACGGAGCTTAGGCAGGATTTTGGAATATGGCTCAAGCGTCAGAGAACAAGCAGGTGGCCAATCGAATGATGGAAACATTGGGAAGACAAATGGGACAAGGGGATCAAAATGGCAATGGCAATGAGTGGTTAATGTTCTCAGAGTTTCAAAAGGCATGTCCACCTCGTTTTAGGGGAACTTGTGAACCTTGATAAAGCAAAAGAATGGATGAGACAATGGAGAAAATCTTTTCATTGGACCGCTCAAATCAGAAGATGACATTTGCGTGTAACATCCTCTCCGCTTTATGGATTGTCCCCACAAACCAACACTTGGTCTTTTCAACGTGCTTTGTCCTCACTCACACATTTCCTGGAAAACTTCCCAGGAGGTCACCCATCCCAAAATTACCCCAAGTCAAGCACGCTTAACTATGGAGTTCTTCGTGATAGGCTACCGAAAAGAAAGATGCATCTTTGTGGCATAGGTAGACCAATCAATTCATATAAGCTCCTTAACTTATAGTCCCATACCTATAGAACTAGGATCCCTCTCATTTGGGTGTGTAATCGGTTCATTCATGTAGGAGGGCTCCTTGTCCGTGCCTACGCTTACTGCCTCGTCCCCCTGTTACATGCGCTTTTGTACCCTGATGCAAATTCCTAGTGGGTTGGAACGCGAAGACTCTGGAGGGAGTTAGGATTGAGATTACTTGGGAGGTGTTCAAGGAGGCCTTTTATAAGAAGTATTTTCCGTTTCTGGAAGGAATGTGAAGAGTTGGAATTCCTGAGACTCAACAGGAAATATGACTGTGAGTACACAACTAATGAAGAGTGGAAGTGTGTGAAATATGAAGGGGGTCTACGAGAGAATATCTTGATGATTAGGACCAATGGAAATTAGAGATTCCCTACATTGGTGAATAAGAGCACTCTCGTGGAAGAATATGCTAAGAAGTTGACTATATCCCGAGCGAAGTAATATGATAATAGGAGGAAGTTTGCACCGCAAGGCCCAAGATTTAAACCTGCCCTCCTCCACGAAGGGATTTTTCCTATGGAAACGGAAAAAGGAAGCAGCTGCGAGATCGTTTAATAACAAGGAATGCCCGAAATGTGGAAAGTATCATGGTGATAAACCATGTTTGTTTGGACAAAACATTTGCTATCGTGGAGGAAGCCAGGTCACATGAGTGGGGAATGTCCGACTAGAGATTTGCCCCTTTTTCTAGGCCACAACAACAGGGACTTGTTTATACTATGAATGCTAAGGAAGCTACACGATCGAGGAACTCATTCAAGGTACGTGCAGAATTAATCAAGAATCCCTAGTAGTACCTATGATTCAGGAACCACACACTCATTTATATCTTTGAAATGTGAGCATTTTCTGAAACTATCCATATTGATTTACCCCATGATTTGGCTGTCCACACACCTACTAATAAACCTATAAAGACGAGTCAAGTTTGTAAGGGCGTTCTTGTTCAAGTTGAGGTAGGACATTCATAATTGACTTAGTCTGTCTACCATTAGTTGGTCTTGATCTTATTCTTGGCATGGATTGGCTCTCTGCCAACCGTGTGATGTTAAGGTGATATGATAAGACGGAGTATTCCCATCAGATGTCCTCTCTGAACAAAAGGTCTCCATGTGTCTTTACCTAAATTCCTTCGAATTAGGATGTGGGAAGTCTAGTAAACAGGGTATATTCTTGTTGACTAGTGTAGCAGAGGGTGAGCAGAAATTAGAAAGGATACCGAGTTCGACAATACTCCGATGTATTTCCAGAAGATATACCAGCATTTCCCCCACAAAGGGAAATAGAGTTCTCTATTGACTTGGTACCAGGAATGGTCAAATTTCCATAGCTCCTTATCGAATGTCTCCTTTGGAATTAGCAGAATTAAAGCAGATTGAAGAGCTATTGAGTAAACATTTCATTCGACCTAGTGCATCACCATGGGGAGCTCCTGACTATTGGTGAAAAAGAAGGATGGAGGTATGCGGCTATGTGTTGATTATAGACAACTAAATAAGATGACGATCAAGAACAAGTATCCTCTCCCAAGGATTGATGATCTCATGGATCAATTGAGGGAGCGACAGGTATTCTCCAAAATTGATTTGAGATCGGGGTATCACCAGATTCGAGTTCGAGAAGTAGATATTCCAAAGACGCTTTTAGAACACGGTACGGGCATTACGAGTATAGAGTGATGTCCTTTGGATTAACGAATGCCCCAGCCATTTTCGTGGACTACATGAATCGAATCTTCTGACCTTATCTCGACAAGTTTGTGGTTGTCTTTATAGATGATATTCTCATCTACTCGAAGACCGAGGAAGAACATGAGACGCACTTCGAACAGTGCTAGAGATTCTGCGAGAGCGGAAATTGTATGCCAAGCTCTCAAAATGTGAGTTTTGGATGAAGGAAATAAAATTCCTTGGTCATGTCATATCAGGGAGGAATCATAGTTGATCCAGCCAAGATTGAAGCAATTCTAAAGTGGAAAGGCCAACCACTACAGAGATTTGAAGTTTCCTAGGATTAGCTGGGTATTACAGAAGATTTATTAAAGGATTCTCCCAGATATCTTTGCCTTTGACAAAGCTAACTCGCAAAAATACACCGTTGACTTGGTCGATAGAATGTGAGCAGAGTTTCAAAAGCTAAAGCAGAAATTGACAACGGCACCAATGTTGGTCTTGCCAGACCCACACAATCCATTTGAGCTTTACCTGATGCATCGGAAGAGGCTTAGGGTGCGTTTTGATGTAGAAACAGGAATGTGGTGGCCTATGCTTCAAGGCAGTTGAAGTTGCATGAGGTGAACTACCCTATTCACGATCTTGAACTAGGCTAGTAGTGTTCGCTTTGAAAATTTGGAGACACCATCTTTATGGAGTGAAGTTTGAAGTCTTTTATGATCACAAGTGTAACACTCTAGTAATTAACCAAATACACCTAGGTTGAATTGGATTAATGACTAGACTTTACTCTTTGCTTTGGTTCTTTCATCATATTTTGAAAATACTTAGTGAAATTACGAGCCATTTTTTTTTTAACATAATTGAAATCGTGAACCACACATAACATAAACGATTAAGCGGTAGTAAAATAAGACATTTAAGAATCTAAATATATCATATTGGCTCCATCACATAACATCCATAATGCACATCACAACATATATACAATAACCTCACTCAAAGGTGAGTTAAGTTCATACATCATATCTTACACCTTTACACCATAGGAAACTATTTATAAGGAAATTCATGCCCCTAAACTAGATAACCTTAAAAGCTCAGGAAGGCTACTCTAAAACTAGGATGTATAACACTCTTAAGACTACTTAAGAACTCTCTAGGGCCACTGTCTTGGAAACGGGAAGAAACCCGATCACCTACGAGTTCCTCTGAAGGGGGCACACTAGATGCACCAGGCTAGGGTCGTATGGACAATCTTCTTGCTAACCTCGGCTGAACAACCGTTTCCTCACTCCCTCTCTTACACGTGGGAGAGGAGAGAGGTCTCAGAATAAGCATGAGTAGGAGGGTCCTCCTGAAGGATCAGTTTCAGAATATCGTTCGTGGATTATCTGAAAACCATGGAGATGAGGCGGGATAAGAACGTAACATTCTTTCATCAAGTGGACGTGCATGTTCGAAAACCATTTCATCGCCATAGGGAGAAGTAGGAGAAAAACGATAACTAGGGACAGGATGTGCAAATGGACGACCTATGTAAATAAAACACGAACCGAGCACCTTCCTTCAAAGTGATACGAATGATGTACGGGATCATAGTGGAATTGCCAAGTAGGGGTGTCAACGAACAGGACGAATGTCGCCATCTAAATCTGAAGACAATGACGGAAATAAAGGAAAGGGAGTGAGAATCTTACTAAAGAATTCTCAGGAGGTATCTCCTTCTACAGTGTCATCATCAAAGTCTCAGGAATCTTGGGTTATTATAAATTAGTGAACATACGAAGATTAAATTTTAAGTTCAGAAAATACTTTACGAGATTCGGCCAATTTTAATTATGCGTCTTATAATGCATCATAATCTTAACATGTCATATTTATAATGAACTTTTCTTTTATCATTACATCATATTCCTCATCATCATCATTAATATAACATGCATAGAAGAACATTATATTTCTCATCATCAACTCATGTATGTTATGCAGATGAATATCATAATAGCTACACATGGACATGGTGCACATAATTTATTTCTTTAGTACCTTAAGTGACTTTAAAATCTTATCATCCTCATTATTTTCCTTGGGCCACCTTATACTCCACCCTTTGGGAGTAATCTAGGTTATGAGCTCATACCTTACTAGTCGTCACTAGCATATACTTATCCTTTTTGATAAGTTAAAGTCCTAACTCTACCCTTTTGAAAACAGGTTAGGGGCTAGAATCACCTTTTCACCACCTATAGTTTGATGGGTCCAGAGGATCATTTTCTTATAAATTTTAAGTCACCAATAAGTCTTTGCATGTTACAACTTGCAATTCATAATAATTCTAACATTTTCATATTTAGGTCTTATTCTGAATAATATATATCAACTATAATCATGCATCTGGAGATTCCCAGGAAAAGAGGTGGGTCACAATGGACAGCTTAAATACCAAATCTTTCCTTAGCCAAATTTTCCAAATTGCACTCTTTAATACACTTTCTTCAGTAACAGAATATGTCTTTATTTCATGCATAAGTTTTCATTGTTTGCAACAGCAACAATAACATACAAACCAGGAATCAATCAATGACACCAAATTCTTAATAAGCATCAAATCACATTTTAAGTACACATAAAATTACTAGCTTCCCATAAAATTCTTAAGTTTTAAAACTCTTTTAGAACTAATTCTTTTGTTAAACTTGAAAGAAGTCATAGGACTTTAGGCCTAACTTAACCATGGGACCGATTTATCATTTGAAAGAATGTTCATAGTTAAATCTTTCACTTAAGAAAAAGAGCAAGTCTTGAGCTTTAGAGATTTAGGTGACATCTTAGAATTATTACCATGCTATGCAACCTTATTTTAATCTTATCTTTATAAGGTGATAGCTTGGAATTATAAACATGATATGCAATTCCATTTCTTTATCTTTAAGATTTAAGGTGATGACTTGAAAATTAAACATGATGCAAGAACTTGTAATATAAAATGATGCAAGAAACTGAAGGCGTAACCAAGGAGAGGGAGAAGAGAATCTTAACAACCTAGCGCGGAGTCCGCACAGGACCGGTGAGGGGAAGAGAATTACATTTTTTTTAAGCTCCAATTTCAAGACTTCTTAAAGAATAAATTCTTTAACTCCAATTATCTCATTTCTTCGCTTATGATTCATAGGCAAGTCTTTGAGCTCTAGGATTTTTAGGTGATGACATAAAATAAACATGCCATGCATTGATTCTTTAGCCATTATAAAATAAAGTGAGAGCATAAAATAAACATGAGATGCAACTTCTTTATTATCTTTGAGATTAAGTGACAACTTGAAATTTAAACATGAAATGCAAGCTTGAAATTTAAACATGAGATATGCAAGTTCATTTATTTATTCTTGAGAATTTAGTTATGACATAAAATAAATATGGCTTGTGCAAGACATAAACTTAAACATGGATGCAAGTTCACTTGATCTTTACTAGAGCTCCTTCAAGACTTTAAGAAAATTATGATTTCAACCCAATATATGTATCTTAGCAAGACAAAGTAAAATAAAAAAATACATATTTCATATTCAAACCTCAAGATAAAAACATTATTCTTTAAAGTTTTGCATTAAATGGAATGTTCAAGCTTTAGAGGCCTAACTTGTGATGGATTTACAACCCATATTCAAGGTCCTCATCATCAAGCCATCATTTCATTCCTTCCTAGGCCATTTGGCCGAAACCATGAAAGGAAAATAAGGAAAGAAAAACTGAAATTTTAGAAGCTTTGGAACTAGTGAAACCTTCAAGTTTTAGAGATCTAACTTGTGAAGCTTTGCAACCAACACTCAAGAATCTCATCATCAAACCATGGTCTCATCATAAGCTAGGCCATATGGCCGAAATACTTTAAAAAGAAGGAAGAAGAAACTGAAAATGAAAACTTATAAGAAAGCTCATGAAAACATCATTTTTGAGCTAGAAACATAACTTGTCTTAGCATAAAATGAACTTAGAAACACCTCCTACCTAATTTGATTTGAAAGAAAGGAAGAGAACTTGGTTTCCTTGAGTGAAATGAAGCAAAATATCCTTGAAAAGCTGAAGGAGAATTTGGCCAAGAGAAAGAAAGAAAGAAAGCTTTTGGTGCTCTAAGACTAGAATTTGTGTAAGTTATGAACTAAGCATCTAAACTATCTTCAAGCATGCCTATTTATAGAGATTTTGCAGCTCATAAATGGACAAAGGAAGGAAGGAAATCTGACCAAAAATTAGAAAAATAAGGAAGAAAAATCATTTTGTTTGGTGGCTTAAAACATGGAATCATGTTTCCATGTTTTCATGATTCTTTGTTTTCATTCTTTGGATTTTTGTGTAATAATTTTCTGACTTATTACTCAATAATTTCGGCATTACAGCCTTGTGGAAGAGGATTTTGTGTGTTCCATGTATTTTTAGGTGTAGGCAAGTATTCATGCAATTTAGAGAATTTAAGTTAAGGGCTTAAGTGAATTACTAAGCAATTTGGGTGTTTTAAGCAATTTTAGGTTCTAATCAATCTAAATAAATAATTTTGACTCTAGATTAGTAATTAGAATTTAATAAGCTTTAATTTGAGCCTAATATTGTTTAGGTTTCGTTCAAAATCAAAATTTCAAAATTTGCAAAACTGACAAAGGCAAAATGGTAATTAACCCAAAATTGCAGACCACCACTTAACCAATGGTCATTCATAACTTAAAAACACCTTTTAAAATATTTTAGTGAGGTTCGACTCAAGTCGGCACGCAAATTGAAGTAAAACGCCAAGAGCGTTTGGTCATTTCACGCGTCGAACTCAAAATTGATTCTTCTGCTCTATTAACACACATAGCACAAACAATCCTTTATTATCAAAACATCCCCATGAGGACGGGTGGGGCCCACGATCCTCATTTTTGAGTAAAATAACCTTAGGGGCATTTTGGTCATTTTACACATACAGAAAATTTGGATTTGCAATGCTTGTACGAATTGCTCCTAACTTCTCTTCTAACGTTATATTCCTTTATTGAGAATTGTTTGGTCTCAAATTTTATATAATATTTACCTACGGTAATTTGGTAATTTCTAATGACAGTAAAAATTGGGCGTTATTACAAAATCTCAAATACCTTTTCAATCAAAAGGACTTAAACATGAGACAACGTAGGTGGATGGAATTTTTGAAAGATTATGACTTTGATTTAAGCTCCTAACGCCCCAATTTTTACCTGTAATTTTTACTATCATTAGGAATTACCGAATTACCGTAGGTAAATATTATATAAAATTTGAGACCAAACAATCCTTAATAAAGGAATATAACGTTAGAAGAGAAGTTAGGAGCAATTCGTGCAAGTATTGCAAACCCCAAATTTCTGACGTGTAAAATGACCAAAATGCCCTAAGGTTATTTTACTCAGAAAATGAGGATCGTGGGCCCCACCCATCCTCAAGGGGATGTTTTGATGTTAATAAGGGATTGTTTGTGTTATGTGTGTTAATAGAGAGAAGAATCCTAATTTTGAGCTCCGCGAAATGACCAAAACGCCCTTCCTTTAACTTTATTGCGTGCCAACTGAGCCCGAACCTCACTAAAATGTGTTAAAAGGTGTTTTTAAGCCATGATTAACCATTGGTTAAGCTCGGGTGGTCTGGGCAATTTTTAAGTAAAATGACCGTTTTGCCCCTCTCTTGTAGTTTTACAAATTTTGAGATTTTTGATTTGTCTCGAAACCTAAGCAATATTA
The DNA here is from genome assembly GCA_030441495.1 of Dalbergia oliveri. Classification (NCBI taxonomy): domain Eukaryota; kingdom Viridiplantae; phylum Streptophyta; class Magnoliopsida; order Fabales; family Fabaceae; genus Dalbergia; species Dalbergia oliveri. The sequence continues at coordinate 20,978,411 of JAMLFY010000001.1, read as the reverse complement.
GGCTCAAATTAAAGCTTATTAAATTCTAATTACTAATCTAGAGTCAAAATTATTTATTTAGATTGATTAGAACCTAAAATTGCTTAAAACACCCAAATTGCTTAGTAATTCACTTAAACCCTTAACCGTAAATTCTCTAAATTGCATGAATACCTTGCCTACACCTAAAAAATACATGGAACACACAAAATCCTCTTCCACAAGGCTGTAATGCACGAAATTATTGAGTAATAAGTCAGAAAATTATTACACAAAAATCCAAAGAATGAAAACAAAGAATCATGAAAACATGGAAACATGATTCCATGTTTTAAGCCACCAAACAAAATGATTTTTCTTCCTTATTTTTTTTCCTCTAATTTTTGGTCAGATTTCCTTCCTTTGTCCATTTATGAGCTGCAAAATCTCTATAAATAGGCATGCTTGAAGATAGTTTAGATGCTTAGTTCATAACTTACACAAATTCTAGTCTTAGGAGCACCAAAAGCTTTCTTTCTTTCTTTCTCTTGGTTGAATTCTCCCTTCAGCTTTTCAAGGATATTTTGCTTCATTTCACTCAAGGAAACCAAGTTCTCTTCCTTTCTTTCAAATCAAATTAGGTAGGGAGGTGTTTCTAAGTTCATTTTATGCTAAGACAAGTTATGTTTCTAGCTCAAAAATGATGTTTTCATGAGCTTTCTTTTAAGTTTTCATTTTCAGTTTCTTCTTCCTTTCTTTTTAAAGTATTTTGGCCATATGGCCTAGCTTATGATGAGACCATGGTTTGATGATGAGATTCTTGAGTGTTGGTTGCAAAGCTTTCACAAGTTAGATCTCTAAAACTTGAAGGTTTCACTAGTTCCAAAGCTTCTAAAATTTCAGTTTCTTTCCTTATTTTCCTTTCATGGTTTTGGCCAAATGGCCTAGGAAGGAATGAAATGATGGCTTGATGATGAGGACCTTGAATATGGGTTGTAAATCCATCACAAGTTAGGCCTCTGCTTGAACATTCCATTTAATGCAAAACTTTAAAGAATAATGTTTTTATCTTGAGGTTTGAATATGAAATATGTATTTTTACTTTGTCTTGCTAAGATACATATATTGGGTTGAAAACATAATTCTCTTAAAGTCTTGAAGGAGCTCTAGTAAAGAATCAGTGAACTTGCATCCGTTTAAGTTTATGCCTTGCACAGCCATATTTATTTTATGTCATAACTAAATTCTCAAGAATAAATAAATGAACTTGCATATCTCATGTTTAAATTTCAAGCTTGCATTTCATGTTTAAATTTCAAGTTGTCACTTAATCTCTAAAGATAATAAAGAAGTTGCATCTCATGTTTATTTTATGCTCTCACTTTATTTTATAATGGCTAAAAGAGTCAATGCATGGCATGTTTATTTTATGTCATCACCTAAAAATCCTAGAGCTCAAAGACTTGCTTATGAATCATAAGCGAAGAAATGAGATAATTGGAGTTAAAGAATTTATTCTTTAAGAAGTCTTGAGAATTGGAGCTTAAAAAAAATGTAATTCTCATCCCCCACGGTCCTGTGCGGACTACGCGCTCTTGCTTAAGATTCTCTTCTCCGGTCTCTGGGATTCCCGCTCCAGTTTCTTGCATCATGTTTATATTACAAGTTCTTGCATCATGTTTAATTTTCAAGTTATCACCTTAAATCTTAAAGATAAAGAAATGGAATTGCATATCATGTTTATAATTCCAAGCTATCACCTTATAAAGATAAGATTAAAATAAGGTTGCATAGCATGGTAATAATTCAAAGATGTCACCTAAATCTCTAAAGCTCAAGACTTGCTCCTTTTATCTTAAGTGAAATATTTAATTATGAACATTCTTTCAAGTTATAAATCGGTCCCATGGTTAAGTTAGGCCTAAAGTCCTATCAAGTTTAACAAAAAGAATTAGTTCTAAAAGAGTTTTAAAACTTTGTAAGAATTTTATGGGAAGCTAGTAATTTATGTGTACTTAAAATATGATTTGATGCTTATTAAGAATTTGGTGTCATTGATTGATTCCCTGGTTTGTATGTTATAGTTGCTGTTGCAAACAATGAAAACTTATGCATGAAATAAAGACATATTCTATTACTGGAAGAAAGTGTATTACTATAAGAGTGCAATTTGGAAAGATTCTGGCTAAGGAAAGATTTGGTATTTAAGCGTGTCCATTGTGACCCACCTCTCTTTCCTGATCTCCAATGCATGATTACAGTTGGTATATATTATTTCGGCATAAGACTATAAATGAGAAAATGTTATGATGATTATGAATGAAGAATTGTATTATGATATAACATGCAAAGACTTAAAGGTGACTCAAAATATATGAGAAAATGATCCTTTGGACCCATCAAACTATAGGCGGTGAAAAGGTGATTCTTGCCCCTAGTCGTTCTCTCAAAGGGTAGAGACGGAATTTTTACTTATCAAAAGGGATAAGTATGCTGGTGACGACTAGCAAGGTATGAGCTCATAACCTAGATTACTCCCAAAAGGGTGGAGTATAGGGTGGCCCAGGAAAATGATGATGAAAGTAACTTTAAGTCACCTAAGAAACTAAGTAAATGCATTATGTGAATATGATGTTCTGCTATGCATAGTATTTATGAGATGATGATGAGAAATATGATATTCTGCTATGCATAGTATTATGAAATGATGATGAGGAATATGATGTGATTTTATGCATAACTATGTTATTATATATGAAAGGAAAAGTTCATTATAAACATGACATGCTAAGTTTATGATGCATTATAAGACGCATGATTAAAAGGACGAACCTCGGTAAAGTATATTTTCGAACTTAATAAATCAATCTTAGCATGCTCACTATTTCATAATAACCCGAGGTTCCTGGGGACGATGATGATGACACAATGCATCATGAGGTGAGTACCCTACTGAGATTATTTTTATAAGTTTCTCACTCCCTCTATTTTTCTTTCCATCTCGTCTTCAAAATAAGGAAGCGTTCGTGAATCACATTGAGGCCTCACCGGACTGAACTTGAATCCTAGTTTCACTCGTATATTTCAGATATCTATCCCTATCCCTGAGTGTTATTACTAGGTGCCATTAATGGATGTCCTTCCATCCATATATTATTTATGTTTTATTAGATTGCCTACACTTAGTCTTATTCTGTTGGTAGGCAAAATATCTATATGATATGTAATTATGGATGCTATGATGGAGCCAATATATTATGATGTGATGTTTGTAAATTCCTATGTGTCTTTTAAATTTTGCTAAATCATTCACGTTAAGCGCTCACGTTTTCAATTATGTTTAAAAAAAATGGCTCGTAATTTCACTAAGTATTTTCAAAGCATGATTAAGGAACTGAAGCAAAGAGTAAAGTCTAGTAATTAATCATCCTGCCTAGGTGTATTGGGTTAATTATTAGGTGTTAGCTACCATCAGGAAAGGCAAATGTAGTAGCAAATGCTAAGCAGAAAGACCTTGAGTATTTCATGGATGATGATTAAAGAGGTAGAGTTAGAAGAGACTTTTCGAAACCTTAAATTGGAGTAGAAGAGAGGCCTAAGAGTGTATATTTAGGTCAAATTAGGATCACAAGTGACATCAAGAAGGAGATTTCACAAGCTTAGCAAGAAGATTCAGAATTTCAAAAAACCATGACCTCAGTTCAATCTGGGAAGCATAACGGATTTGGCAGAGATAAAGATGGGATATGGAGGTATCAAGATCTTCTGTGTGAAAATGGGAAATCTTCGTCGTGATATTTTAGAAGAAGCTCACCAAGGTAATTTCTCTATACACCCAGGAGTCACAAAAATGTATAGAGATCTTAAAAAGATGTTTTGGTGGCCAAGAATGAAGGTTGATGTAGCAGAAATAATATCTAAGTGTTTGACTTGTCAGAAGGTGAAGATTGAACATAAGAAGCCGCTAGGTACACTACAACCTCTTGAAGTTCCAGGATGGAAATGGGAAAGCATTTCCATGGACTTTGTGATGGGATTACCCAAAACACCATCAGGATATGATGCCATCTGGGTTATAGTGGATAGACTAACTAAGTCTCACACTTTCTACCTATCAAAGCCTCATATTCTCTGAGAAGTTGGCTAAACTCTATATAGAGCAAATTGTAAGGCTGCATTGCGTTCCTTCAACTATAATCTAGATCGGATCCGTGATTCACTTCAAGATTTTGGGGAGCTTTTTAGAAAGCTTTCGGGAGCAAACTTTGTCTGAGCACGACTTATCATCCCCGCTGGGCAAAATAAAAGGACCATTCAAACATGGAAGATATGTTGAGAGCATATGTGCTAGAATATCGTGGGGTTAGGACAAACCTGCCGCTAATTGAATTTTCCTACAACAACAGCTACCATGCAAGTATCGGAATGGCTCCTTATGAAGCTCTGGATGGAAGGAAGTGTCAATCGCCTCTTTGTTGGTATGAATTAGGTGAGACTAGTCTTTTGGGACCATACCTCATTCAACGACTAGGATAAAGAGGATCCGAAGTAAGATTTTGACTGCTCAAAGTCAGAAAAAGCTACATTGATAAGAGGAGGAGACCGTTAGAATTTCAAGAGGGAGATCACGTATTTTTAAGGTTACACAAGGGATAGGTAGAACTATTAAAGTCAAAAAGTTAAATCCTCGCTTTGTTGGTTTATTCCAAATCCTAGGTCATGTAGGCTAGTAGCATCCTATAGCTTTACCTCCACATCTCTCAAACCTCCATGACGTATTCCATGTGTCACAACTTCAAAATACAACCCTATTCTAGTCATATACTAGAACCTAAATCACTATAGCTAAGGGATGACGTAACTTTCGAGCTACCACTAGCACAAATAGTAGATAGAAGCATGAAGCAACTCAAGGGAAATCTGTCTCTGGTCAAGGTTGCATGGGGAAAGGAAGGATCCAAGGAGTATACATGGGAGTTAGAGTCCAGGATGAAAGAAGACTATCCCGCACTTTTCAGGTACTAAATTGAGGGCAAAATTTTTTTAGGGGGGAATGTAACGACTTGCCTTTTTGTCTTGATAAAATAATTGTGAGTAATCGATAGGGATTTTAAAAATTTCGACACACGCAGTTATGATTGAAACAATATAAGGATTCACAAAAAAATTAGAAAAAATAATTAATTAAAAAAAATTAAAATTCATTTAATATTATTAAAAATTGAATATAATAATGTTATAACCAGACATAGAATACTACCTATAAGTGGTATAAGAACATCAAAAAATAATGATAGGGTTAAATAGATGTTTTTAACCCAATAAGAATTCTTAGGTATCAATCGGGTACCAAAATGGTAATAATTGGTACACCGAAATGGTAATAACGGTACACCAAAATATTGAGTTTAGTAAAAATAATGGATATTATTTGATTCCAAATAATTTTCTACTTATGACAATTAAATAAATATAGATATTTCTAATACGGATACAAGGCAAATTGATCTGGAAATAAAATTCTCTTACTTTCTCTCCAAGTAGCCGAATTTTAAAAAGGAAAAATGGTAATGAAATGCACTTTTCTTTACACTTCAGGAATCACGTTTTTGCATTTCTTCCTTTGTTCTTCTTTCTTCCTTCTTTATTCTTCATTTTCCAAGCTTTCTCTTTGGGCAAAACTTCATCAAACACCATAATCTCAAAGGATAATCATAGGTAAGCTTATAAACTTCTTCAAGAACATTTTCTCTACATCAAAATCAATTGAAAATTTTATTTTTCCCTTGCTTTTGGTCCTAGTGGCAGCACAAATAAGGGCTGGAATTTAGGGTTTTGAGGATTGATAAATTAGGGAAAAGCTTGAGGAAGGTAGGAAAATTATCCTAGTCTCTTGCTTCATGATGTTTAGCTATTTTTCTAAGATAAGTGCTTGATTTTCTTGGTGTTATGATGCTGAAATCTGAACCAATTTAGGGTTTATGATTGCTTGAGTTATGATGGAATTATTTATATTGGAATCAGAATTTTTTCTAGCAACTACATGTGTTGGAATTGATAGATATGGAAGAATACATCAAGAACAACTCTTGTGAACTTGCTGAAAAATCTGAAACCAATTCTTAGAATCTATGATGGACGAAGTTGTGATGAGATTTTGTATACAAACAACCAGAATTTTATTTCAGAAATTTCAGAATTTATAAGTGCTTGGATTGTTATGAAATCTTGTGTATTGGAATTTCATGTGCTGGAATTTTTAGTGTGCTGAAATTTTACAGCACTAAATCTTGGTTTGCATGATATAAGAAGTGCTATAAGTGGGTATGTGCTAAAGTCTTATGTGCTGGAATTTCTGCAATAATTCTTGAGTTGTTTTATCTTGCTATACATAATGATCAAGCTTGAAAAAAAAATGGCAGCAAAACTTGGTTGTATCTTCAAAATTTAGGAGCAATTATTGTTTAAGAAAACTTGGGTTCTTTCCCTTAAAATTTATAAGAATTTCGTCATGAATAATTTTACAAGTTATGATGATATAAAATCTCATAAAAAGTTTAATAGATTTTACAGAATATCTCATAAGAATTAAGGAGATTTCAAGAAAATCTCAAGCAAGAGTATGAGATATAGAATTGTTAGGAAAAGATTTCTCTAGAATCATAAGGTTCCCCTAAGCCAACATTAAAGATCTTTATAAAAAGGGAAAATTTAAGAAATAAGCCTTATGTAATGTTAATTGCTTAGTGGTAAGCTCATGGATTCACGGTAGTAGTAGACGTGCTACGCCCTTAGAACTATAGGTTGTAATCACGATGGCGTTACATCGTTATGAGCAAATGGATGTACTAGAAAGAATAGCGAGGCTATTCAAATGAGATGTAGTAGACGTACTCCATCTAGTGAACTATATCAGGTTGTAACGTCGACGTTACATCGTTGACAGTACGATCCAGAGAAGTATAGAAGAGTCCTATGGGTTCTACCATTAAGTTTAACATTTTCTAATAAGAAATTAGATCATAAGAAATAACGACACTAATTAATGAGACCATTACATAAACAACCACATATTACATTGCTTATTTTGCATTAAGTTGAATATCATTGAGTAACAGACTAGTGTTTTGCTCCTGGAATCATTGATTCTCATTCCTGCTGTGTGATGTATTTTATATAGATGGCCTCAATCGTGTTCTTCCTAAAAATGCCTAATGTGCAGTGGCACTACGACAGGAGCTAAGGTCACTCTACCTGGTTTAGTTAATATCCGTATTTATGTACTTTTCGCTCGCGTTGCTATCCTGTTATGAGTCCTACTTTGATCCAGCGTCCCTTTCCTGCTTTCCGCTATATGACTCACCCACCACACCAAGCATTTGCCGATGCTAAGTCTAATCCTTCAGAGAGACATCTCTGGTTCCTTTACTCCTTAGGGGTAAGAACTGGCAAGGCTATCTAGTGACGTGCCTAATAGGCACTACTCTCCACCCGCTTGATCGACTATGGTGTACCCAGTTTGTTGATAGATGTCGTATGCTTAGAGTCCCTCACATTATCTGACTATCATGGCTCTTATGTTTAACCTTTTGATGAGCCGAGGGAGTTAGGTTTATATATATATAGCTGGCTATATTTTGTTAGGCCCTAACCCGGATTAGGTGGTCAGGAGGACCAAGGTAGGGTTGTTTAAAGTAAATATGTAATTAGGTGTGAATGTATATACTATAATTGTATGACTTAACTTATTATGGATGTGATATAAAATGTAAATTATCACGTGTCGACTTCTTAGGATGCGTATTGTATTCCGATATTTTATACGGCAATTATTATGTTGAAAGGATTGCGATATGCATAAAAACAAAATTAGTATAGCTTTTAGTGCAAGGCTCATATTTATTACAACACCTACACATATAATTCCTATGAATGAGAAAGATAAAGTCTATAAAGTAGTTATGAGTAACAACTACTTACTATAATGTTATGACTCGAGCATAGCACTATAGTAGGATGGGTGTTACACTTTGCCTAGGATCGATAACCTGATGGACCAACTGAAAGGTGCGGTAGTTTTCTAAGATCGATTTGAGGTAAGGTTACCATCAGATTAGGGTGAGATGGGATATACCAAAAATAGCCTTTCGCAACGAAATGGCCATTTTGAGTTTGCAATTATGTCCTTTGGATTAACCAATGCTCCAGTCATATTTATGGATTACATGAATATGATCATTAGACCCTATTTAGATCAGTTTGTGGTCGTCTTTATAGATGACATCCTCATCTACTTTAAGACCCAAGAGCATGAACATCACCTAACCATAGTGTTGGAGATCTTGAAGGAAAAGAAACTATATGCCAAGCTATCTAAGTGTGAATTATGGTTGGATGAGGTAAAGTTTTTAGGGCATGTAGTATCCAAAGGAGGAATTGCTATATGTAACAACCTAATAATTAACCTAATACACCTAGGTTGTATCTGATTAATTACTAGACTTTACTCTTTGCTTCAGTTCTTTCATCATACTTTGAAAATACTTAGTGAAATTACGAGCCATTTTTTTTTAAACATAATTGAAAACGTGAGCCGCACATAACGTGAACAATAATCGAAATAAAGCGAATAATGTGCAGATATAGCATGAAAAACACATCATATTGGCTCCATCATATAACATCCATAATTACATAACGCATAGATAGTTTGCCTACCAACAGAATAAGACTAGGTGTAGGCAATCTAACAAAACATAAATAATATATGGATGGAAGGACATACATTAATGGCACCTAGTAATAACACTCCAAGGATAGGGATAGATATCTAAATATAAGAGTGAAACTAGGATCAAGTTCAACTACCAGGTAAAAGCCTCAACGTGATTCACGAACACTTCCTTCTATTTCTGAAGACGAGATGGAAAGAAAAAATAGAGAGAGTAAGAAACTTATAAAAAGAATCTCAGGAGGGTACTCACCTCATGATGCATTGTGTCATCATCATCGTCCCAGGAACCTCGATTTTCATTATGAAATAGTGAGCATGCTAAGATTGATTTATTAAGTTCGAAAATATACTTTATCAAGGTTCGTCGATTTTAATCATGCGTCTTATAATGCATCATAAACTTAGCATGTCATGTTTATAATGAACTTTTCCTTTCATCAACACATCATATTCCTCATCATCATATCATAATTACATGCATAGAAGAACATCATATTTCTCATCATCATCTCATAAATGCTATGCACAGAAGAACATCATACCATAATAGCTATGCACAAGACATGGAGCACATATTTCATTTCTTTAGTGTCCTAGGTGACTTAAAATCTTGTCATCATCATCATTATTTTCCTTGGGCCACCCTATACTCCACCCTTTTGGGAGTAATCTAGGTTATGAGCTCATACCTTACTAGTCGTCACTAGCATATACTTATCCCTTTTGATAAGTTAAAATCCCAACTCTACCCTTTTGAGAGAACGGGCTAGGGGCAAGAATCACCTTTTCACCACCTATAGTCTGATGGGTCTAAAGGATCATTTTCTAGGATCACCTTTTCACCACCTATAGTCTGATGGGTCCAAAGGATCATTTCCTCATAAGTTTAAGTCACCATTAAGTCTTAGCATGTTATATCATAATCATCAAGATGCATGAACATTCTCATTGTTTGCAATAGCAACTATAACATGCAAGCCATGAAATCATTCAATAATATCAAATTCTCATAGGCATTACATCATCATATAAATTGACATTCCAAAGCATCAAAAGATGCCATCTAAAATTCTCACAATAAAGCTCCCTTAAATAACCGAACTCTAAAATTGGGTAACCTTAATTATCAAACTAATTACTTATGCATCTAAGGGATTTATTACCATCAATTATAAGCCTTAAGAACATTATTAGACTATATGGGGTAGCATAGATAGTAAGTTGTTCTTAAGGTTTTACGTGTTAGAAGTTACGTTTTTAACCCTTTCGTTACCGCTTTCCCTATGATGCTAAAATTAATTACTAAACCAATTATGAATCATTGTCCCTTATCTAAACATAATAAAATCTGGTTCTTAAGGCCACTAAAGGTTCTGGACAGAATGCATAAATTTCATTCTCTAGAGTCCTAGAAATCATGCTTTTACGGTTTTCTAGGAAGCTAGTTTTATTTCTAACATGCATAGAATCATTCCTTTAGCAATAAGCCATAATTATCACAACTTCAAACATATTAAACCATCATCATACAGTAGTACTAAACTCAGATTAGTGGCCGAATCATGAACCTCATATAATTGCTTGAAGTCACATTTCAAGTACACATGTGATCCTGGTTTACCATAAAATATTTGTAAAACCTCGAAACTCCTTTAGAAACTAATTCTTTTCGTTAAAATTGAAAGAAGTCATAGGACTTTAGGCCTTCCTCAATCATGAGGCCGTTTTATACATTGAAAGAATGTTCATGATTAAAATTTTCACTTAAGATAAAAGGAGCAAGTCTTGAGCTTTAGAGATTTAGTGATAACTAGAATTATAAACATGCTATGCAACCTCATTTTAATCTTGTCTTTATGAAGTGATAACTTGGAATTATAAACATGATGCAAGAAACTGAAGGCGTAGCCTGGACCGATGAAGGAGAAGAGAACTCTTATTACATCTTATTAAGCTCCAAACTCAAGACTTTTTAAAGAATGAATTCTTTGACTCCCATAATCTTAAGGAAGCTTTAGAGTTTTTATTACCATGGTTCCAACTTTGCTTGTGATACTTGGGCAAGTCTTTGAACTCTAGGATCTTTAAGTGATGACATAAAATAAACATGCCATGCATTGATTCTTTTAGCCATTATAAAATAAAGTGAGAGCATAAAATAAATATGAGATGCATCCTCTTTATTATCTTTAGAGATTAAGTGACAACTTGAAACATAAACATGAAATGCAAGCTTGAAAATTTAAACATGAGGTATGCAAGTTCATTTATTTATTCTTGAGAATTTAGTGATGACATTAAAAGTAAACATGATGTGCAAGGCATAAACTTAAACATGGATGCAAGTTCATTTTTATTTCTTTACTAGAGCTCCTTCAAGACTTTAAAAGAATTATAATTTCAACCCAATATATATCTTAGCAAGACAAAGTGAGCTTTAAAGATTTCATTATTAAGCTATCCTAGAAAACTTTCTTAGGCCTTGGGGCTGAAATCAAATGCAAGAAAAGGAGAAGTTCAAGAGTCATCTAGAAATGAAAAATTGTTAAACATCATTTTAAACTAAAAACAAAGCTTAACAAGAAATGAAGCATAAGTGTCAATATATTTTTCAAGTTCTAAACTCAAGACCTTTATCATAAAAACATAGTTGCTTCAAAACTTTGAAAACTAATGAAACCTTCAAGTTTTAGAGGTCTAACTTGTGAAGGCTTTGCAACCAACATTCAAGAACCTCATCATCAAACCATGGTATCATCATAATCTAGGCCATAAGGCCGAAATATACAAGAAGAAAAGGAGAAGGAAAACTGAAATATGAAGCAAGAAGAAAGTACATAAAATCATCATTTTAACCAAGAACAACACTTATCAATACTTGAAATTAAGCTTAAAAATAACTCCCTACCTAATTTTATTTGAAGGAAAGGAAGAGAACTTGGTTTCCTTGAGTGAAATGAAAGAAAATCTCTTTGAGAAATGGGAGAAGAAGTTTCAGCCAAGAGGAGGAAGAAAGAAAGCTTTTGGTGCTTCTAAAAACTAGAATTGTGTAAGTTATGAACTAAGGCCTCTAACACTCCTTCAAGCATGCCTATTTATAGAGATTTTGAGGCTCATAAATGGACAAAGGGAGGAGGAAAGTCTGACCAAATTTGAGGAGGAAACAAGAAAGAAAAATCATCTTGTTTGGTGGCTTAAAACATGGAATCATGTTTTCATGGTTCCTTGTTTTCATACCTTGGTTTTTGTGCATTCTTTGACAAATTTTCTGATGCATTATGGACCAAAATTTCATGCATTACAGCCCAAGGAGGATAAAATTTGTGTGTTCCATGTATTATGTAGGTGTAGGTAGGTATCTTTGCAAATTAGAGAATTTACAATTAAGGGCTTTGGTGAATTAGTAAGCAATTTGAGTGTTTTTAAGCAATTTTAAGTTCTAATCAATCTAAATAAATAATTTTGACTCTAGATTAATAATTAGAATCTAATAACCTTTAATTTGAGCCTAATATTGCTTATGTTTTGCTATACGAATCAAAAATCTCAAAATTTGCAAAACTGCAGAAGGGACAAAATGGTAATATTACTTAAAAATTGCCCGAGACCACCCGAGCTTAACTAATGGTTAATCATAGCTTAAAAACATGTTTTAAAACATTTTAGTGAGGTTCGGGCTAATTGGCACGCAAATCAAAGTTAAAACGCAGGGGCGTTTTGGTCATTTCGCTCGTCAAAACTCAAAATTGAGATTCTTCTCCTCTATTAACACACATAACACAAATAATCCCTATTATCCTCAAACATCCCCTTGAGGATGGGGGCCCACGATCCTCATTTTCTGAGTAAAATAACCTCAAGGGCATTTTGGTCATTTTACACGTACAGAAATTCGGGGCTTGCGACTCTTGCAGGAATTGCTCATAACCTCTTTTCTAATGTTATATTCCTCTATTGAGGATTGTTCGGTCTCGAATTTATATAAGAATTACCTAGGTAATTCGGTAATTTCTAAATGACTAAAAGTTCTGGGCGTTACATATAAACCCTAGCAAGGTGGAGGCTATGATGAAATGGGAAAGACCTACAATGGTAACGGAGGTTAGGAGCTTTTTGGGTCTAGCTGGCTATTACCGTAGGTTTATCAAAGGGTTCTCCCAGATTTCCTTACCCCTAACCAAGCTAACTAGGAAAGACACCCTTTCATGGACCAGAGTGAAAAGAGCTTTCAGGAGTTAAAGCTCAAGTTAACCTCAACCCCTGTCTTGGTTCTACCCGACCCCAATGTACCTTTTGAGGTCTATTATGATGCTTCTAGTAAAGGTTTGGATTGTGTACTGATGCAAATAGGCAAGTGGTGGCCTATGCGTCAAGGCAACTCAAGCTACATGAGGCAAACTACCCACCTACGACCTTGAGTTAGCTGCGTGGTGTTTACTCTAAAGATATGGAGACACCACTTGTATGGAGTAAAGTTCGAGGTGTTCTCCGATCATAAGAGTTCTGAAGTACCTCTTTGATCAAAAAGAGCTAAACATGAGGCAAAGAAGATGGATGGAGTTCTTGAAAGATTATGATTTTGGGTTAAACTACCACCCTGGCAAGGCCAATGTAGTGGTCGATGCCTTAAGTAGGAAATCCTTGCACCTATCCCACATGATGGTTAAGGAGGTGGGGTTGATCAAAAAGTTTAGAGATCTAAACCTAGGAATGACCTTGACCACTAAAAGCATAAGGGCATGCCATCTTAGTGTGACGAGTAATTTTAGGAGAAGGATCACTCAAGCCCAAGGAGAGGATAAAGAGTTTCAAGAGACTTTAGAACTCTACGGTGTAACACCCTAAAAGGACCCAATTATGCTTAAGTTCGCATTTGGATTCTATTAGTTATCACTTATGCCTTGTGTTCATTTTATTTTGGAATTAACTTAGAAAAATAGTGGATAATTTTTTTTTCTTCTTATAAATTACTTTTTGAAAACTTAAGCCTATAACGAGAAGTGAAATACATAACACTTACGTAGATGGTAATCAAAGTTACTTTGTTCACTTAATTTAAATAAGCGGAATAAGGGACTAAATGTAGAAATGTCGTCACACAAACTGAAATATACTACTTAATACATGAGTCATAACAAGGCATATAACATAGCGATAAGTTATTACAAATAACAATATAAATTCTACTACTACTCGTTTGTCACAACTATAACATAACTAAAAATCTGAGTGATAATTCTTGAAAGATTTGAATTCTTCACATGTTGTCTCCTTCCTTAGCCATAGCTCCATTGCTTTAAGTGAACCCTCTGTCTTGGTAACGACAATGGAAAAGAAACATAGGAGTAAGAAATACAAGATTTCTAGTAGGAGTTCCTACTTGTACTAAAAGTGTCATCGTTGCATCCAGTCACTTCGGGTTTATTATAAAAAGGTGGACATATAAATGGTTCAATTACTAAATTTTTGCAAGCATAATTAGCCGAAGTGTGGTTACTTTTATACTATTCTTGAACATTAGCAGACATATATAACATAACTCATCAATTACTATTTAACATTTCATGATATTCATGCATAACACTTTACTTTCTTTCTTTAACATATTCCTTAATCACTCATGTGATGAATGCACCAATGTCTTAGACCACCCTAAAAGGGTAATGAGCTCATACCATGGTCATCGCCACAACCTTATGGTTTTCTTTTCGTTGCCATGATCTCAACGGTTTAGGGATTAAGCCGTGAGCTTAGCTCAAGTCCACTTTTCCATACTATCATTTCTACTTTTACAGACTTTTCTTTTATTCTCACTGATTGAAATTACCAATACCTTAATCCCCTTTGAGGATTAAGCAATGATTTTGATCATTTATTATTTCATTTGAAACATGAATGTATGCACATCATCATGCAATCATTAATAAATCATGGCACAATCAATCATTCCATCATCTTCATTTCATATCTCATCACTATATATTCACATTATTGTATATCACTTCATATAAAAATAGTAGACATGTCATGTAAATCTCATAGTAATCAGCAAATAATCTCATATAAGATCTCATATAGATTTCTCATAAACAATTCGTATTAAGCAACCCAAGCTATTAGTCGAGTCCTTAGTGTTCCTAAGGGGTTAGGGATGTCTTGATTGGTATGTATACATTATGAATGTCTTTCTTTGTACTCTTTATCATCTCCTTATTTCATTATTGCATTTCAAAATATTATTAGAGGTTCTTTATATATTTTTAGGCTCCCCTATGTTTGATGATTATTTCAACTTAGATCCTTAAAATCTCTTTACAAGACTTGAATATTCTATTTATAGTCTTAACGTCTTTTATAAGAAAATTTGAACTTTCTGTATATATTATCCCAGCCTTTTAAATATAGTTCCAGATTCTTAACTCATCAAGCTTTCCATTGAGGGTAATGTCATTAAAAACACATTTATGGTTATGCCATAGTACCCTTGTAAAGTTACCCCTTTCCAGGTCTTAGCACACTATCCCGAAACTTTATTTCTCATTCAATATTTTCGTGGTGTAAATCATCATGCATATCATACATGGGTGTGTTCCTATATGTCTTAGCTTTCTAACAGAGTTAAAATCAATCCATTTGCATTTTTCTAGAGTGACTTACACCTATTTTACTACTGCAAGGTCAGATTTAGAGTTTCAGTCTTTGGCTTAACTTTGAAAATTTATATCTTGAGCTAGAGAACTTGCTTTAGGTGATTCTTTTTGGAGAGTGTTCTTTATTAATTAGTTTGTAGTAAAAATAGTTTTATTCCCAAAAGCTTCATATTTTATGACTTTCATATTTTGAAGTAGTTACTCCAGAAATAACTAAAAATCCAGCACCTATTTTCATGTTTGATGTTACTTCCTTAGCACAAGGAACATCTACCATGTTTTTAAGCCATATATGAGCATGAAAACATCATAAAAACATTTATAATAGAGAAGTGCATGTAGTGATTCATAAAAATATATTTCACAAACAACCATTCAAAACTCTTGTCAATAACACAAGCTTGAGGCATTCTAACCATGGACAAGGTTAGACACCAACAATGCTTGAACAAATAAAGAAGAAACTCCTACCTCTTATGTAGGGTCTAAAAAGAGTCCTTCTCTTCTTCCTTGAGCTTCAGCAAGATTCCTTGGAGTGGATGACCTTCCTTGTATCTTGGCTCTAGAACCTGAGTGCTTAAGAAAATATTTTTCACTAGAGTTAAAGATTGTAACTCTTGTGAAGGCTAGTGAAAGTTTGGGCTTAGAATTTAAGTGTTTGGATGAAGTTTGGAAAGTGAAGAGAAGTCTTTGAAGAGAAGAACATAAGAATAAATGGTAGAGAAAGAATAAGAGAGAAATAACAATTAGAGAGTTTCTAAGGCTTGAAGACTAGCAAGAGTGTATGTATTTTACAAGAGTTAGAGGATATAGTGTAACACCCTAATATTTAACCCTAACACGCCTAGGATGTATCAGGATTAACTATTAGTTATTACTTCCTTTTGAACATCATTTGTAAAATAACTTAGCGGAAAATACAGATAATTTTTTTTTGAAATGGAATATGTAAAACAAAGTGCGAGCCTTCGTACAACATAAACGAAAACATAAAGCGAGGGAAGAATGAATAAATCATACGAGACAAAAGCAATAAAGAACATCTCAATCATGAAAACGTGCATCATAACATTAATTAACATAGTTTAGTACATAACTATTAGATTATAAAGGAAATGCATAAAGTCTTACCCATATACGTGGGAGAGCTTAGTACATAGAAACTGGAAATACATAAACTGAAAGGAAAATAAAAGCAAGTACATGGTAAGATCCCAAAATATAAAACGCCCAACTATCACTACCCTCACCCTCCACGCCTCCTGATGACGCTGATCCTCGGATGGGGAGATGTAGCTCGCGGCAGAGCTCCTCGGATGTAGCCCAACGAAGCGGAGATCTAGGCATGGGAGTCGAGGGAACGCGTGGCCTCCACGACGTGGTTGCCTCTCGGGCTACCGAACACGCCTCGCATGCCTCGGCTGGTGAAGTGTCCTCACTACCTCCACCGAGATCCATAGGAATGAAGGGAAGAGCCCTCCGAAGGATCGGCCTCCGAGAACGGGGAACATACTCGGGTATCCGCATACCGCCGATGAAGAAGGACGGGCATTGGGTCTGCTCGTCTCGGGTCGTGTCCTTTCAAAGATCAGTCGTCGCCAAAAGGTGAAGTCGGATCGAAGCGATAGCTGGAGACGGGAAAAGCAAACGGGCATCCCACATACACAAAAATGCGCACCTCACAATGACCCTTGAAGTGGTAGGACTGGTGCTCGGGCTCATAGTGCACCTCCCAAGTGGGTGGCTCAATGAAGATCACGAACGACGCCATCGATGTCTGAAGACGTAACGGAAAAAGGAGGCAGGGAGAGGGTGAGATCTTGCTAAAGAATCTCAGTAGGGAAAACCTTTATCCTAGTGTCATTGTTTACATCCCAGGAACCTTGGGTTTATTATAAAAAGGTTAAACATGCAAAGGTTCATTATGAGGTTTTCATAAAAGATATTTAACCAAGGTCCGTGTCTTTTATAATGAATCTTAATGCATGTATGCAGCATAATAGTACAATGATGCATGACAATACTTTAGGCAACCCAAACAATAATCAAACAACAAATAAGTGGCATGTAACTTTTCTTGAACATCTTTCCTTTTCTCATTCTTGTGACACTAAACATAATAGTAACCGCACCACTAAAAATAGGCTATGAGCTCATACCTTAACTAGTCGTCACTAGTTCTTACTTATCCTCTTAATAAGCGAATCATAATCATAATCATCATAATAATCCCAACTCCTAGAGTACGGGTGGGGGCCTAAGGATCACCCATCATGGGACTTTTTCCTTCTTCGAAACGCATCGACTGGTTAAGACCAGCGACTTTGTCCGCTTTGGCAGGCTAATGTCTATGCCCTCATGGTTTTACCTTCTCCTCAGGAGCAGGAGAAGTACGTCTCGGTGTGTCACATTAAACATCTTGTTTCTCAAAACTTTCTTAAGTCCCTCAAATTTGACGGAAATTCAGCAACATAATAGCTACACTTGAATTTCCTCAAATTTGAGTCATGCCACATAATCTCAATCACATGCATCATTCTTATGGAACTTTCTCAATCAATAACTTTCTAGTTCACATGTGCATATTCTTCTAGCTTGTTCATAGTTCGAACCTCATGCATCTCAAATCATGGCATAACACATTCACCATACCAACATGCCAATTATACATATAAAGTTTCATGCTCAAAATGTTAACATATTCACATCATTAAGAATATACTCTCTCGGTCTCATGCTCACATCACACCTCCTATCTCATGGTGTCTTATGCTTTGGCCCTTACGGGTCTCAAACTCGTGTTCCAATTATCATAACCTTTATTATGGATCCGATCTTTACCTATAATTCTTTCTAACGTTTATGTTTACTAACTCACCCAATCAGACATGTATAGATTAAACATCATGATCATTACTCGACTATGGGGGATTCTAGGATCTACACCTTAGGCTTTTTCTAAGTTCCTTTTGCCTAAGATCCTAGGTTCGACTTCTAGGCATAAACATTAATTATGGGCCATCTTCCTCAAGCTCAATTATGCTGGAACAAAAGTTATTATTCTCATGTCTAAGGGTGTTAAGATTTTAGTTCTCAACCCTCTACTTCTTAGCCCTTCTTAACCGACAACATCATTTCTTACTTCTCTCAAACATAATCTCACGCATTCTAACTCCTAAAAGAATTCATACAGTGGCCAACAAGATAGAAAACCAAAAGTTTGCATCACGCACAATCGCATCAAATCATGTTATAAGTACACACGAGTTGCTAGTCTTTCTCTTGGAATAATTTCATGAGCAAAAAGGGCGTTGGTAATCGATTAGCAGGGACTAAATTTTATTCTGGGTTCAAAAACAAGGGTTATCGATTATATATGATGGTAATCGATTACCTAGGTTAAATTTCAGGAAAAATGAAGCATCGGAGTAATCGATTACACAAATAGGTAATCGATTCAGGGTTTTAAGGAATTTGGGCATGAAGAACAGCCTTGGTAATCACATTGTATGATAATCGATTACCAGAACCAAAGGCCCTTGAAACACTTGGTAATCGATTACATAAGCTGATAATCGATTACCAAAACCAAAGTCCCTTCAAAAACACTCTAATCGATTACATAAGCTGGTAATCGATTACCAGAACCTCCGGAATTTGAGAAAACATGATTTTTGACACATTTCAAACTATTTAAACACCTTGAGACCTCATAAAACACTTTCCCAACATTTTCCTAAAATCATTCTTACATTTTACAAAATCAACCCATCATTGTATCATACTAAACACATTCACTTATCATGGTTAAAATTTCCTTTTGAAGATACCTAGGACAAGTCTTTGAGCTCTAGAGTATTTAGGTGATAACATAATCTTAAACATGCTATGCACTTCATTTTACTCTTCATTACAAAGTAAAGTGAGGCATAAAATAAATATGAGATGCAACCTCATTATTATCTTTAAGGATTAAGTGATGACTTGAAATATAAACATGAAATGCAAGCTTGGGATTTAAATATGATAATGCAAGTTCATTCATTTATTCTTATGAGATTAGTGATGGCATCAAAATAAACATGAGATGCAAGACATAAACTTAAACATGAATGCAACTTGTTTTATCTTAACTAGAGCTCCTACAAGACTTTAGAGGAACATCAATGGCCTTAACCCAACATGTATCTTAACAATGGAAGATGAGCTTTAGAGTTCTTAACACCAAGTCTTCAAAGAAGACTATGGTTTGAACTTCATCATCAAGCTCAAGAAAGTATATTAAAACAGAATACCAACATTTTTAACAAACAAACACAAATAGAACTACTCATATTCCTTATTTTATTGCTCATGGGCTTCAATCTAGAGTAAAACTCTTAGAATGACTGACCAACTTTAAGGTTGGCAAGGGTAAGCTTAGAGCTCTTGGAAAACATGTGATTAATTTTCTTTACCAAAGCTTTTGTGATCTACTCAATATTTTAGCAAACCTTGTTCAAACAAATGAAAAAGGAAACCGAAAATAAACCAAGGAAAAGAAAAGAACACAAGCATATGGTCCAAGACCAAGTTGTTTCAAGCTTTAGAGGTTTCTCACATGACAACAACAAGTCATTATCTTGAAACTTCATCATCAAGCTCAAGTTTTCCTCAATCAAAGGCTCTAGGCCGAAAATAAAAAGAGAGAGGGAGAACTTGGAAAAACCAAGAGAAACACTAGAACTCTTCCTTAAAGGAAGCACACAAAACTTAGAAAATAAACCCCTACCTAAAGAAGTCTTGAAGAGAGGAGGGAAAGCTTTGTTTCTTGAGAGGAAAAGAGAAAGAAATCCTTCTTGAACTCTTGCAAAAACTGAGCCAAGGACGAGAGAAAGAATTTGTGTTTGGGAAAAAAGTTTGAAGCATGGTCAAGTGTGTAAACATTCAAAGAGCTTTCAAACTCATCTATTTATAGAAGAATGAAAGCTTGTGGATGGCTTGGGAGGAGGAAGGGTGGCCGGTCACTTGAGGAGGGAAGAGAAGAAATATCTCTTTGATTGGTATGGTGGAGAGCATGGGCAAGGTATGGTGAGGTATGGGTTTGGGTATGGCTTAAGGCATGGGCTTGGAATGCAACAAAAATCAACATGTGGCACTATTTTGAGGGGAAGATTTCGGCAGCATATCAGCCAAGGGGGAAGGGATTTTGTTCATGTAATTGTGGTTTAAGGATGTGTTTAGGTGTTTCTTTGATTAAGGTTTTGATTAGGAGTTGTAAGAAAGTGTTTAGGTGAAGTAATTGGTTAATTAGGAATGTCAAGACTTGATTAGGGAGTGGTCATACTAGATTAACAAGTTAAATTCATTTTCTTAGTCAAATGAGGTATGGCACAATTCCTTAATTTAAGGAATGAGAGAGAAAACACTATTCAAGATTCTATGACTAGGAATCTTGAATTAAAGAATGCAATTAGAGTTTAACTAAGCAATCTTAGGTTCTAATTAACCTTAATAAATTATTTTGACTCTAGATTAATTATCGAAATAAATTAATCTTCGATTAGAGCCTAATATTGCTTAGGTTTGCTTAATTGCGTCATTAGGCGTGTACACTTTCTAGGGGCAAAATGGTAATTTTGCACTAAAATGCCCGGGACCTTCTAGGCCAAACTAAACATCAAATATCACTCAAAAACATCATTCTAAACTTCCTGGAAAAGTTCTGGGCTTAAACGGCACCTTTCCGTGTAAAACACAGACAGTATTTTGGTCATTTTGAGCCGAAAGTTCAGAAACGAGATTTTTCACCTCGGATAACAACCATAACAATTTAACCCTTCAAACATTGAGTTGACCCCTTCGAGGATAGGTAAAACCCTGAATTTGGGTAAAAATGACCTCAGGGGCATTTCGGTCATTTGTTCTTCCAGGAGAAATGAGATTACATATAGCTCTTGTAAAGCATGGTTGGTCTCTTTGTGACTTGAAAAATGGAATGAATGGAAGAGAGTTTGAAGAGTATTTATAGTGGAAAGATCAAGAAAGAAGAAGAATGCTTGCATGATTTATGCAAGCATGTTGGCCAAATTTTGGGATAAAATACTCCATGTTTTATGCAAACATGTTGGTCTAATTTTGGGATGAAATGCTCCATGTTTTATGCAAAAATGTTGTTGTTGGGCATGCATGGTTAGTGGAAATTTTCTAACCTTTAATAATGTATGTATCATAGATTTACATCATGTAACCTTATGCTTTAATAGGTGTTTTTAATTTTAACATAGACTTATCTATGTGAATGTATGTGGTTAAGAATGTGCATGATGTATGTGATTGAATTATTGTATTGTATTCTTAATCCAATGACTTAAATTCATTCTTGTTTAAAGACAAGTCTAGGGATTTGTGCAAATGGCATTGTTGTAATTATTAAAGTAGTGGCATTGTAGTAATTTCTTTAATCAAAAGAAGGGTATTTTTTTAATTAGACACTGGCAAGTGGTATTGTAATAGCCTAATTGTTAACCTAATATGCTTAAGTTGCATTTCGGTTAGTTGTTAGTTGTTACAACTTTATTTCAAAATTTGACTTATCTTTCTTTAAAATACGAGTAATCAAAATAGGGCCAAATTTTTCTTTTTGAACTTAAAGCTTAAAATGCGAGGTGCATACACATACATCCTGACTAATACCCATAGGACAAAGCAATCATATAAACTTCATCATAGCATATATAGGTAGACCATCGAATAATCACAACACAATTCATATAAACATGTCATAATCATAATGTAATAGCGATGTCCTATAAACATAAGGACACCTTAAGATACTAAACACAACAAAGAAGTTGAACCTACACAAGCCCAAAGCTAAACATAACTATAACCAAACTAGATTAGTCTTCACGCTTCCTCCGACCTCTAATATAGTAGATGACGTGATTCCTATGCTCACGCCTAAGGAAGATCATGATCACTGCATTATTCATGTCTTGAGACGACACAGAAGAAAGAAAGGGGTGAGAAACATATTCAAGATTCTCAATAGCACTCCTCAACTTTAATGCAAGTGTCATCGTCATCGTCCCTAGCCACTCGGATTTTATTATGAAAGAGATGTGCATGCATGAGATTCAATTTTAAATTTCTCAAATCCTTTATCCGAAGTGGGTGTCTTTTAGTATGGGTCTTAATGACATGAATGCAACATATATCTCATGTATTCATGGCCATGCCTGAGAGCATAAATAACACATGTAAATAACACATATCACATGATTAAACGCATAATAGAATAATGATGTGACATATGCATATGCATCTTTTACTTTATCATGCTTGAACTCTTCGAGTTCCTTTCTTAATTTCCACCCTCATACGTCATCACAAAATCCAACCAACTCACCGTCCAGCAATTTAACGTCATCACCAAAACTCCGTCTTACCAATCGCTAGGAATGAGCTCAATCCTAACTAGCCGTCGCTAGATTTAATATGGGGAAATAGAGGGAAAACATATTATTTTCATATCATGAGTATGCACTTTCATGTCATGAGAAATGTAACTTTCTTGGATCACCTCTCATAACGTTTAATTTGGGGAGTCTAGAGGATCATTTCCACATTAGCATATCATATAATGATGCAATATGAGCATGAAGTCATAGAATATCATAAAACATATCATGTTAAGATGCAATACATAATTCATAAGTATCATAGCTCTTCATATTTTTCAAGCATAAGCATCTCTAACGTTTCCAAATGGAGTTATAACATACAAAAGATAGATCCTATGTAACACCCTGATTTTTCTCGTGTACAAATGACCAAAATGCCCTTGAGATCATTTTACCCGGAAAATGAGGATTGTGGTCCGGCCATCCTCAAGGGGATGTTTTGATGTTGATAGGGGATTATATGTGTTATGTGTGGTAATATAGTAGAAGAATCTCATTCTAGATTTCCAACGCGAAATTACAAAACACCCATGTGGGTTGTTACTAATTTACATGCAGTTGAGCCAAGACTACCAAAAAGTTTTAAATGATGTTTTTAAGTGAAGTTTAACAACAGGTTAAGCACGGGTAGCCCCAACAATTTTAAGCAAAATTACCATTTTACCCCTAAGAGTGTACAATGAGCCTAATGACGTAATTAAGCAAACCTAGCAATATTAGGCTCTAATTGAAGATTAATTTATTTTGATAATTAATCTAGAGTCAAAATAATTTATTAAGGTTAATTAGAACCTAAGATTGCTTGGTTAAACTCTAATTACATCTTTGATTCAAGATTCCTAGTCATGGAATCTTGAATATTGTTTTCTCTCTTCAATTCCTTAAATTTAGGAATTGTGCCCATACCTTCATTTGACTAAAAGAATGATTTTAAATTGTTAATCTAGTAAGACCACCCCCTAAATCAATTCTTGACAACCTTAATTAACCATTACCTCATCTAAACACTCTCTTACAAACTCCTAATCAAAACCTTAATCAAAGAAACACCTAAACACATCACTAAACCACAATTACATGGACAAATCATCCTTCCCCCTTGGCTGGAAATTCTGGCTGAATTCATCCTCCCTAAATTCATCACATGTTGATTTTGTTTCACTCAAAGACCATACCTCAAGCCATACTTTGAACCATACCTAACCATGCCTTTGAATGACAAGTTTTTGAAGATATTTCCTCCCCAAAGGCCATGAAAACCGTCAGCCATCCTCCCCTTGGCAGCCCCATTGTTTCAATTTTCTATAAATACCAAGCCTTAGAGAACTTGGTTACACTTTAGATCATTTGCCAAGTTAAGCTTCCTTGCTATTTCTCTCTTTTCCTCTCAACTCCTCTTCATCTTGTTTTTCTTCCTCCACCATCAAAGAAAACTTTCCATCACCACAAACCACCACAAACAACCTTGAACCACCACTCCCCACCTCAAACCACCTCTCAAACACTCAATATTTCCATTTCCAAGCTTGCTTTCTCAAGGAAAAATCATCTTCCTTGGTTTCCCCTCTTGGTCGAATCATCACTTTCATCAAAGAGGAGATTTTGTCTTCTCATTCCATCAGGAATCCAAGCTTTTTCTCATTTCTTTCAAGACTTCTTTAGGTAGGGGTTTTATTTTAAAGTTTTACTTGTTTTCTTCAAGAAAGGTTCTAGTTTTCTCTTGGTTTTTCAAGCCTTTCCTCCTCTTTTTTCTTCTTTGGAGCCTTTTCATGAGTAAAACTTTGGCTTGATGATGAGGTTTAAGATAATGGTCTTGTGATGCCATGAGAAACCTCTAAAGCTTGAAAAACTTGGTCTTGGACCGTATATGCTTTTGGTTTCTTTCCTTTTTCCTTGTTCAAGTTTCAATTTTCCTTCCCTTTCCCTTGCCAAAGTTTCGATTTTCTTTCCTTCCTTTGAACAAAGTTTGATAAAAAAATGTTCAGTAGATCACTAAAAGTTTTGTTAAGAAAATTAATCCTATGTTTTCAAAGAGCTCTAAGCTTACCCTTGTCAACCTTAAAGTTGGTCTGTCTAAGAGTTTACTCTAGATTGAAACCTATGAGCAATAAAATAAAGAATATGATTAGTTCTTTGTATACTTGTTTAGATAAAGTGTTGAGTTTTGTGTACATTTTCTTGAGCTTGATAATGAAGTTCAAAACCAAAGGCTTCTTTGAAGACTTGGTGCTAAGAACTCTAAAGCTCACTTTATGTTGTTAAGATACATATTGGGTTAAGGTTATAATGTTCTAAATTCTTGTAAGAGCTCTAGCTAAGATATAATGTTGCATACATGTTTATGTTTATGCCTTGCATAGCATGTTTGTAACATCATGCTTTATGGATTGTATGTTTCACGTTTTCCTAATTCAAATAGAGGTTCAAAATTACCCCAAGTAAGCTTACTATGCACTTCTTTTGTGATGGTGACAAAGAAAGATGCATCTTTGTGGCATAGGTAGGACCAATAATTCATATAACCTTGCGTATATCCATGTTATCCAACTTTATCCCAATGGTTCCATGTAAGCTAACGTGTCTCTTGTATTTAACTCCTATTACATGTTTTTGACCATCTAAGCTTCAAGAATAACTAGAACTTGCATTATCATGTTTAAATTTCAGGTTGCCAACTTTACTGTCATTTAAAATTACCCTAGTAATTCTTATAATTGAATTCGAACAATCCTCAATAAAGGAATATAACATTAGAAAAGAGGTTATGAGCGATTCCCTGAAAGTTGCAAGCCAAGAATTTGGACGTGTAAAATGACCAAAATGCCCTGAGGTTAATTTACTCAGAAAATGAGGTCGTGGGCCCCCCATCCTCAAGGGGATGTTTTGAGGATAATAGGGGATTGTTTGTGTTATGTGTGTTAATAGAGGAGAAGAATTCAATTTTGAGTTTCGACGCGCGAAATGACCAAAATGCCCCTGGTTGTTTTAACTTTATTTGCGTCTGACTAAGCCCGAACCTCACTAAAATGTTTTAAAAGGTGTTTTTAAGCTATGATTGGCCATTGGTTAAGTTGGATGGCCCCGGAAGTTTTGAGTGAAGTTACCATTTTGCCCTCTTTGTGCAATTTTGCAAATTTTGAGATTTTTGATTCGTATACGAAACCTAAGCAATATTAGGCTCAAATTAAAGGTTATTAGATTCTAATTATTAATCTAGAGTCAAAATTATTTATTTAAATTGATTAGAACTTAAAATTGCTTAAAAACACTCAAATTGCATACTAATTCACCTAAGCCCTTAATTGTAAATTCTCTAATTTGCAAAGATACCTACCTACACCTACATAATACATGGAACACACAAATTTTATCCTCCTTGGGCTATAATGCACGAAATTATATGGCCTAATATGCATCAGAAAATTTGTCAAACTTGGCACAAAACTCAAGGTATGAAAACAAGGAATCATGTTTCATGATTCCATGTTTTAAGCCACCAAACAAGATGATTTTTTCTTCCTTGTTTCCTCCTCAAATTTGGTCAGACTTTCCTCCTTTTCTTGTCCATTCATGAGCTCCAAAATCTCTATAAATAGGCATGCTTAAGGAGTCTTAGAATCCTTGCTCATAATTGCACAATTTTCTAGTTTTTACAAAGCACAAAAACTTTCTTTCCTCCTCCCCCTTGGCTGAAACTTCTTCTTCAATTTCTCAAAGAGATTTTCTTTCATTTCACTCCAAGAAACCAAGTTCTCTTCCTTTCCTTCAAACCACATTAGGTAGGGAGTCGTCTTTAAGCTTATATGCTTTGCTAAGTGTTGTTCTTGGTTCAAAATGATGATTTCATGGACTTTCTCTAGCTTTTCCATTCGTTTTCTTCTTTCTTTTCCTTTGAACATTTCAGCCATAAGGCCTATATGGGAATATGATGATAGCTTGATGATGAGGACCTTGAGTGTTGGTTGTAAATCCATCACAAGTTAGGCCTCTAAAGCTTGAAAATTCCACTTGATGCAAAACTTTAAAGAATGATGTTTTTATGATGTAAAAATAAAGATCTTGAGTTTAGAACTTGAAAGATGTATTTTTAACTTTGTCTTGCTAAGATATATTGGGTTGAATTTATATTTCTCTAAAGTCTTGGGGAGCTATAGTAAAGAAATAAAATGAACTTGCATCCATGTTTAAGTTTATGCCTTGCATAACCATATTTACTTTCTATGTCATCACTAAATTCTCAAGAATGAATAAATGAACTTGCATTCTCATGTTTAAATTTCCAAGCTTGCATTTCATGTTTATGTTTCAAGTTGTCACTTAATCTTCAAAGATAATAAAGAGGATGCATCTCATATTTATTTTATGCTCTCACTTAATTTTATAATGGCTAAAAGAATCAATGCATGACATGTTTATTTTATGTCATCATTTAAAGATCCTAGAGCTCAAAGACTTGCCCAAGTATCACAAACAAAGTTGGAACCATGGTAATAAGAACTCTAAAGCTCACTTTCAATTTCCTAAGATTATTGGAGTCAAAGAATTCATTCTTTAAGAATTCTTGAGTTTGGAGCTTAATAAGATGTAATAAGAATTCTCTTCTCTCTTCAGGTCCAATGCGGCTACCATCTTCCCTTCTTGATTCTTTCTCCCTCCATTTGTCCAATGCGGACTCCGCCGTCCAAGTTTCTTGCATATCATGTTTATAATTCCAAGTTATCACCTTATAAAGACAAGATTAAAATGAGGTTGCATAGCATGTTTATGATTCTAGTTATCACCTAAATCTCTAAAGCTCAAGACTTGCTCCTTTTATCTTAAGTGAAATTGTAATCGTAAAGATTCTTTCAATGTATAAATCGGCCTTATGATTAAGGTAGGCCTAAAGTGGTTTTAAATAAGTTACTGATTTAGTTCTAAAATTTCTTTCAAGAGTAACAAAAAGAATTAGTTTTTAAAAGAGTTTTAAGGCCTTGCAAAGACTTTACGGATACTAGTATCTTACTTGTATTTAAAAATGTGATTTTAAGCAATTATGTGAGGTTCATGATTCAGCCACTAATCTGAGTTTAGTACTACTGTATGATGATGGTTTAATATGTTTTAAGTTGTGATAATTATGGTTTATTGCTAAGGAATGATTCTATGCATGTTAGAGATAAAACTAGCTTCCTAGAAAACCGTAAAAGCAAGATTTCTAGAACTTTAGAGAATGAAATTTATGCATTCTGTCAGAGCCTTTAGTGAACTTAAGAACCAGATTTTATAATGTTTAGATAAGGGAGAATGATTCATAATTGGTTTAGTAATTAATTTAACATCATAGGGAAAGCCGGTAACGAGAAAGGGTTAAAAACGCAACTTCTAGCACACGTAAAACTTTAAGAACAACTTATTGTCTATGCTGCCCCATATAGTCTAATAACGTTCTTAGGACTTATAATTGATGGTAATAAGTCCCTTAGATGCATAATTAATTAGTTCAATAATTAAGGTTGCTCGATTCTAGAGTTTAAGTTGTTTAAGACAGCTTTTCGATAAGGATTTATGATGATGCCTCTTTGAATTTTTAAATGATAAGTCTATGTAGTGATTTGATGCTTATTAAGTATTTGACATCATTGAATGATTTCTAGGCTTGCATGTTATAGTTGCTGTTGCAAATAATGACAATGCTTATGCATGAAATAATGAAATATTCTTTGTTATTTAAAAATTTACCCTTGTTGTTGGAAGAAAGTATATTCCTAAAAGTGTAATTTGGAAAGGTTCTGGCTAGGAAAGACTTGGTATTTAAGCGTGTTCCATTGTGACCCACCTCTCTTCCTGGAATCTCCAGATGCATGATTACAGTTGGTATATATATTATTCAGAATAAGACTATAACGAAAAATGTTATGAATGATTATGAATTGAGAATTGTATTATGATATAACATGCAAAGACTTAATGGTGACTTAAATTTATGAGGAAATGATCCTTTGGACCCATCAAACTATAGGTGGTGAAAAGGTGATTCTTGCCCCCTAACGTTCTCTCAAAAGGGTAGAGTTGGGATTTTAACTTACCAAAAGGGATAAGTATGTGCTAGTGACGACTAGTAAGGTATGAGCTCATAACCTAGATTACTCCCAAAAGGGTGGAGTATAGGGTGGCCCAGGAAAATGATGATGAAAGTAACTTTAAGTCACCTAAGAAACAAAGTAAATGCATTATGTGAATATGATGTTCTGCTATGCATAGTATTTATGAGATGATGATGAGAAATATGATGTTCTATGCATAGTATTATAAAATGATGATGAGGAATATGAGTGACTTTATGCATAACTATGTTATTATATATGAAAGGAAAGTTCATTATAAACATGACATGCTAAGTTTATGATGCATTATAAGACGCATGATTAAAATGACAAACCTCGGTAAAGTATATTTTTAAACTTAATAAATCAATCTTAGCATGCTCACTATTTCATAATAACCCGAGGTTCCTGAGGACGATGATGATGACACGATGCATATGAGTGAGTACCTGAGATTCTTTATAAGTTTCTCACTCCCCTCTTCTTTCTTTCCATCTCGTCTTCAAAGTGATGGTGATGTTCGTGATTCCCGTTGATGCTCTCACCTGGTAGATGTACTTGATCTGGTGAACAGCTTATTATCCTTGAGGAACGTATTGCTAAACTTTGCGCATGAGCTTGGATATCTATTCCAATCTCTGAAGTGTTATTAGTAGGTGCCATTAATGGATGTTTTTCCATCCATATACTATTTATGTTTTGTTTGATTGCCTACATCTAGCTAACTCTGTTGGTAGGCAAAATATCTATGTGTTATGTAATTATGGATGTTATATCATGGAGCCAATATGATGTGTTTTTCATAATATGCCCATTGGTTTTCCGCTTTATCTCGATTATCGTTCACGCTAAGGCTCACGATTTCAATCATGTTTAAAAAAAATGGCTCGTAATTTCATTAAGTATTTTCAAAGTATGGTTAAATAACTGAAGCAAAGAATAAAGTCTAGTGATTAATCGGATACGACCTAGGCGTATTAGGTTAATTATTATAGTGTTACACTTGCATTTCATGTTTTATGTTTCAAGTTATCACTTAATCTTTAAAGATAATAATGAGGTTGCATCTCATATTTATTTTATGCTCTCACTTTATTTCTAATAAAGAGTAAATAAGTGCATAACATGTTTAAGTTTATGCCATCACTTAAATATCCTAGAGTTCAAAGACTTGCCCAAGTATCACAAGTAAAGTTTTAGAAATGGAGCATTTCAGAATTCCATTTCGGCCTTGTGATAATGATAACTTGATGAGTTCATCTAATCATAAGTGCCCAGCCTTCTGTTCTTGGAATTTTCTAAGCTTAGGTGAACTTAAAGAACATTGTGAACAAGATTTTGTGTTTTAAATCTAATGCATGAAGCTAAATTTTTTAGCTGCTTGACCTTACCAATTTTTGTATGATTTGAATGAGAGGAATTGGTTTCTAAAAGAGTTTGAGTTCCTAAAATTATTCCAAAGAAACTAGCAACTTATATGCATTTAAATCATGAGATTATGTGATATATATGATGCTTGTATTTTCGGTTCTCCTTGTGCACTTGGCCACTGTATAAATTCTATTTTATGGTGTTAAAATGTGTAAAATTATGTTTGAGTGAAGCAAGGAACGATTTAGGGAAGTTAGGAAAGAACAAGTAAGACTAGAAAGGACTTAAAAATGAGAATTCTAGAACACCTAGATGCACAAATTGTAAATTCTGTTTCAGCATAAATGGACTTAAGAAAAATGGCTTATAATTAGTGGATATGTGTAGGAATCCCTCATAATTGGTTTAGGAGTTGATTATCAAGCCTTGAACGAAGATGGAACTTAAAAGGGTCAAAGGAAGTTCAGAACTAACTAAAATAATATGATAATTTTCTGCCCAAAGTGATATAATGCCGTTTGGTATTGATAGTAAGCATAAACATTAGAGGAAATTATAGGTAATAATTCCTTAGGTGAAATGAAGATCCATAATGAAAGTTAGGATAATTAGAATATAAGTTTAAGACCGTAAGGGCTAAAAGCATAAGACACAGATGAGATAGGAATATGAGTAAGAATGAGATCAAGTGAGTATTGCCTTGATGAATGTGAATGTTTTAAATATCATGAGTATAAGAATGTATGGATGTGTGGCATGTTGCTATGATGGCGTGGTATGCTATGTTTAAAATGCATGAAATAAGATATGAATAGAGGATATGTTATATGATGTTCTATGGTTGTATGCTCATGTTGCATCCATAAAGAGATATGATAATGAGGAAATGATCCCATTATGACTTCCTGAGTTAAGGGTTGTCGGGTGGTATTCAAAGAGATATGATTCCCCTCCTTTTTCCCATATGAATCTAGCGACGGCTAGTTAGGATGAGTTTATTCCTAGGCGATAGGTGTATTTGGAGTTTTGGTGGCTATGTGAAAATCAGCGGCCAGTGTTGGATGTGTAACACCCTAATATTTAACCCAACACGCCTATGACATATTAAGATTAATTATTAGTTATTACTCCCTTGAAACTCGTTATAAAATTACTTAGCGAAAAATTACGGATAAATTTTTTTTGAAATATGTAAAACAAAATGCGAAGTTATAATACAACATAGCGAAACGTAAAGCAATAGAGAAAAATAAATCATGCAATATAACACAAGTAGGAACACCTCAACCATAGAAACAACCATCATAACATTAGATATCATAGTTAGTACATAAGACTGAAACATAAAAAGCATAAAGTCTTCCATATAAGTGTGGAGAGCTTGTCATACGAAAACATAAACATAGAAATAACTGGAACATAAACAACTAATACATGGAAGCCCCAAAAGATCTACCAACTAAAAGCAACCCTCCCTCTAAAGCATACAACGACGCTAATCCTCAAACGGGGAGATGTAGTCAATGTAACACCCTAATAATTAACCGAATACACCTAGGTTGCTCTGATTAATTACTAGACTTTACTCTTTGCTTCAGTTCTTTAATCATACTTTGAAAATACTTAGTGAAATTACGAGCCATTTTTTTTTAAAAAATAATTGAAAACGTGAGCCGCACATAACGTGAACAATAATCGAAATAAAACGAATAACGTGCAGATATAGCATGAAAAACACATCATATTGGCTCCATCATATAACATCCATAATTACATAACACATAGATAGTTTGCCTACCAACAGAATAAGACTAGGTGTAGGCAATCTAACAAAACAAATAATATATGGATGGAAGGACATCCATTAATGGCACCTAGTAATAACACTCCAAGGATAGGGATAGATTTGAAATATACGAGTGAAACTAGCAGGATCAAGTTCAGCTACCGGTGAAAGCCTCAATGTGATTCACGAACGCTTCTTCTATTTCTGAAGACGAGATGGAAAGAAAAATAGAGGGAGTGAGAAACTTATAAAAAGAATCTCAGTAGGGTACTCACCTCATGATGCATTGTGTCATCATCATCGTCCCCAGGAACCTTGGGGTTATTATGAAATAGTGAGCATGCTAAGATTGATTTATTAAGTTCGAAAATATACTTTACCGAGGTTCGTCGTTTTAATCATGCGTCTTATAATGCATCATAAACTTAGCATGTCATGTTTATAATGAACTTTTCCTTTCATCAACACATCATATTCCTCATCATCATATCATAATAATATGCATAGAAGAACATCATATTTCTCATCATCATCTCATAAAATGCTATGCACAGAAGAACATCATACCATAATAGCTATGCACAAGACATGGTGCACATATTCATTCCTTTAGTGTCCTAGGTGACTTAAAATCTTGTCATCATTATCATTATTTTCCTTGGGCCACCCTATACTCCACCCTTTTGGGAGTAATCTAGGTTATGAGCTCATACCTTGCTAGTCGTCACTAGCACATACTTATCCCTTTTGATAAGTAAAAATTCCGCTCTACCCTTTTGAGAGAACGGACTAGGGGCAAGAATCACCTTTCACCGCCTATAGTTTGACGTCCAAAGGATCATTTTCTCAGGATCACCTTTCACCACCTATAGTCTGATGGGTCCAAAGGGTCATTTCCTCATATATTTTGAGTCACCTTTAAGTCTTTGCATGTTATATCATAATACAATTCTCAATTCATAATCATTTATAACATTTTCTCGTTTATAGTCTTATTCTGGAATAATATATATACCAATTGTAATCATGCATGGGAAAATCCCAGGAAAGAGAAGTGGGTCCAAATGGACACGCTTAAATACCAAGTCTTTCCTAGCCAGAACCTTTCCAAATTATACTTTTAGTAATATACTTTCTTCCAGTAACAAGGGTAAATTTTTAAATAACAAAGAATATTTCATTATTTCATGCATAAGCATTCTCATTGTTTGCAACAGTAACTATAACATGCAAGCCCGGGAATCATTCAATGATATCAAATACTTAATAAGCATCAAATCACTTCATAGACTTATCATTTCAAACTTCAAAGAACTATCATCATAAATTCTTACCGAAAACTATCTAAACATCATAAACTTTAGAATCGGGTAACCTCAATTATCATACTAATTAATCATGCATCTAAAGGATTCATTATCATCACAACTTTGAACATATTAAACCATCATCATACAGTAGTACTAAACTCAGATAGGTAGCCGAATCATGAACCTCATATAATTGCATAAAATCACATTTCAAGTATACATAAAGTACTAGTTTCCCATATAATTTTTGCAAAGCTTCAAAACTCTTTTAGTAACTAATTCTTTTTGTTAAACTTTAAAGAAATTATAAGACTTTAAGCCTCCATAATCATGAGGCCGATTTATACATTGAAAGAATGTTCATGATTAGAATTTTCTTTAAGATAAAAGGAGCAAGTCTTGAGCTTTAGATTTAGTGATAGCTAGAATTATAAACATGCTATGCAACCCATTTTAATCTTGTCTTTATAAGGTGATAACTTGGAAATATAAACATGATGCAAGAAACTGAAGCGGCGGTAGTCCGCACTGGACAAGTGAGGGAGAAGAGAATCTTAAGAACTGAAGCGGCGGTAATCCGCAAGGACTAGTGAGGAGAAGAGAATTCTTATTAAGCTCCAAACTCAAGACTTCTTAAAGAATGAATTCTTTGACTCCAATAATCTCAAGAAAGGTTTAGAGTTTTTATTATCATGGTTCCAACTTTGCTTGTGATACTTGGGCAAGTCTTTGAGCTCTAGGATCTTTAGGTGATGACATAAAAATAAACATGTCATGCGTTGATTCTTTTAGCCATTATAAAATAAAGTGAGAACATAAAATAAATATGAGATGCAACTTCTTTATTATCTTTAGAGATTAAGTGACAACTTGAAATATAAACATGAAATGCAAACTTGGAAATTTAAACATGAGTATGCAAGTTCATTTATTCATTCTTGAAATTTTAGTGATGACATAGAAAGTAAACATGATTATGCAAGGCATAAACTTAAACATGGATGCAAGTTCATTTGATTTCTTTACTAGAGCTCCTTCAAGACTTTATAGAAATACAAATTCAATCCAATATATATATCTTAGCAAGACAAAGTGAAAAATACATCTTTCAAGTTCTAAACTCAAGATCATAAAAACATCATAAAAATATTATTCTTTAAAGTTTTGCATCAAGTGGAACTTTCAAGCTTTAGAGGCCTAACTTGTGATGGATTCACAACCCACCCTCAAGGTCCTCATCATCAAGCCATCATCTTAGTCCCACCTAGGCCATATGGCCTAATTGTTAAAGAAAAGGAAGAAGAAAACCAAATGGAAAAACTAGAGAAAATCCATGAAATCATCATTTTGAACCAAGAACAACACTTAGCAAAACATAGAAATAAACTTAAAAACAACTCCCTACCTAATTTGATTTGAAGGAAAGGAAGAGAACTTGGTTTCCTTGAGTGAAATGAAAGAAAATATCTTTGAGAATGGGAGAAGAAATTTCGGCCAAGGAGGAGGAAGAAAGAAAGCTTTTGGTGCTCCTAAAACTAGAATTTGTGTAAGTTATGAGCAAGGCTTCTAAGGCTCCTCAAGCATGCCTATTTATAGAGAATTCAAGCTCATGTATGGACAAGAGGAGGAGGCATAATTTTCGGATTTTTCATGGGGAACAAAGGGAGGAAAATCATTTCTTGTTTAAGGCATGTTTTATGCCATGTTTTAGGGAATTTTTTGGCATTTTGTTTTAGTGCATTATCTTGCAATAATTCTAATGGTTATGGCTGAATTATTTCGTGCATTACAGCCTCATGGAAGAGGGTTTTGTGTGTTCCATGTATTATTTAGGTGTAGGCAAGGTATTCATGCAATTTAGAGAATTACGGTTAAGGGCTTAGGTGAATTAGTAAGCAATTTGAGTGTTTTAAAGCAATTTTAGGTTCTAATCAATTTAAATAAATAATTTTGACTCTAGATTAATAATTAGAATTTAATAAGCTTTAATTTGAGCCTAATATTGCTTAGGTTTCGTTAGACGAATCAAAAATCTCAAAATTTGTAAAACTGCAAAGACGGGGCAAAACGTCATTTTACTTAAAAATTACCCGAGACCACCCGAGCTTAACCAATGGTTAATCATGGCTTAAAAACACCTTTTAAAACATTTTAGTGAGGTTCGGCTTAGTCGGCACGCAAATCGGAGTTAAAACGCGCGGGGCGTTTTGGTCATTTCATGCGTCAAAGCTTAAAATTATGATTCTTCTCCTCTATTAACACACATAACACAAACAATCCCTTATTAACATCAAAACATCCCCTTGAGGACGGGTGGGGCCCACGATCCTCATTTTCTAGTAAAATAACCTTGGGGCATTTTGGTCATTTTACACGTATAAAATCGGGGTTTGCAATACTTGCACGAATTGCTCCTAACTTCTCTTCTAACGTTATATTCCTTTATTAAGGATTGTTTGGTCTCAAATTTTATATAATATTTACCTACGGTAATTCGGTAATTCCTAATGATAGTAAAAATTAAGTAAAAATTGGGCGTTACAGCCAAGACTGTCGAAGCTCCTCGGATGTGGCCCAGCAAAGATGGGGTGTGGCATGTGGATCGATGAAGCGATGTGGCCTCCTGAGGGTCCTGCTCGGCTGACGTACACGCCTTGCATGCCTCGGCTCAAGAGACGTGTCCTCGTTCCCCAAATGGCCGAACAAATGGGCGGGATCCTCAGAATAAGAGTTGGCCGAAGAATCCTCGACAGGTCCCTCCCATAACGAGGTATGAGGACACGTGCTTTGAATAGTCGTGCACTGCTAAGATGAAGGTTAGGCATGACGGTTTCTCTTTTCACGGTCGTCAATCCTCCGAAGATCAAATCATCGGGTAGGGAGAGGTGGAGTGAAAACGAAAGTGGAAAGGGGAATACAAATGGACGTCCCATGTATACAAAAATGCGCACGCACAACAACCCTGAAATGGTAGGGCTTATGGTCTCGGATCATAGTGCCTCACACTGCGTATCAACAAAAATCACGAACGACGCCATCGGATTCTGAAGACGTAATGGGAAAGAAGAAAGATGGGGTGAGAATCTTGCTAAAGAATCTCATAGAAATCCTCTATCCTAGTGTCATCGTTCACGTCCCAGGAACCTTGGGTTTATTATAAAAAGATTATACATGCAAGGTTCATTATGAGGTTTTTCATAAAAGATAATTATCCAAGGTAGTGTCTTTTATGAATAAATCTTAATGCATGTATGCAATACCAAAACATGAATGCATGACCATACTTTATGCAACAAACCAAATAAAACATCTCATCAATAACCAATTCTCATATAAGTGGCATGTTCTCATAATCAACTTCTCCTTCATAAGCAAATGCTAATGCTTTCCTGATTCTAACTTGTGACATCATGGTATGTAAAATAGTACCGACCCTGATACTAGGCTATGAGCTCATACCTTACCTAATCGTCATAGTTACTTACTTATCCTCTTGATAAGTGTATCATAATCATGAAAATAATAATCTTGACTCCAGTACGCAAGGGACTAAGAATCACCCATCATGGGACTTTCTTCCTTCTTCAAAATGCATCAACTGGTTAAGCCAGTGACTTGTCCGCTTGGAGGCTAATGAATGCCCTCACGATTTTACCTTCTCTCACCATAGGAGAAGTACGTCTAGTTCCCAAATGCATCATCTGGTTAAGCCAGTGATATTGTTCGCTTGATATGGCTCCACGACCATCCTCACGGGTTTCCTTTCCTTCCGTCACAGAGAAATGCATCTCAACATCTCACATATAAATCATTCTTTCAAAACTTTTCACATGTGTAACGCCTCAATTTTTACTTGGTTTTTCTGTCATTAGAATTACCGAATTCCGTAGGTAAATATTATATAAAATTTGAGACCAAACAATCCTTAATAAAGGAATATAACGTTAGAAGAGAAGTTAGGAGCAATTCGTGCAAGTATTGCAAACCCCAAATTTCTGTACGTGTAAAATGACCAAAATGCCCCTTGAGGTTATTTTACTAGGAAAATGAGGATCGTGGCCCCACCCATCCTCAAGGGGATGTTTTGATGTTAATAAGGGATTGTTTGTGTTATGTGTGTTAATAGAGGAGAAGAATCCTAATTTTGAGCTTCGACGCGCCAAATGACCAAAACGCCCTTGCCGTTTTAATTCAAATTCGTGCCGACTAGACCCGAACCTCACTAAAATGTGTTAAAAGGTGTTTTTAAGCCATGATTAACCATTGGTTAAGCTTGGTGGTCTCGGGCAATTTTTAAGTAAAATGACCATTTTGCCTCTCTTTGTAGGTTTACAAATTTTGAGTTTTTTTCGTCTAACGAAACCTAAGCAATATTAGGCTCAAATTAAAGCTTATTAAATTCTAATTATTAATCTAGAGTCAAAATTATTTATTAAATTGATTAGAACCTAAAATTGCTTTAAAACACTCAAATTGCTTACTAATTCACCTAAGCCCTTAACGTAAATTCTCTAAATTGCATGAATACCTTGCCTACACCTAAATAATACATGGAACACACAAAACCCTCTTCCATGAGGCTGTAATGCATGAAATAATGCAGCCATAATACACCAAAAAATTGCACTAAAACATAATGCCAAAAATCACCATAAAACAAGGAACTTTGAAACATGATTCCATGTTTTAAGCCACCAAACAAGATGATTTTTCCTTCCTTGTCTCCTCCTCAAATTTAGTCAGATTTTCCTCCTCCTCTTGTCCATTCATGAGCTTGAATTCTTCTATAAATAGGCATGCTTAGAAGTCATTAGAGACTTGCTCAAAAATTTTCACAACTTCAAGTTTTTCCTAAGCTCAAAAGCTTTCTTTCTTTCTTCCCCCTTGGCTGAAATTCTTTCTTCAACCTTTCAAGAATATTTTCTTTCATTTCACTCCAAGAAACCAAGTTCTCTTCCTTTCCTTCAAATCAGATTAGGTAGGGAGTTGTTTTTAAGTTTATTTCTATGTTTTGCTAAGTGTTGTTCTTGGTTCAAAATGATGATTTCATGGATTTTCTCTAGTTTTCCATTTGGTTTTCTTCTTCCTTTTCTTTAACCAATTCAGCCATATGGCCTAGGTGGGACTAAGATGATGGCTTGATGATGAGGACCTTGAAGGTGGGTTGTGAATCCATCACAAGTTAGGCCTCTAAAGCTTGAAAGTTCCACTTGATGCAAAACTTTAAAGAATGATGTTTTTATGATGATTTTATGATCTTGAGTTTAGAATTTGAAAGATGTATTTCTCACTTTGTCTTGTTAAGATATATATATTGAATTTGTATTTCTATAAAGTCTTGAAGGAGCTCTAGTAAAGAAATCAAATGAACTTGCATCCATGTTTAAGTTTATGCCTTGCATAATCATGTTTACTTTCTATGTCATCACTAAAATTTCAAGAATGAATAAATGGACTTGCATACTCATGTTTAAATTTCCAAGTTTGCATTTCATGTTTATATTTCATGTTGTCACTTAATCTCTAAAGATAATAAAGAAGTTGCATCTCATATTTATTTTATGTTCTCACTTTATTTTATAATGGCTAAAAGAATCAACGCATGACATGTTTATTTTTATGTCATCACCTAAAGATCCTAGAGCTCAAAGACTTGCCCAAGTATCACAAGCAAAGAAAAAGATTATTGGAGTTAAAGAATTGATTCTTTAAGAAGTCTTGAGATTGGAGCTTAAAAAGATGTAATAATAATCTCTTCTCCCTCAGGTTAAATGCGGATTCCGCCGCTCGTTTCTTAAGATTCTCTTCTCCTCTGGTCCAATTGGACTACCGCTCAGTTTCTTGCATCATGTTTATATTTCAAGTTCTTGCATCATGTTTAATTTTCAAGTCATCACCTTAAATCTTAAAGATAAAGAAATGGATTTGCATATCATGTTTATAATTCCAAGTTATCACCTTATAATGACAAGATTAAAATGAGGTTGCATAGCATGTTTATGATTCTAAGATATCACATAAATCTCTTAAGCTCAAGACTTGCTCCTTTTATCTTAAGTGAGAATTTTAATTATGAAGATTCTTTCAAAAAATTAGTTTCTAAAGAGTTTTAAAGCTTTGCAAGGATTCTGGAAACTAATATTTTATGTTCACTTAAAATGTGATTTTATACAATTATATGAGGTTCATGATTTGGCTTCTGATATGAGATTAGTACCAATAAATGATGATGATTTAATATGTTTGAAGTTGTGATAATTATGGTTTATTGCTAAAGGAATGATTCTATGCATGTTAGATATAAAACTAGCTTCCTAGAAAGTAAAAGCAAGATTTCTAGAACTTTAGAGAATGAAATTTATGCATTCTGTCCAAAGCCTTTAGTGACCTTAAGAACCAGATATTATTATGTTTAGATAAGGGACAATGATTCATAATTGGTTTAGTAATTAATTTTAGCATCATAGGGAAAGGAACGAGAAAGGGTTAAAAACGTAACTTCTAACAGGTAAAACCTTAAGAACAACTTACCTCTATGCTACCCCATATAGTCTAATAATGTTCTTAAGGCTTATAATTGATGGTAATAAATCCCTTAGATGCATAAGTAATTAGTTTGATAATTAAGGTTACCCAATTTAGAGTTTCGGTTATTTAAGGGAGCTTTCCTTGAAAATTTTAGATGACATCTTTTGATGCTTTGGAATGTCAGCTTATATGATGATGTAATGCCTACTGAGAATTTGATATTATTGAATGATTTCATGGCTTGCATGTTATAATTGCTATTGCAAACAATGAGAATGTTCATGCATCTTGATGATTATGATATAACATGCTAAGACTTAATGGTGACTTAAACTCATGAGGAAATGATCCTTTGGACCCATCAGACTATAGGTGGTGAAAAGGTGATCTTGAGAAAATGATCCTTTAAGACCCATCAGACTAAAGGTGGTGAAAAGGTGATTATTGCCCCCTAACCCAATCTCTCAAAAGGGTAGAGTTGGGATTTCAACTTATCAAAAGGGATAAGTATATGCTAGTGACGACTAGTAAGGTATGAGCTCATAACCTAGATTACTCCCAAAAGGGTAGAGTATAGGGTGGCCCCAAGGAAAATAATGATGATGATGACAAGATTTTAAGTCACCTAAGACACTAAAGGAATGAAATATGTGCACCATGTCTTATGCATAGCTATTATGGTATGATGTTCTTCTGTGCATAGCATTTTATGAGATGATGATGGGAAATATAATGTTCTTCTATGCATAGTATTTATGATATGATGATGAAGAATATGATGTGTTGATAAAAGGAAAAGTTCATTATAAATATGACATGCTAAGTTTATGATGCATTATAAGACGCATGATTAAACGACGAACCTAAAGTATATTTTCGAACTTAATAAATCAATCTTAGCATGCTCACTATTTCATAATAACCCCGAGGTTCCTGGATGATGATGATGACACAATGCATCATGAGGTAAGTACCCTACTGAGATTCTTTTATAAGTTTCTCACTCCCTCTATTTTTCTTTCCATCTCGTCTTTAGAAAGGAAGAAGCGTTCGTGAATCACATTGAGGCTTTCAGGGTAGCTGAACTTGATCCTCTAGTTTCACTCGTATATTTCAGATATCTATCCCTATCCCTGGAATGTTATTACTAAGTGCCATTAATGGATGTCCTTCCATCCATATATTATTTATGTTTTGTTAGATTGCCTACACTTAGTCTTATTCTCGTTGGTAGGCAAAATATCTATATGATATGTAATTATGGATGCTATATGATGGAGCCAATATATTATGATGTGATGTTTGTAAATTTCTATGTGTCTTTTAAATTTTGCTAAATCATTCACGTTAAGTGCGGCTCACGTTTTCAATTATGTTTAAAAAAAAATGGCTCGTAATTTCACTAAGTATTTTCAAAGCATGATTACGAACTGAAGCAAAGAGTAAAGTCTAGTAATTAATCAGATCCGCCTAGGTGTATTGGGTTAATTATTAGGGTGTTACAACAAGTCCCTCAAATTTTGGAAATTCAGCAGCATAACGTCAAATTCCTCAAATTTGAGTCATGCCACATAACCCAAATCATACATGTTGTTCTCATGAAATTTCTTAATCAAATCAACCTTTTAAACACAGGAGCATACCCTCCTAACTCATTCATACTTTGCATTCTCATGCATCTTAAGCATAGCATACCACATCATCACAACATGTCATAAATACACATATAGTCTCATGTTCATGGCATTAACATATTCACATCATCACGAGTGTACCTACTCCGCCTCTTGCTCACATCACACCTCCTATCTCATGGTGTCTTATGCTTGGGCCCTTAGGTCTTAAACTTTGTTCCAATTATCCTAACCTTTATTATGGATCTTTATAACACCTAAGGATCATTACCTATAATTTCCTCTAATGTTAATGCTTTATAACAAAACCAAACAGCTCTACATCTTTTGGGCAGAATTTTATCATATGATTACCTGGTCCTAAAATCTCCGCTTTGACCCTTTCTAAGTTCCGTCTTCACCTAATGCTCTATAATCAATTCCTAATCCAATTATGAGGGATTCCTACACATATCCACTAATTATAAACCATTTTTCTTAAGTCCAATTATGCTGGAATAGAATTTACAATTTGTGCATCTAAGTGTTCTAGAATTCACATTTTAAGTTCTTTTTAGTTACTTGTTATTTCCTAACTTCCCTAAATCGATCCTTGCTTCACTCAAACATAATTTTACACATTTTAACACCATAAAACAGAATTTATATGGTGGCCAAGTGCACAAGGTAGAACCAAAAACATAAGCATGAAATAATCACATAATCTCATGATTTAAATGCATATAAGTTGCTAGTTTCTCTTGGAATCATTTTAGGAACTCAAAACTCTTTTAGAAACCAATTAATC
The DNA here is from genome assembly GCA_030441495.1 of Dalbergia oliveri. Lineage (NCBI taxonomy): Eukaryota > Viridiplantae > Streptophyta > Magnoliopsida > Fabales > Fabaceae > Dalbergia > Dalbergia oliveri. The sequence goes on along the minus strand of JAMLFY010000001.1, from coordinate 20,936,122 downwards.
TCATTGAAATCACATAAATGTGTGCTAGGTCAGTAGCTAAATTATTTAACTTAAGAAATAGATTTAAAACATAAAACTTTGTTCATAATGTTCTTTAAGACACCTAAGCTTAAAAAAATTCCAAGACTTAGGCTATGGGCACTTATGATTAGATGAACTCATCTCAAGTCCATCATCATCATCACAAGGCCGAAATGGAATTCTTGAAATGCCTCCATTTTCTAAAACTTTATATAAGATACTTGGGCAAGTCTTTGAGCTCTAGGATATTTAAGTGATGGCATAAACTTAAACATGCTATGCACTTTTTACTCTTCATTAGAAAATAAAGTGAGAGCATAAAGTAAATATGAGATGCAACTTCATTATTATCTTTAAAGATTAAGTGATAGCTTGAAATATAAACATGAAATGCAAGCTTGGAAATTTAAACATGGTAATGCAAGTTCATTTAGTTATTCTTGAAAGTTTAGTGATGGCATCAAAATAAACATGCTATGCAAGGCATAAACATAAACATGAATGCAACTCATTTTATCTTAACTAGAGCTCTTACAAGACTTTAGAGGAACATTATAACCTTAACCCAATATGCATCTTAACAACATAAAGTGAGCTTTAGAGTTCTTAGCACCAAGTCTTCAAAGAAGCCTTTGGTTTTTGAACTTCATCATCAAGCTCAAGAAAATGGACACAAAGCTCAACACTTTGTCTAAACAAACATACAAAGAACTAAGTCATATTCTTTATTTTATTGCTCATGGGCTTCAATCTAGAGTAAAACTCTTAGAACGGCCAACCAACTTTAAGGTTGGCAAGGGTAAGCTTAGAGCTCTTTAAAAACACATGATTAATTTTTCTTAACAAAACTTTTGTGATCTACTTAACATTTTTAACAAACTTTGTTCAAATAAAGGAAGAAGAAACCGAAACCATTAAAGGAAAAAGGAAGAGGAAACCGAAAAACATAAACAAGAAAAAGGAAGGAAACCAAAAGCATATATGGTCCAAGACCAAGTTTTTCAAGCTTTAGAGGTTTCTCACATGACAACAACAAAGCCATTATCTTGAAACCTCATCATCAAGCCAAAGTTTTTCTCATGAAAAGGCCTCATGGCCAAAAAAGAAAAAGGAGAGAAAAAGAGTTTTGAACCAAGAGAAAACTAAAACTTTCTCAAAGAAAACAAGTAAAAACTTTGAAACAAAACCCCTACCTAAGGAAGTCTTTGAAAAGGATGAAAGAAAGCTTGATCCTTGAAGAAATGAGAAGACAAAATCTTCTCTTGAAGGTGGGTATGGATTCAGCCAAGGGGAGGAGTCAAGGAAGATAAATTTTCCTTGAGTTTGTAAGCTTGGAAATGGAAAGTTTGAGTGTTTAAGAGATAGTTTGAGGTGAGGGAGTAGTGGTTTATGGTTGTTTGTGGTGGTTTGTGGTCGTGGAAGTTATCTTTGAAAAGAAGAAGAAGTAGAGAAAGAACTCTTGAAACTTTAAGAAAGGAATTCTTTGAAGCTTTGAACAAATGAACAAAACATCACAAGTTTTCCTTGATGCCTATATATAGAAATTTTGCAACACATGGAGGTGCATCCAAAGGGAGTGGGACGGCCTTGTTGCAAGGAAGAAAGAAAATATCTCTTACAAGGCATGACTTTGAGTATGGGTTCAAGCATGGGTGAGTATAGGCATAGGTATGGGCAAGGCATGGCCTAAGCATGGTCTTTGGAGTGAAGAAAAATCAACATGTGATGGAAATTGGGGGTAAGGTTTTCGCCAGCTTTTGCAGCCAAGGGGGAAGGGTAATTGTTCATGTAATTGTGGTTTAGTGATGTGTTTAGGTGTTTCTTTGATTAAGGTTTTGATTAGGAGTTTGTAAGAAAGTGTTTAGGTGAGGTAATGGCTAATTAATGTTGTCAAGACTTGATTAGGAGAGTGATCTTGCTAGATTAGCAATTTAAAATTATTCTTTTAGTCAAATGAGGTATGGGCACAATTCCTTAATTTAAGGAATTGAGAGAAAATACTATTCAAGATTCCATGACTAGGAATCTTGAATCAAAGAATGTAATTAGAGTTTAACTAAGCATTCTTAGGTTGTAATTAACCTTAATAAATTATTTTGACTCTAGATTAATTATCGAAATAAATTAATCTTCGATTAGAGCCTAATATTGCTTAGTTTTGCTTAATTACGTCCTTAGGCTCACTATACACTGTTCTAGGGGCAAAATGGTAATTTTGCACTAAAATTGCTAAGACCTATGGTGTTAAACATCAAATAGCACTCATAAACATCATTCCAAACTTTTTGGAAAGTTTCAGACTCAAACGGCACTTTTACCCGCTAAAACATAGCAGGGTATTTTGGTCATTTTGAGCTGAAAGTTCGAAAACGAGATTTTCACCTCAGCTATCCAACATAACAGATATAGTCCCCTTCAAACATTGAGTTGACCCATTCTGGATGGGTCGAATCCTTGAATTTTGGGCAAAAATGACCTTAAGGGCATTTTGGTTATTTGTACTCAAGAAAAATTGGTCACACTTGCATACATGCATTAAGATTCACCATAAAAGACAACCTTGGATAATGACTTTTATGAAAATCTCATAATGAACCTTTGCATGTTTAACCTTTTAATAATAAACCCAAGGTTCCTGGACGTAAATGATGACACTAGGATAGAGGATTCCCTACTAAGATTCTTTAGCAAGATTCTCACCCCCTTCTTTTTTTCTTTTTGTTATGTCTCCAGACCACGATTGTCGTTCATGATCTTCGTTGACACACCGATATGGGAGGTACACTACGATCCAAACTATCAGATATACCATTTCGAGGGTCATTGTGCCTGCGCATTTTTGCATTCATAGGATGCCCGTTTGCATTCCCCTCTAGCTTTCATTTTACCTTGACCTCTCCTTACGCGATTTGATCTTTGAGAGGACATGCCCTTATGACGAGTAGACTCGTGCCTGCCTTCGCGGTGTGCGGGGCTACCCGAGTACATTCCTCGCCGAGGCATTCAGACTGACCCGTTGAGAATTCCCCTACTCATGTCTTTTTGGAGGGATCTGCCCTAGGTCCCATGGACATCAGGGGCAGCGAGGATATGGTGATGAGCGGAGGCACTCGACGCCTGGAGATGCGCCCACCAAGGAGGTCATGTCCGTCCACCTTCGCTTGCACACACCCAAGGAGCTCACAGTCATTGGGTATGTACCTTCGAAGGACGAGGAGAAACGTCATTAGTAGTTTAGGGGAGGGGGTAGCCATGGCTTGGGATTGATCTTTTGGGGCTTTCCATGTATCTGTTATGTCTTCCTATTTCATTTCTTTTCTTTTTCGTATCCTAAGCTCTCCCACTATGGGTATGACTTTATGCCTTTTTTTATATTTCAGTTGATGTACCAAACTATGATATTTAATGTTATGATGGTTGTTTCTATGATTGAGGTGTTCTTATTTGCTTTTGTATTGCATGATTTATTTTCTCTTTCTCTTACGTTTCGCTCATGTTGCATGTAATGGCTCGCATTTTGTTTTACATATTTCAAAAAAAAAATTTACGCATATTTTCCACTAAGTAGTTTCACCAACGAGTTTTAAAGGGAAGTAATAACTAATAATTAATCTTAATACGTCCTAGGCGTGTTGGATTAAATATTAGGGTTTTACACTATGAGGAATGCAAAAGAGTTAGAATTTATGGCTCTTAAACAAAGACCTATGAGTGTGGCTGAGTATACCGCCAAATTTGAAGAGCTCTGCAAATTTTCTACGATTTACTGACGTGACCCAGATGAAGCCTGGAAATGCATGAAATATGAAGGGAGTCTATGTGAAGACATTGAAGGTAAGCCTCTTAGAGATTCAAGATTACCCTACCTTGGTGAATAAGTGTCGCGCATTGAGGAGTCTAACAAGAAGCTTGCAAACCTCAAGTATATGCAAAACAATGCCAGGAGAGGATTAGCACCCCAAGGCCCTCATTTCAAGCTGGTACACCAGCCTAGGGAAATTTCCACCTAATAACAACAATAACAGAGGGAAGCAACTTCAATCCCCAATCCTAGATAAGACGGAGTGCCTGAAATGTGGGAAATATCATGGAAAGGCCATGCCTGGACAACACAAATTGTGTGCTTTGACTGGGAAACCAGGACACAAAATATTCGAATGCCCTAACAAGAAAGTTCAGCAGCCCATCCCAGGCAACAACAACAAGGGCGTGTTTTTACTATGAGTGCCAAGGAAGCTTCTCAATCTCAATTTAATCTAAGGTAAGTGTAAAATAAATAGTAATACCTTAGATGTACTATATGATTCGGGTGTCACCCATTCTTTTATATCCCATGACCTGTGTACAAAGGTTAGAATTATCCGTGTCTAAGTTACCTTATAATCTTCTTGTATCCACCCTTAAGTCTTATTAGGACTTGTCAGGCATGCAAGAACCTTTCTCTTCTTATAAACACTAGAGAATTTCCTCCAATTTATTTTGCCTCCCTTTATCTGGTTTAGAAGTCATCTTAGGTATGGATTTGGTACCAAATTATGTGCTTTTACATTGTCCAACTAGAACTGCTTATTTCTCCCTGGACCTCCTTCTATTCCTGACTCCTCTTTCTTTTTACTTAGACCTAGTGACACCTAACCCTAGTACGACAACTGTCAGGAATATGTTCTCCTCTCGGCTAGTGAAACTGAGAGCAACGATGAAGTGAGTATGATTCCAGTGGTAAGGGAGTATCCAGATGTATTCCAAGTTGATATTCCAGAGTTTCCACCCAAGGGGAAGTTGAATTCTCCATTGAGTTGGTCCCAGGGATGGGTCCTATCTCATTTCTCCTTATAGGATGTCGCTCTTAGAGTTGAAGGAATTAAGTCAATTAAAGAGCTACTGAAACATTTCATTAGACCAAGTGCCTCTCCATGAGGAGCCCCTGTTCTTCTGGTAAAGAAAAAGGATAGGGGTATGACGCTTTGTATGGACTATAGACAGTTGAATAAAGTAACAATCAAGAACAAGTATCCTTTGCTAAGAATTGATGACCTCATGGATCAATTACGTGGGGCAACCATTTTTCAAAGATTGACCTTATATCAGGTACCATCAGATTCAGTTCGGGAAGGATATCCCCAAACTGCTTTTAGAACTCAATATGGACATTATGAGTATAAAGTGATATCTTTTGGGTTGACCAATGTCTGGCAATATTCATGGATTATATGAACCGAATCTTCCGCCCGTACTTGGATAAATTTGTAGTTGTCTTTATAGATGACATACTTATCTATTCAAGGACTGAAGAGGAACATGTGGAGCATCTTAGGGTTGTGTTACAAATCCTAAGGGAGAGGAAGTTGTATGCTAAGTTGTCAAAATGTGAGTTCTAGATGGGAGAGGTTAAGTTCCTTGGCCATGTGGTATCACGAGAAGGAGTTTCCGTGGATCCTAGTAAAGTAGAATCAGTACTTCATTAGGGATGACCAACCACAGTGACTGAAATTCGATGTTTCCTAGATTAGTTGGATACTATAGGCGATTTATTATGGGTTTTTTCCAGCTAGCCTTACCTTTAACAAAGTTGACCCGAAAGAACGCTTAATTCAAGTGGACGCTAGAGTGTGAGAGTAGTTTCCAGGAGTTGAAGCAAAAGTTGACTACAGCTTGATTGGTATTACCAACCCTATGAACCCTTTGAGGTTTATTGCGATGCTTCTAGTAAAGGCTTAAGGTGTGTGTTGATGGGGCACCAAACGTGGTTGTCTGTGCCTCACGCAGTTGAGACCCTATGAAGTGAACTACCCAACTCATGACCTTGAGCTTGCAGCGATGGTTTTTGCTCTAAAGATCTGGTGACACCATCTTTATGGTGTACAGTTCAATGTCTTTCCTGATCATAAAAGTTTAAAACATCTTTTTCATTAGAAGAAGTTGAATATGAGGCAAAGACGGTGGATGGAATTCCTCAAGGATTATGAGTTCAGTCTGAATTACCATCCGGGCAAAGCAAACATTGTAGCTGATACGTTGAGTAGGAAATCCCTGAGTGTAGCATGCCTGATGATCAAGGAAACGGAACTAGTAGAAGGCTTTAAGAAGCTTAGCGTGGGTATGTCTGTGAGCTGAAGGTGTGGTGTTAGGTTAGATAAGAGTAACGAGTGAGTTCAAGGAACAAATTATGGCTGCACAACATGAAGATCGAGAATTTCAAGAGATTTTAGAATCGGCTCATGCAAGGAAGTTACTAGAGTTTACTCAAGATCAGCGAGGTATATGGAGGTATAAGGATAGGGTATGTGTACCTACAAGTGGTAATCTTAGACAGGAGATATTAAAGGAGGCACATAGAGGCGAATTCACCATACACCCTGAATTAGTAAAATGTATGCAGATCTTAAGAGGATGTTTTGGTGGCCTGGAATGAAGAAAGACATAATCGAGTTTGTCCTAAGTGCTTAACTTGTCAGAAAATCAAAATAGAACCCTAAAAGCTAGCTTGGACCTTACACCTCTTAGAAATCCCAGAATGGAAGTGGGAAAGTATCTCAATGGACTTTGTAATGGGTTTCCAAGGACATCGTCAGGTCATGATGCTATATGGGTTATAGTGGATAGATTGACCAAGTCTGCTCATTTCTTACCTATCAAAATAGTTATCCTTTGGATAAGTTAGCTTCTTTGTACATTCAAGAAATAGTGAGGCTACATGGTGTTCCTTCTTCAATAGTTTTGATAGAGATCCCGTTTTACTTCAAGATTATGGGGAGCTTTCTAAAGGGGCTTTGGAACCAAACTTTGTTTAAGTACGACCTATCACCCAAACGGATGGACAAGCTAAACGCACCATAGAGACTTTGGAGGATATGCTAAGAGCATGTGCGATTAAGCAGAAGGAAGTTGGGATAAATTGCTCCCATTGGTGGAGTTTGCTTATAATAATAGCATCATACTAGTATTGGCATGGCCCCATATGAAGCTTTCTATGGAAGGAAATGCCAGTCCATTATGTTGGTACAATTCAGGGGAGGCAAGATTGTTAGGGCCCGATCTAGTTAATTAGACGACGGAACAAATCCAAAAAATCAAGGATAAAATCATCACCGAGTCGTCAAAAGAGTTATGCGATGACAGAAGGAAGCCTTTGGAGTTTCAGGAGGGAGAACACGTGTTCCTGAAGGTCACACCCACTACGGGAGTAGGTAGAGCTTTAAAGGTCAAAAAGTTGTCACCTAGGTTTATAGGCCCTTTCCAAATCCTTTGACGGATTAGGTCAGCTGCTTATCAAATAGTCCTACCCCCACCTTTATCCAATCTTCATGATGTTTTCCATGTATCTCAACTCAGAATGTATCACCCAGACCCAAACCATATCATTGAACCTGAATTTATACAGTTAAGGGATGACTTAACGTTTCAAACGCCTCCTCAACCCTCTAACTTTTAACCTAATATGCTCGAGTCATATTTGGTTAATTATTAGTCGTTACGCCTTTGTCTCATAACTTGACTTATTTTTCTTTAGAATACGAGTAATAAAATATGACTAAAATTTTTTTTTCTTTTTGAACTTTAAGTCTAAAATGCGAGCCGCGCGTGCGCATAGATACCAACTAATACACGTATGACATAGCAATCATGTAAACTTCATCACAGCATATATATGTAAACCATAGTATAATCACAAAATGAATCATATAAACATGCTATATTCATAACATAACAATGATGTCCTATAAACATAAGGACACCCTAAGATACTAAACACAATAATAAAGGTCAAACATACACTAGCCCAAAGCTAAACATGATTATAACATGATCAAGAAATAACATGATTCCTATTCTCAGCGCCTTAAGGAAGATCACGAACAACTGCATCATTTATGTCTGGAGACGACACGGGAGAAAGAGAAGGGATGAGAAACTTATTCAAGATTCTTAGGCTTCCCAACTTTAACACGAGTGTCATCGTGATCATCCCGCCACTTCGTTTTCATTATGAAGGAGGTGTGCATGCATAAGATTCAATTTTAAATTTCTCAAAAGTCCTTTTATCCGAAGTAGGTGTCTTTTAGCATAGGTCTTAATGACATGAATGCAACAGATATCTCATGTATGTATGGCAATACTTAGGAGCCTAATTGACACATATAAATAGTACATATCACATGATTAAATGCACCAATAGAACAACAATGCAATATATATATATATATATATATATATATATATATATATATATATATATATATATATATATGCCTCTTTTCTTTACTTTCTCATAATTGAACTTTCAAGTTCTTTTCCACCCTTGCACATGGTCACCAAGAGCCACCCGCTTCACCTTCCCTGTGATTTTTCATGGTCAACAAAACTCCTCCTATCCTATCGCCTAGGATGAACTCAATCCTAACTAGCCGTCGCTAGATTTAATATGGGGTAATAGAGGGGAAACACATCTCTTTCTTATCATGAGTATGCAACTTTATCATCATTTCATGCTCAAGATTTCATGATTTTTCTACATCAACAAATTTGGTGGAAATCCTAGCATAACTTGGAACGGATTTCCCTAAATTTGGTTCCTGTCGTATAACATCCAAACATGCATCTCAATCAAGCATACATAATTGCAACATGCCATAAAACATCATGTCATAAAGCACATAGGCAAGCATCACATTCCTTTGCATAAATCCATAAGCATAATATTCATCAATATCTTAAAGCAGTAAACATGTCCTACCTAGTATGCCGAAAATCAAGAACTAAACTAAGCTAATGCATATGCTATGCTTAACAGAACATATGTATATAACATTCTAAGAATCATTATTCACACAACTCAATCACCTAAGGTCATCAATCCACTTGATCTTGCTTAGAAAACAATTATTTAAACATTTGGGTGCTCGTAATCGATTACATGTGCTGGTAATCGATTACCAAAAGCTTATTCTGGCACAAAGGGCATGCTGGTAATCGATTACTAGAACCAAAAACTGATTCTGGGCATAAAGAACATCATGGTAATCGATTACATGAATGGAATCGATTACCAGAACCAAAACTTGTTCTAGTATGAAGAACACCATGGTAATTGATTACATGAATTGGTAATCGATTACCAAAGCCAAAAACTAGTCCGGTATGAAAAACACCTTGGTAATCGATTACATGAATTGGTAATCGAACCAGAACTAAAATCCTTCAAATAACGCCCTGGTAATCGATTACATAGGCTAGTAATCGATTACCAGAACTTAATTTCAAGAAATCAAGGTTTTAACACATTCTAAGTTACTCTAACACCTCAAGACCATTTTAAAACATCTTTCTAACATTCCTTTGAAAACATTTTCATATCTTTATACATCAAAACCAACATTGTATCATGACTAAGGCACATCCATTATCCATGGTTAAAATTTCCATCTAGAGATACAAGGGCAAGTCTTTTAAGCTCTAGGAATTTAAGTGATGACATAAAGATAAACATGCTATGCAAGCCTCATTTTAGATCTTTACTATTATTAGGTGATGACTTGAAACTTAAATATGCTAGATAAGAAATGTAAACATGAATGCAAGTTCAATTCTTTATTTTAGTGCTCTAGGCCCCTTAGAGTATTTACTCTAAATCACAAATCAACTTTAAGGTTGAAATGGTGGGCTTTGAGTTAATTACTTAGATGATAACATAAATGTAAACATGATATGCAAGACTTAAATATAAATGTGCAATGCAAGGGCTTGAAATATAAACATGATGCAAGTTCATTTCTTTATCTTGCTAGAGCTCATTTCAAGACTTTAAAGAATTAACTTTCAACCCCAATCAATCTTAACCAAAATGGAAATGAGCTTTAGAGTCTCTTGACACCATGGTTCCAAGAACCTCTTTTGTCTAGACTTATCATCAAGCTCAAAGAAAAACCAATAAAGACAACCAACAATAAACCATTTTCCATGCTCTTGTGAAACCAAAAATCAAGCCTTGAGCTTTAGAGGTCCAACACATGATGGTTTCATAACCAACATTAAGAAACTTTCATGATCAATCTATGGCCTTGATCATCAAAGAAAGAAAATATTTCACAAGAACCAATAACATTTCATCTTTACCATTCTTTAAAACCAACAAAATAAACTAAAACTTAGGCTCTATAGGTCAAGCAAATGATGGTTTCACAACCAACATCAAGATCTCTTATCATCAAGCCATGGTTCCCCATCATCCAACAACAACAAAATTGAAAATGAAAAGAAGGAAAAGGGGAAGGTAAAACCGAAAATGGAAGGAAACAAGAGAGATTCAAAATCGAAAATGAGACAAAGATCTAGGCTCTAGAGATCAAGCATATGGTGGCAACAAACTCACCATCAAGATCCATCATCATCAAGCCCATGGTTTTTACAATATCCAAGATCAAGATCCGAAAATAAAAGAAAGAAAAAGAGAAGATTCAAAAATAACAACAACAACAACATCAGCCACAACAACAACAACAATAGCAACAACTCCTTTTGTTTTATTTCTCATCAAAGATGAAAAAGAAAAGAGAAGAAGATAGAAGAAGAAAACTCAAACAAATCCCTACCAAAATGTTGTCTTGCAAGGAAGAAAACTTGTTTCTTTGCTTGAAATGAGAAGACAAAAATCTTCTCTTGGTGGCTTGTGGTGGTTTATGGTGGTGGAAAGAGTTTCTTGGTGGTGGAGAAGAGCTTGAATTGAGAGAAAACTAGAGAGCTTTTTTGGTCACAAACTCAAACAAAAAAGCTAGTGGTAGAAATGTGAGATTTCTTTACATTTCTCTATATATATCATGGGTCAAAATTGAAATTGTGAGGGTGAAATGGGGAGAGAAAATATCTCCTCAAAGTATCATTCAAAGGTAAGACTAGGTATAGCTCAAGGTACAGTCCAAGGCATGGCTCAAAGCATGGTTCTTTGTGTGTAAAATAAATCAACATGTGATGAATATGGGAGGAGTGACTTCGGCCAAATCATGCTGCCAAGTGGGAAAATTGTTTCATCCAATTGTGGTTTAGAGGTGTGTTTAGGTGTATCTTTGATTAGGCTTTTGATTAGGAGTTTGTAAGTAAGTGTTTAGATAAGGTAATGGATAATTGAGGATGTCAAGACATGATTAAGGAGTGGTCTTGCTTCATTAGTTTGAATTAAACATCATTAGTTTGAAATTCAAACTCCTACATGATTCCTTGATTTAAGGGATTGGAAAGTACTATTTGGCTTGACATGACATAAAGTGTTAGATTTAAGAAGGGAAATTGAGTTTTCTAAATCAATCTTAAGCCTCTAATGACCTCAAATGATTATTTAGACTTCAAATTAATAGATAAAATTAATTTATCTTTAATTAGAGTCTAATATTGCCCATATTTCCATAATCGATTATGCCCTTAGCACCAAAGGGGTAAAACTGTAAATTCACACAAGGACTCCCTGGACCATCGGACTTTCTAGATATCATGCAACACTCACAATTAACATTTCAAACTCCCGGCGATGGGGGTTCATCCGTCAATTAATCCCGCATTAAATTCCTCAGGGTACTTTGGTAATTTCACGTATTGGAACAACCAGGAAATTGAGATTTTCATCTCTAACACATCCATAACACACTTAATCCCCATCAAACATCAGACTAACCCCTTGAGGATATCCTAGAGCCGTCCTCGGTTCCTAAGAATAACCTCAAGGACATTTTGGTCATTTTGCACCCAGGAAAAAAAAATCCTGCTACACTCCCGCTGAGATAGATAGAGTTAGGCAACTGAGGAATAAATCGGTGCAGCTAGTCAAAGTAGCTTCGAGTGGGCCAGGGAATGAAGATTTCACATGGGAGTTAGAGTCAACCATGAAGAAAGATTATCCTAATTGTTTCCAGGTACAAAATTTTGAGGACAAAATTTTATTAAAGTGGGTGGTAACGTAACATCCTAGTTCTTTTCTTTAGAAATTGATTGAGGAATGATTAATGGAATATTAAGATTCTGAGACGTAGTTGTTATGAGAACGACTCTATGATCGAGCAAAAAAAAAAGGATGAATAGTGTTTTGCCCCGGGGAAGAGAACCTTGGATTGAACAAAGGTGCCCGAAATTAGGAAAATATGAGAATGAGGTTAGAAATATGTGGGTATGAAAATTTTATACTTGGAATTAATTTTCGGGTAATATATGTTTAATCGGTACGGTTTACCCGTTTGGTGAGATTTCAGTGTGCAATTTCTAATACCGAAAGATGTTTTAATCATCACAAATGGATAATGTTTATCCACTTGACATGTGGAAGGCCAAGATTTAATCTTGAAATCCAAGATTAAATCATAGCCATCCATTCTATTTTCTATCTTTAATAATTAGGACTTTATATTATATAATATCTAATATTACTATAAGATAAATATCACACCAAAACTTATTCTTTAAGTCATCAAATTTCGGTCAGCTACAAGGAGAATACCAGCAGCCACACCTCCATTTTCAAGAGCTTAAATTTCCATTCCAAGCCCATAAACACAAGCTTGGTGTTAGTGAAACTTTGAAATTTCTTCACTAAACTTGTTCTACACCTTGATCCCTACAAATCTAACCGAACAAAATCTCTATTCCTCATCAAATCTTGTCTTGTTACCTCACCCCTCATTGATTTAATGGTTTGGGTTTGGTTTGGGAGCTTTAGAGTGGAAGGAAGCAAGCTTGGATCATCTTAGGGCCAAAGATCCACTAAGTTGCTAAAATTAGGGTTTTTGTTGCCTTTCTTTGTCAAATTTTTCTGATCTGTTTTGGGTTAAGCTAGGTCCAAAATTTCTAATTGTATTGATTGATATTATGTTGATATTGATGTATTAATTTTGGTGGTGTGTTTGGATGGGGTTAGAAAAGGGTTTTTATCAAAAGAAATTTGGACTAGGCTATTGGAATTTCAGTTTTCCTGGAGGCAGGAGTTATGCACGAATTTTTTGTTATAGTTGTGGATAATTTCATCAGCTATAAAAATTATATGTTGTAGTTAACATCTTGAAACAACTACATGAATTTTCTTGAGTGTTTATTTTAAGGTTTACTGCCTTAAAAAAATCAAACACCGAAATGAGATTGATGCAGTTTGGATTGTTGAAACTGAAGCAATGAGATTGTCCAAATTTATTACCATAGTAATTGATTGAACTAACCCTTGAAATTTTTAAACAAAGTTAATGACATATTGAAGTATCACTGTAAATTTTCTTGTGCATTGATCCAATCAATTGCTAGGGTTAAAAATTATGAGAACTCTGGTATGATCTCTGAATTGGTGGCCCCTGACCACTAAATTTGTACATTTTACTGAAGGAGTTAGAAAGCTCTTTTGTCCTGAAATTTTTACAGGGTCTCCTGAGGCACATTAACGTGTCATGTGGAATTTTTGTGGTTGTTTGGTATGTCAATTAAATATTGTACCTAGGACAGTAAATCTGCTAAGGTGCTGGAATGTGAAGATGGCTAAAAATTTGTGGTAAAATGATATCTAGTCTAAGAGTATGGCATATGAATGTATGCTAATTTTTTCAATTACTTATTCATGAGACATGAATAAGCCTCTAATATGATTGAATACCTACTTGTGTAACGCCTTGATTTTTTTCGAGTACAATGGAAATGCCCTAAGGTCATTTTTGCTAGGAATTAGGACAGTAAACCTGATCCGAATGGGTCAACTCCATGTTTGAAGGGATTATATCTGTTATGTTTGATATCCGAGGTGAAATCGTTTTCCACTTTCGGCTCAAAATGACCAAAATATCCCTGAGGCGTTTTACGGGTAAACGTTTGAGCCCAGAACTTTTCCAAGAAGTTTGGAATGATGTTTATGAGTGGTTTTTTATGTTTAGTTGGGCCCTGAGGTCCCAGCAGTTTTAGTGCAAAATTACCGTTTTACCCCTAGAACGTGTATAGTGAGTCTAATGACGTAATTAAGCAAACTTAAGCAATATTAGGCTCTAATTGAAGATTAATTTATTTTGATAATTAATCTAGAGTCAAAATAATTTATTAAGGTCAATTAGAACCTAAGATTGCTTGGTTAAACTCTAATTACATCTTTGATTCAAGATTCCAAGTCATGGAATCTTGAATAGTTTTTCTCAATTCCTTAAATTAAGGAATTGTGCCCATACCTTCATTTGACTAAAAGAATGGTTTTAAATTGTTAATCTAGCAAGATCACTCCCCTAATCAAGTCTTGACAACCTTAATTAACCATTACCTTGTAACGCCCTAATTTTTACTGTTGTTCAGAAATTACCAAATTACCCTAAGTAATTTTTCATATAATTCGAGATCGAACAATCCTCAATAAAGGAATATAACATTAGAAGAAAGGATAGGAGCAATTCGTGCGAGAGTTGCAAACCCCAATTTCCTGTACGTGTAAAATGACCAAAATGCCCCTGAGGTTATTTTACTCAGAAAACGAGGATCGTGGGTCCCACCCATCCTCAAGGGGATGTTTTGATGTTAATAAGGGATTGTTTGTGTTATGTGTGTTAATAGAGGAGAAGAATCCTAATTTTGAGCTCGACGTGCAAAATGACCAAAACGCCCCGGCCGTTTTAACTTTTATTGCGTGCCAACTGAGCCCGAACCTCACTAAAATGTTTTAAAACATGTTTTTAAGCTATGATTAACCATTAGTTAAGCTCGGGTCTCGGGAATTTTTAAGTAAAATTACCATTTTCTCCCTGCTTTGTGGAGTTTTGCAAATTTTGAGATTTTTGATTCGTATAGCAAAACCTAAGCAATATTAGGCTCAAATTAAAGGTTATTAGATTCTAATTTTTAATCTAGAGTCAAAATTATTTATTTAGATTGATTAGAACTTAAAATTGCTTAAAAACACCCAAATTGCTTACTAATTCACCTAAGCCCTTAATTGCAAATTCTCTAATTTGCAAAGATACCTTACCTACACCTAAATAATACATGGAACACACAAATTTATCTTCCATGGGCTGAAAAATGGCCAAAATTATGGAGCCATAATGAATATTGCTAAATAATGCACTAAAACAAAATGCCAAAAATGTCACCATGAAACATAATTCCCTAAATTCATACAACTTGTCTTGAATCCATGTTTCCTCCCTTTGTTCCCTTGAAATTCCACCAGCCTTCCTCCTCCTTTTGTCCATTTATGAGCCTCAAAATCTCTATAAATAGGCATGCTTGAAGGAGTGTTAGAGGCCTTAGTTCATAACTTACACAATTCTAGTTTTTAGAAGCACCAAAAGCTTTCTTTCTTCCTCCTCTTGGCTGAAACTTCTTCTCCCATTTCTCAAAGAGATTTTCTTTCATTTCACTCAAGGAAACCAAGTTCTTCCTTTCCTTCAAAAAAATTAGGTAGGGAGTTGTCTTTAAGCTTATTTATATGCTTTGCCAAGTGTTGTTCTTGGTTCAAAATGATGATTTCATGGACTTTCTTTAGCTTTTCCATTCAGTTTTCTTCTTTCTTTTCCTTTGAACATTTTGGCCATAAGGCCTATATGGGAATATGATGATAGCTTGATGATGAGGACCTTGAGTGTTGGTTGTAAATCCATCACAAGTTAGGCCTCTAAAGCTTGAAAATTCCACTTGATGCAAAACTTTAAAGAATGATGTTTTTATGATGTAAAAATAAAGATCTTGAGTTTAGAACTTGAAAGATGTATTTTTCACCTTGTCTTGCTAAGATATATTGGGTTGAATTTATATTTCTCTAAAGTCTTGGAGGAGCTCTAGTAAAGAAATAAAATGAACTTGCATCCATGTTTAAGTTTATGCCTTGAATAACCATGTTTACTTTCTATGTCATCACTAAATTCTCAAGAATGAATAAATGAACTTGCATTCTCATGTTTAAATTTCCAAGCTTGCATTTCATGTTTATGTTTCAAGTTGTCACTTAATCTCTAAAGATAATAAAAGGTTGCATCTCATATTTATTTTATGCTCTCACTTTATTTTATAATGGCTAAAAGAATTGACGCATGACATGTTTATTATTATGTCATCACCTAAGAATCCTAGAGCTCAAAGACTTGCCCAAGTATCACAAGCAAAGTTGGAACCATGGTAATAAGAACTCTAAAGCTCACTTTCAATTTCCTTAAGATTATTGGAGTCAAAAAATTTATTCTTTAAGAAGTCTTGAGTTCAGAGCTTAATAAGATATAATAAGAATTCTCTTCTCTCTTCCTCCAATGGACTACAACGCTCCGCTTATTTTCTTTTGTTAAGATTTTCTTCTTCCTCCACTGGTCCAGGACGGACTACCGCCGCTTAGTTTCTTGCATCATGTTTAAATTTCAAGTCTTGCATATCATGTTTAATTTCCAAGTCATCACCTTAAATCTTAAAGATAAAGAAAGGGATTTGCATATTATGTTTATGATTCTAGTTATCACCTAAATCTCTAAAGCTCAAGACTTGCTCCTTTTATCTTAAGTGAAAATTTTAATCATGAACATTCTTTCAATGTATAAATCGGCCTCATGATTAAGGAAGGCCTAAAGTCCTATGATTTCTTTCAAGTTTAACAAAAATAATTAGTTTCTAAAGGAGTTTCGAGGTTTTGCAAATATTTTATGGTAAACTAATATCACATGTGTACTTGAAATGTGACTTTAAGCAATTATATAAGGTTCATGATTCGGCCACTAATCTGAGTTTAGTACTACTGTATGATGATGGTTTAATATGTTTGAAGTTGTGATAATTATGGTTTATTGCTAAAGGAATGATTCTATGCATGTTAGAGATAAAACTAGCTTCCTAGTAAACCGTAAAAGCAAGATTTCTAGGACTCTAGAGAATGAAATTTATACATTCTGTCCAAAACCCTTAAAAGCTATAAGAATCAGATTTTATTATGTCTAGATAAGTGAAAATGATTCATAATTGGTTTAGTAATTAATTTTAGCATCATAGGGAAACCGGTAACAAAAGGGTTAAAGATGCAACTTCTAGCACATTAAACCTTAAATATAACCTACTGCCTATGCTGTCCCATGTGGTTTAATAAGGTACTTGAAGGTTATAATTAAGGGTAATAATGATAATGAATCCCTTAGATGCATAAGAAAGTAAGATAATGATTGAGGTTACCTGATTCTAAAGTTCGGTTGTTTAAGGAGATTTTCGGTGAGGATTTATGATGATGCCTCTTTGATGTTTGAAATGATAAGTCTATGTAGTAATTTGATGCTTATTAAGTATTTGATTTCATTGAATAACTTCATGGTTTGCATGTTATAGTTGTTGTTGCAAACAATGAGAATGTTTATGCATCCTAATGATTATGAATTGAGAGTTGTATTATGATATAACATGCAAAGACTTAATGGTGACTTAAACTTATGAGGAAATGATCCTTTGGACCCATCAGACTATAGGTGGTGAAAAGGTGATTCTTGCCCCTAAACCGTTCTCTCAAAAGGGTAGAATCGGGATTTTAACTTATCAAAAGGGATAAGTATATGCTAGTGACGACTAGTAAGGTATGAGCTCATAACCTAGATTACTCCCAAAAGGGTGGAGTATAGGGTGGCCCAGGAAAATGATGATGAAAGTAACTTTAAGTCACCTAAAGAACTAAGTAACGTATTATGTGATTATGATGTTCTTCTATGCATAGTATTTATAAGATAATGATGAGAAATATGATATTCTTCTATGCATAGTATTTATGATATGATGATGAGGAATATGATGTGGTCTTATGCATAATTATGTTATTATATATGAAAGGAAAGATTCATTATAAACATGACATGCTAAGTTTATGATGCATTATAAGACGCATGATTAAAATGAACGACCTCGGTAAAGTATATTTCCGAACTAAATAAATGAATCTTAGCATGCTCACATTTTCATAATGAAACCCGAGATTCCTGAGGACGATGATGATGACACGATGCATATGAGGTGAGTACCCTGAGATTCTTTTATAAGTTTCTCATTCCCTCTTTCTTTCTTTCCATCTCGTCTTCAGAAAGTGATGGTGATATTTGTGATTCCCGTTGATGCTCTCACCTAGTAGATGCACGTGATCTTGTGAACCAGCTTATTATCCTTGAGGAACGTATCACTAGACCTTGAGTGTGAACTTGAATATCTATTCCTATCTGAGTGTTATAAATAGGTGCCGTTAATAGATGTTTTTCCATCCATATATTATTTATGTTTTGTTCGATTGCCTACATCTAGCTTAGCTCTGTTGGTAGGCAAAATATCTATGTGAAATGTAATTATGGATGTCATATGATGGAGCCAATATGATGTGTTCTTCATGATATGTCTTCTTTCTGCTTTATCCGATCGTTCATGTTATGCGTGGCTCACGTTTTCAATTATGTTTTAACCAAAAAAAATGGCTCGTAATTTCACTAAGTATTTTCAAAGCATGATTAAGGAACTGAAGCAAGAGTAAAGTCTAGTAATTAATTAGATACGACCTAGGCGTGTTGGGTTAATTATTAGGGTGTTACATACCTCACCTAAACACTTTCTTACAAACTCCTAATCAAAACCTTAATCAAAGAAACACCTAAACACATCACTAACCCACACTTAGATGAACAAATCATCCTCCCTTTGGCTGCACAAGAAATGGCCGAACACTCCCCCCAATTCCATCACATGTTGATTTTTCTTCACTCCAAAGACCATGTTTAGGCCATACCTCAAACCATACCTCACCATGCCTTAACCATGCTTGCACCCGTACCCATTCAAGAGATATTTTTCTCTCCTTTTTCCCCAAAAGCAACCGGCCACTCCTCCTCCTCTAAGGCCATCCATGAGCTCTCAATCTTCTATAAATATAGCTTGAAAGCCCTTAGGATCTTTTATACACTTGAGCAAACTTCAAGCTTTCTTCCCAAACTCAAAGAACCTCTTTTCCCTCCTCCCTTGGCCGAGTTCTTCATCAAGTTTCCAAGAAGGATTTCTTTCTCTTTTCCTCTCAAGAAACAAAGCTTTCCTTCATCTTTTTCAAAGACTTCATTAGGTAGAGGTTTTATTTCAAAGTTTTACTTGTTTTCTTCAAGAAATGTTCTAGTTTTCTCTTGGTTTTTCAAGCCTTTCCTTCTCTTTTCTTTTTCAACCTTGGAGCCTTTTCATGAGTAAAACTTTGGCTTGATGATGAGGTTTCAAGATAATGGACTTGTGATGCCATTTGAGAAACCTCTAAAGCTTGAAAACTTGGTCTTGGACCATATATGCTTTTGGTTTCTTTCCTTTTCTTGCTTATGCTTTCTGTTTTTCCTTTCTTTTTTTCCTCAAAGTTTTCGGTTTTCTTTTCCTTTACTTTTAATGGTTTCAGTTTCCTCTTCCTTTCTTTGAACAAAGTTTGATAAAAATGTTAAGTAGATCAATAAAAGTTTTGTTAAAAAAATTAATCCTATGTTTTCAAAGAGCTCTAAGCTTACCCTTGCCAACCTTAAAGTTGGTCAGCCATTCTAAGAGTTTACTCTAGATTGAAGCCCATGAGCAATAAAATAAAGAATATGACAAGTTCTTGTATGCTTGTTTAGATAAAGTGTTGAGTTTTGTGTCTATTTTCTTGAGCTTGATGATGAAGTTCAAAACCAAAGGCTTCTTTGAAGACTTGGTGCTAAGAACTTAAAGC
This sequence comes from Dalbergia oliveri, assembly GCA_030441495.1. Classification (NCBI taxonomy): domain Eukaryota; kingdom Viridiplantae; phylum Streptophyta; class Magnoliopsida; order Fabales; family Fabaceae; genus Dalbergia; species Dalbergia oliveri. The sequence goes on along the minus strand of JAMLFY010000001.1, from coordinate 20,916,432 downwards.
TCACTTTATGTTGTAAAGATACAAATTGGGTTAAGGTTGTAATGTTCCTCTAAAGTCTTGTAAGAGCTCTAGTTAAGATAAAATGAGTTGCATACATGTTTATGTTTATGCCTTGCATAGCATGTTTATTTTGATGCCATCACTAAGCTCTCAAGAATAACTAATTGAACTTGCATTATCATGTTTAAATTTCCAAGCTTGCATTTCATGTTTATATTTCAAGTCATCACTTAATCTTTAAAGATAATAATGAGGTTGCATCTCATATTTATTTTATGCTCTCACTTTATTTTATAATGAAGAGTAAAACAAGTGCATAACATGTTTAAGTTTATGCCATCCCTAAATATCCTAGAGCTCAAAGACTTGCCCAAGTATCACAAGTAAAGTCTTAGAAAATGGAAGCATTCCATGAATGCCATTTCAGCCTTATGATGATGATTAAGGACTTGATGTGAGTTCATCTAATCATAAGTGCCAATAGCCTATGCTTGGAATTTTTCCAAGCTTAGGTAAACTTAAAGAATTTCATGAGCAAGATTTGATGTTTTAAATCTAATTCATGAACAAATTGTTTTAGCTACTGACCTCACTCACATTTATGTGATTTCAATGAGATTAATTGGTTTCTAAAAGAGTTTTGAGTTCCTAAAATGATTCCAAGAGAAAACTAGCAACTTATATGCTTTTAAATCATGAAATTATGTGATTATATGAGCTATATTTTTCGGTTCTGCCTTGTGCACTTGGCCACTGTATAAATTCTGTTTTATGGTGTTAAAATGTGTAAAATTATGTTTGAGTGAAGCAAGGATCGATTTAGGAAAGTTAGAAAGAACAAGTAACTAGAAAGGACTTAAAATGAGAATTCTAGAACACTTAGATGGACAAATTGTAAATTCTATTTCAGCATAAATGGACTTAAGAAAAATGATTTATAATTAGTGGATATGTGTAGGAATCCCTCATAATTGGTTTAGGAGTTGATTATAGAGCCTTAGGCGAAGACGGAACTTAGAAATGGTCAAAGACGAAGATTCTAGGACCCCATAGTTATATGATAATTTTCTGCCCAAAGTGATGTAATGCTGTTTGGTTATGTTAGTAAGCATAAACATTAGAGGAAATTATAGGTAATGATCCCTTAGGTGGAATAAAGATCCATAATGAAAGATAGGATAATTAGAATATAAGTTTAAGACCCGTAAGGGCCAAAGCATAAGACACCATGAGATAGGAGGTGTGATGTGAGAATGAGACCGAGTGGGTGTACTGAGATAAATGTGAATATGCTAATACCATGAATATGAGACCATATGTGTATTTATGACATGTTGTTGTGATGATGTGGTATGCTATGTTTAAGATGCATGAGAATGCGAAGTATGAATGAGTTAGGAGGGTATGCTCCTGATTAAGAGATTTACTTAATTGAGAAATTTCATGAGAACAACATGTGTGATTTGAGTTATGTGGCATGACTCAAATTTGAGGAAATTCAGGTGTAGTCGTTATGCTCAATTTCCGTCAAATTTGAGGGATTAAAGAAAGTTTGAAAGAAAGATATTTATATATGTGACATGTCGAGACGCATTTCTCCTGCTACGGTAAGGAGAAAGGAAACCCATGGGGAGTATGGGTGGAGCCATACCGAAAGGAACAATGTCACTTGGTCTTAATTAGATGATGCGTTTCAGGACCAGACGTACTTCTCCTGCTACGGTGAGAAGAAAACCGTGAGGGCATCGACATTAGCCTACCAAAGCGAACAAAGTCACTGGTCTAACCAGTTGATGCGTTGGAGAAGGAAAAAAGTCCCATGATCGGTGATTCCTTAGGTCCCCTCGTACTCTGGGAGTTTGGATTATTATTTTTATGATTATGATACGCTTATCAAGAGGATAAGTAAGAATTAGTGATGATTAGTTAAGGTATGAGCTCATAGCCTAGTATCAGGGGTCGGATACTATTTTTACATACCATGATGTCACAAGTTTGAGAAACGAGGAAAGATGTGAAGCTTTTTGCTTATGAAAGAGAGAAGTTGATTATGAGAAAGTACATGCCACTTATATGAGAATTAGTTATTGATGAGATGCTTTATTGGTTTTATGCATAAAGTATTGCCATGCATTCATGTTCTGTTATGCTGCATACATGCATTAAGATTCATCATAAAAGACACGGACCTTGGATAATTACTTTTATGAAAACCTCATAATGAACCTTTGTATGTTTAACCTTTTTATAATAAACCCAAGGTTCCTGGGACGTAAATGATGACACTAGGATTGAGGATTCCTCCTAGATTCTTTAGCAAGATTCTCACCCTCTCTTTGTTTCTCTTTCCATTACGTCTCCAAACCATGATGGCGTCATTTGTGATCTTCATTGATACACTCTATGAGGTGCACTACGATCCAGATCATCAGTCTTACCACTTTGAGGGTCATTGTGCCGTCGTATTTTTGCATACATGGGCCGTCCGTTTGTATTCCGAGTTCCGCTTTCGTTTCACCCAGACTCTCCCTACAGCAATTTGATCTTTGAGAGGACACGCCCTTCGAATGAGACTTCGTGCCCGCCCTTCGGCTTCGCGTGCGTGGCTACCCCGAATACGTTCCTCGCCTTAGGCATTCAGAGACCGACCCGTCGGAAGATTCCCCTACTCATGTCTTTCGAAGATCTCCCCCCAAGTTCCCATGGACATCGGGGGGGGCGAGGATACGGTGACGTAGCGGAGGCTAGCTTAATGCCTGGAGATGCGCCCACATCAAGGAAGTCATGTTCGTCTACCTTTCCGCTTGCACACACTAGGAGCTCGTACAGTTCATTGGGTATGTACCTTCGAGGGACGAGGAAGACATCATTAGTAGTTTGAGGGAGGGGTAGCCATGGCTTGGATCGATCTTTTGGGGCTTTCCATGTATTTACTATTTATGTATCCTATTTCTTTTCTTGTATTTTTTGTTTCATACTTGCAAGCTTTGCCCACTTATATGGGTATGACTTTATGCTTTTTTTATATATATTTCAGTTCATGTACAAACTATGATATTTAATATTATGATGGTTGTTCCTATGATTGAGGTGTTCTTTATTGCTTTTGTATTGCATGATTTATTTTCTCTTCTGCTTTATGTTTCGCTTATGTAATGCACGATGGCTCGCATTTTGTTTTACATATTAAAAAAAAAAAATTTACCCATATTTTCCGCTAAGTAATTTTACAAACGAGTTTTAAAGGGAAGTAATAACTAATAATTAATCTTAATACATCCTAGGCATTTTGGATTAAATATTAGTGTTACAACTTGTAATTAAGCATACTTTAGAGAAAGGAAAAGAAAGAAAAAGAAGTACATAATGCAAGTTATATAAGAAAGAATAGAAACAGTATGTATAAAGTTCGTGGTGAATGTTTGAACATACGAGGAAAACAGAAACAAGGCTTACGTGGGATAAAAGGGAAGGCAAGAATAAGGACTTCCCTAGAAAATCTATGAGTTGGTAGATATCTTTAGGAATAGAGTCCTGTGATTCGAAATGGAAAAAAAATGAAGTCCGATGATCATAAATAGGAATGAGCTCATGTTCTAGTAGTCTATTGTCCTTTGCGGAATTATCAAATGCAAAAATATCTTTATGTGGAACTGAGCCTTCCCTATGTTAACAAAAAGAGGAAAATACATAGAATTGAACTTATAGTTCCAAATAATAGTACATGACTTATTACTTGGTGACATTCTAAATTCTCATGATTACATATTTTAGCATTAATGCCTATAACTATTGTATGGATGTTTTATATGAATTAACTCATTTCCTATATTCTGATAGTTCTGGAACTACCCTACTGAGAATTTTATAGTATTCTCACCCCTAGCTATATGTGCTTATCTCTAAACTCAGGAGATGTCGTCCTTGATATTTTTCCTTGATTCACCACAATGGATGTAGGTACGATGGCACTTGACTCCTTGTACACCGAGGTTACTCGCAATTTCGTGTATACGTGTTTCTTTCGTTCCTAATGCGTTGGTTTTTGTTGAGGAGTTCGACCCTTTTCCCTATGATGGCGTGCCCCTTCATATGGCACACCTAGAGGGTTCCATGTTTGGCCCGCCACCTGTATCCCTCCAATAAATGTACCCGCTTCTTCATCGTCATCCTCCAGCTCGGACCCACCTGGAGGGTCAAGACGCCAGGGAGGTGAGGCTATGACGTGAGGTTTCCAGGACTCTGGGCTTGTACGTAGTAGTAGGTAGGGTTAGGATGTTGCAGCTTGCGGATGATGTACTACTAGATGTATTCAGTTCATTGTCTGATATGCAATTTTGCTACTGGATACTCGAGGGCTAGCCCTTTTGTTACGGTCTAACTAGCTTAAGGGTTGACTAACTTGTTTGGTACTATGATGTATATCTTGGAAACTTAAAGATTATGTTCATATATGTAAATATGAGTGTTGCAACATATGTATCTAAAGCCTTTACTACCTTATATTTCGACTAGTAAAGATCATGGATATAAGTAATTCTCTAATTACTATGTCAATACTCGAGTAAGATATGGTAATTAGGAGGATGTTACACATGTTTTGTTTTATGTTTCAAAAAGAAAAATTTTACTCATATTTTTCGCTAAGTATTTTGATAAATGAACTTAAAGAATGGATCAAAAGAGTAATAATTAATAATTAACCTCAATACGTCCTAGGCATGTTAGGTTAAATATTATAGTGTTAGTAGTAATTATTAAAATAGTAACATTATAGTAATTATTAAAGTAGTAGCATTGTAGTAATTTCTTTAATCATGACAAGGGTACTTTTGTAATTAAACAATGACAGTGGTCTTGTAATTCCATTTATAGAATAAGGTGTCTTTATCATTTATTAATAAGGCAAGGGTAGTTTAGTAATTTCCTTTACATAGTACGGGTTTTTTCATAATTTCTACTAAGTGATGATATTTTTGTAATTATTTGCATCTTTTTCTAGACACACTTGAATATTCTAATAATATTTGTTATGTTTCATAACACTTGTCCAGATTTTATTTGGTTTTGCTATTTTATCTAAATCATTAATTAGGATTAATCAATATTTATTCTAATTATGAATTTGGGGATGTTACAAATGCTATTTTTGAAGCCTACTTTCTTTATACTACTTTATAAAATAATAAAACAAGATACACAAATCAAGTAAAATTAGGTACAACAATAAGCGTTTTCCACTGTTTTGAGAAGGACCAAACTCATTTGTTTTCAAAAAAATCATTAGAAGAACTTCTAACATGAGACATTACTTCTGGGAATACTCTAGTTAAAAATGAACCCAAAAAAAAAAAATTAAATTGCTTTCCCAGTAATAAGCAGGTTGGTATCCCATAAGCATGATAATACAAGTTTGAATTTCAGAAAGTGAGTTTATTGGGAAGGGAGGAAATCGTAAATGTTCTATTACCCGAAATTACGAGAGAATGGTCTGCCACAATTTTGTCTATAAAGAAAAAAAAACGACTAAAATATAGAAATAACATAAAAATCATTTGCCCTTTATTTCAATAGCACAAGGTTTTTCATTAAAATCTTTTGGATATGGGATCAATTCTTGCCTCTCTTAGACTGAAACTTCCAATAGTTTTCAAACCCCTAATCAAGCAGTTGATTGAGTAGAAGATAGACCGTATCATTTGCTTAAATGGATCCAAGGGACTTCAAAAACACCCTGTCTTAACGTTTATCGATGAAAGTAAAAAATATAGCAATGTAATGTGTTTTTATGGAATCTCAATAAATAAAACTCTGCTTTATATGCAAAATATAGAACATCCGCTCGCTTGCCTCCATATCTACATATATTACACCTTGATATGCGTATTAAAATGTTGCTGTTCGCGATCTGGACCGTTATGATTGAATTCGACAATATAAATCAAAAGACATACGGAACAAATTAACATGAGACAACAAATTAAATTAGGCCATCATTTGATGAAACTCATTGAAATCAAGTACCCCGTTGTGATCTATGTCAAAGGCATCAATCATGGCCACGCACTCGTCGTAGGACTTGTTATCCCCTAGGCGGTGCAACATCCTCTGCAAGCCCTTTGGGGTGATGCAGCCAGATCCTTCTTTTTCACAGACAAACATCTCGAAAGCCTTCCTGAGATCCTCATCATCGCCATCCCTGCCTTCATTCTTCATCAGCTTCGTGAAATCCTGAAAGTCTAACAAGTTGTCCCCGTTGGAATCGAGGCCATGGATCACCCCTTCGGCCTCCTCATGCGACATGCGCTCTCCGATGGACCCAAAATATGACCTTAGCTCATAGACCGAGATTTTCCCATCTCCATCTCCATCAAAGTGATTGAAAACCTCCCTCATCCCATTCTCCCCACTAGTATTCTTGGGGGTGCTGCACTGTGACATGGGAGATCTAGGAGAACTCAACGTTGAGTTGGAGGATCCTGATCTTCGGCGATGAAGACTAAGCCTGAGACTCTTGTTAGAGAACCACTTGGATGGTTTGAGAATTCTCCCGGTAGCCATTCCAATAGTTAAGATCGAGTTTGGAAAAGCAATTTCCTTGTCTTAACTGATCATAGTAGTGTTTAGTGTAAGGTTTGAGTTGAAGCTAGCCTTTAATAAGATAAGAGGGGGCTGAGTGGGAAATGAAGGGGTCCAGATGAGCACGCTTTATGAGTAGTGTTATTTAAACACTCAAAAAGTTAGTATTATTAGGACACTCACTTTAGAATAATTGAATGTGATGTAATGAATAAAGCGTGTGAAATTCATCAACATATTCAATAATTATTAAGTAAATATTCCAATAAACACTCATTTTTTAGAGTATTAAATAACATTTTTGTATGCGGTATAAGGTAACTATAGCTTTTGAGGGAGTTGCTATGAAATTGCCTCGGGTGCAAAGGTGGATGTCATTAAAGAGTACGTAACTTTGCTGGTGGGAGGAAAGTGCATGGTAGTTTCCTAACGGGTCCCACGAAATGAATGGAACAAAATGTCTGGCCAAAACCGTTATTTTAATTAAATGAGTCATGCCTTCGTTTTCAAGGTTACACAAATACCAGAGACGAAATGAAAAAATAAAATAAAAAAATATTATTTAAATATCTAAAAATATATATTCTATTTAAAAATGTATTTGGTTTTGCTATTTTAACATTTGCGTTGGGTGTCCATACCAAGACACCATATACTACTGTAGACAATTCATGGATGGGGTTTAAAATTTTGGTCCACTATAGTCAAGCTTGGAATGAAAAATTTTGCCCCTCCAAATTGGTTTCTCCCTCTCAGAACACATTATTCCTCATTCCCCTCTTCCCCTCCACTCCACTCTCATCCCTCACTTCATCCCTAAAACCCAAAGGTAGCTCATACCTTCTCCTACCTCTAGCCCAAACATCTCCATATTATTCGCTGGAAAAGCCTTAATATGCGTCCCCACCATCAGTTCCACCCTCCTCGGTGTTCCAGCCCAATCCTTTCCCCTACCATCGGCTCGAACCTCCTCGGCGTCCACCCTTCAGAACCCCTAATCTACTTCCCTCGCCACTTGTAACACCCTAGTAGAACCCAATTAAGCTTAAGTTTGCATTTGGATTCTATTAGTTGTCACTTATACCTTGTGTTCATTTTATTTTGAAATTAACTTAGAAAAGTAGTGGATAATTTTTGTTTTCTTCTTATAAATTACATTTTGAAAGCTTAAGCCTAACGAGAAGTGAAATACATAGCGCTTACGTAGCTGAAAGTTACTTTGTTCATTTAATTTAAATAAGCGGAATAAGGGACTAAATGTAGAAATATCAATACATAAACTGAAATATACTACTTAATACATGAGTCATAACAGGGCATATAACATAGTGATAAGTTATTACAAATAACAATATAAATTCTACTACTACTGGTTTGTTTCTCACACTATAACGTAACTAAAAATCGGAGTGGTAATTCTTGAAAGATCTAATTCTTCACGTGTTGTCTCCTTTTTTAGCTACAGCTTCGTTGCTTTAAGTGGACGCCTCTATCTCGGTAACGACAATGAAAAAGAAACATAGGAGTGAGAAATATAAGATTTCTAGGAGGAGTTCCTACTTGTACTAAAGGTGTCATCGTTCGTCACAGTCACTTTCCAAGTTTATTATAAAAAAATGGACATATAAATAATTCAATTACTAAATTTTCACAAACATAATTAGCCGAAGTGCGGTTACTTTTAAACTATTCTTGAATATTAGCAGAGACATATATAACATAACTCATCAATTACTATTTAAAACTTCACCTAATAATCTCTTTGCAAACTTCACAATCACATAAACATTTTCATTCATGATATTCATGCATAACACTTTACTTTCTTTCATTAACGTATTCCTTAATCACTCACGGGATGAATGCACCAATGTCTTAGACCACCCTAAAGGGTAATGAGCTCATACCGTGGCCGTCGCCATAACCTTATGGTTTTCTTCCGTTGCCATGATCTCAACGGTTTGGGGGTTAAGCCGTGAGCTTAGCTCAAGTCCACTTTTCCAGACTATCATTGCTACTTTTATAGGCTTTACTTTTATTCTCACTGAGTGAAATCATCAATACCTTAATCCCCTTTTGAGGATTAAGTAGTGAGTTTGATAATTTATTATTTCATTTGAAACATGAATGTATGCACATCATCATGTAATCATTAATAAATCATGGCACAGCCATTCATTTCATATCTAATCACTATATTACTTCATGCCAAAACAGTATACATGTCATGTATATCTCATAGTAATCAGCAAATAATCTCATATAAGATCTCATATAGATTTCTCATAAATGATTTGTATTAAGCAACTCAAGCTATCAAGTTGAGTCCCTAGTGTTCCTAAGGGGTTATGTGTAACACCCTAATAATTAACCCAATACACCTAGGAGGATCTGATTAATTACTAGACTTTACTCTTTGCTTCAGTTCCTTAATCATGCTTTGAAAATACTTAGTGAAATTACGAGCCATTTTTTTTTTAAACATAATTGAAAACGTGAGCCGCGCTAACGTGAAAGATTTAGCAAAATTTAAAAGACACATAGGAATTTACAAACATCACATCATAATATATTGGCTCCATCATAGCATCCATAATTACATATCATATAGATATTTTGCCTACCAACAGAATAAGACTAAGTGTAGGCAATCTAATAAAACATAAATAATATATGGATGGAAGGACATCCATTAATGGCACCTAGTAATAACACTCCAGGGATAGGGATAGATATCTGAAATATACGAGTGAAACTAGCAGGATTCAAGTTCAGCTACCTGAGAGCCTCAATGTGATTCACGAACGCTTCCTTCCGTTTCTGAAGACGAGATGGAAAGAAAAATAGAGGGAGTGAGAAACTTATAAAAAGAATCTCAGTAGGGTACTCACCTCATGATGCATTGTGTCATCATCATCGTCCCAGGAACCTCGGGTTATTATGAAATAGTGAGCATGCTAAGATTGATTTATTAAGTTCGAAAATATACTTTACCGAGGTTCGTCGGTTTTAATCATGCGTCTTATAATGCATTATAAACTTAGCATGTCATGTTTATAATGAACTTTTCCTTTCATATATAATAACATAGTTATGCATAAAATCACATCATATTCCTCATCATCATTTCATAATACTATGCATAGCAGAATATCATATTTCTCATCATCATCTCATAAATACTATGCATAGCAGAACATCATATTCACATAATGCATTTACTTAGTTTCTTAGGTGACTTAAAGTTACTTTCATCATCATTTTCCTGGGCCACCCTATACTCCACCCTTTTGGGAGTAATCTAGGTTATGAGCTCATACCTTGCTAGTCGTCACCAGCACATACTTATCCCTTTTGATAAGTAAAAATTCCGTCTCTACCCTTTTGAGAGAACAGACTAGGGGCAAGAATCACCTTTTCACCGCCTATAGTTTGATGGGTCCAAAGGATCATTTTCTCATATATTTTGAGTCACCTTTAAGTCTTTGCATGTTATATCATAATACAATTCTTCATTCATAATCATCATAACATTTTCTCATTTATAGTCTTATGCCGAAATAATATATACCAACTGTAATCATGCATCTGGAGATTCCCAGGAAAGAGAGGTGGGTCACAATGGACACGCTTAAATACCAAATCTTTCCTTAGTCAGAATCTTTCCAAATTGCACTCTTACAGGAATACACTTTCTTCCAGGAGAATATGTCTTTATTTCATGCATAAGTTTTCATTGTTTGCAACAACAACTATAACATACAAACCAGGGAATCAATCAATGACACCAAATTCTTAATAAGCATCAAATCACATTTTAAGTACACATAAATTACTATCTTCCCATAAAATTCTTACAAAGTTTTAAAACTCTTTTAGAACTAATTCCTTTTGTTAAACTTGAAAGAAGTCATAGGACTTTAGGCCTAAATTAACCATGGGACCGATTTATAACTTGAAAGAATGTTCATAATTAAATCTTTCACTTAAGATAAAAGGAGCAAGTCTTGAGCTTTAGAGATTTAGGTGACATCTTTGAATTATTACCATGCTATGCAACCTTATTTTAATCTTATCTTTATAAGGTGATAGCTTGGAATTATAAACATGATATGCAATTCCATTTCTTTATCTTTAAGATTTAAGGTGATAACTTGAAAATTAAACATGATGCAAGAACTTGTAATATAAACATGATGCAAGAAACTGGAGCGGCGTAATCCGCATAGGGACTAGAGGGAGAAGAGAATCTTAAGCAACAGGAGCGCGGTAGTCCGCATAGGACCGGTGAGGGGGATGAGAATTACATTTTTTTTAAGCTCCAATTCTCAAGACTTCTTAAAGAATAAATTCTTTAACTCCAATTATCTCATTTCTTCGCTTATGATTCATAAGCAAGTCTTTGAGCTCTAGGATTTTTAGGTGATGACATAAAATAAACATGCCATGCATTGACTCTTTTAGCCATTATAAAATAAAGTGAGAGCATAAAATAAACATGAGATGCAACTTCTTTATTATCTTTAGAGATTAAGTGACAACTTGAAATTTAAACATGAAATGCAAGCTTGAAATTTAAACATGAGATATGCAAGTTCATTTATTTATTCTTGAGAATTTAGTTATGACATAAAATAAATATGGCTGTGCAAGGCATAAACTTAAACGTGGATGCAAGTTCACTTGATCTCTTTACTAGAGCTCCTTCAAGACTTTAAGAGAATTATGTTTTCAACCCAATATATGTATCTTAGCAAGACAAAGTAAAAATACATATTTCATATTCAAACCTCAAGATAAAAACATTATTCTTTAAAGTTTTGCATTAAATGGAATGTTCAAGCTTTAGAGGCCTAACTTGTGATGGATTTACAACCCATATTCAAGGTCCTCATCATCAAGCCATCATTTCATTCCTTCCTAGCCATTTGGCCGAAACCATGAAAGGAAAATAAGGAAAGAAAAACTGAAATTTTAGAAGCTTTGGAAACTAGTGAAACCTTCAAGTTTTAGAGATCTAACTTGTGAAAGCTTTGCAACCAACACTCAAGAATCTCATCATCAAACCATGGTCTCATCATAAGCTAGGCCATATGGCCAAAATACTTTAAAAAGAAAGGAAGAAGAAACTGAAAATGAAAACTTAAAAGAAAGCTCATGAAAACATCATTTTGAGCTAGAAACATAACTTGTTTTAGCATAAAATGAACTTAGAAACACCTCCCTACCTAATTTGATTTGAAAGAAAGGAAGAGAACTTGGTTTCCTTGAGTGAAATGAAGCAAAATATCCTTGAAAAGCTGAAGGGAGAATTCAACCAAGAGAAAGAAAGAAAGAAAGCTTTTGGTGCTCCTAAGACTAGAATTTGTGTAAGTTATGAACTAAGCATCTAAACTATCTTCAAGCATGCCTATTTATAGAGATTTTGCAGCTCATAAATGGACAAAGGAAGGAAAGAAATCTGACCAAAAATTAGAGAAAAAAAATAAGGAAGAAAAATCATTTTGTTTGGTGGCTTAAAACATGGAATCATGTTTCCATGTTTTCATGATTCTTTGTTTTCATTCTTTGGATTTTTGTGTAATAATTTTCTGACTTATTACTCAATAATTTCGTGCATTACAGCCTTGTGGAAGAGGATTTTGTGTGTTCCATGTATTTTTTAGGTGTAGGCAAGGTATTCATGCAATTTAGAGAATTTACGGTTAAGGGTTTAAGTGAATTACTAAGCAATTTGGGTGTTTTAAGCAATTTTAGGTTCTAATCAATCTAAATAAATAATTTTGACTCTAGATTAGTAATTAGAATTTAATAAGCTTTAATTTGAGCCTAATATTGCTTAGGTTTCGTTAGACGAATCAAAAATCTCAAAATTTGTAAAACTACAAAGACGGGCAAAATGGTCATTTTACTTAAAAATTGCCCGAGACCACCCGAGCTTAACCAATGGTTAATCATGGCTTAAAAACACCTTTTAACACATTTTAGTGAGGTTCGGCTCAGTCGGCACGCAAATCGGAGTTAAAAACCTAAGGGCGTTTTGGTCATTTCGCGTAGAGCTCAAAATTAGGATTCTTCTCCTCTATTAACACACATAACACAAACAATCCCTTATTAACATCAAAACATCCCCTTGAGGATGGGTGGGGCCCACGATCCTCATTTTCTAGAAAATAACCTCAGGGCATTTTGGTCATTTTACACGTACAGAAAATTGGGGTTTGCAATACTTGCACGAATTGCTCCTAACTTCTCTTCTAACGTTATATTCCTTTATTAAGGATTGTTTGATCTCAAATTTTATATAATATTTACCTACGTAATTCGGTAATTCCTAATGATAGTAAAAATTACAATAAAAATTGGGCGTTACATTATGGATGTCTTGATTGGTATGTATACATTCTGAATGTCTTTCTTTGTACTCTTTAGCATTCCCTTATTTTATTATTTCAGTTCAAAATATTATTAGAGGTTTTTTATATATTTTTAGGCTCCCTTATGTTTGAAGATTATTACGACTTTGATCCTTAAAATCTCTTTACAAGACTTGAATCTTCTATTTATAGTTCTAACGTCTTTTATAAGAAAATTTGTAATTTTATGTATACTTACCATCCTAGCCTTTAAATATAGTCCCATATTTTTATCTCATCAACCGTTCTATTAAGGGTAATTTTATTAAAAATATATTTATGGTTATACCATAGTACCCTTGTAAATTTACCCCTTTCCAAACTCTCTCAGCACACTATCTTGAAACTTTATTTCTCATTCCATTTTTACGTAGTGCAAATCTTTATGCATAGCATACATAGGTGTGTTCCTAGACGTGTTAGCTTTCCAACAGAGTTGAAATCAGTCCATTTGCATTTTTCTAGAGTGAGTTGTACCTATTTTACTACTGCAAGGTTAGATATAGAGTTCTAGTCTTAGGCTCTACTTTAAAAATTATTATCTTAGGCTAGAAAACTCCTTTTTAGGTGATTCTTTTTGGAGAGTGTTCTTTATTAAGTCTAGTTTGTAGCAAAAATAGTTTTATTTGCAAAAGCTTCATATTCTATGAGTTTCATATTTTGAAGTAGCTACTGCCAGAAATAGCCAAAAATCCTGCACCTATTTGTAACATCTTAATATTTAACCCAACACGCCTAGGATGTATTAAGATTAATTATTAGTTACTTCCCCTTTTAAAACTCGTTTGTAAAATTACTTAGCGAAAAATACGGGTAAATTTTTTTTTTTTGAAATATGTAAAACAAAATGCGAGCTATCGTGTATTACATAAGCGAAACGTAAAGGAAAGAGAACATAAATCATGCAATACAAAAGCAATAAGAACACCTCAACCATAGAAGCAACTATCATAATATTAAATATCATAGTTTGGTACAACTGAAATATAATAAGGCATAAAGTCATACTCATATAAATGGGAGAGCTTAGTCAGGAAACATAAAATACAGGAAAAGAAATAGGAAAACATAAACGCAGATACATGGAAAGCCCCAAAAGATCAATCCTAAGCCATGGCTACCCCTCCCTCAAACTACTGATGGCGCTCCTCCTCGTCCCTCAAAAGTGTAACGACCCAGTTTTTAATATTATTATGATAAAATAATTAATTGTGAATAATTTATAGGGATTTTGAAAATTTCGCAGATACAATTATGATTAGAATAATATGAAGAGTTTGTAAAAAAAAATGAAAATTAATTTAATATGGTTAAAAATTAATATAATAATATTTTAATCAGAGATATAGAATAAGACATATAATTGGTATAAGGGCATTGAAAAAAATAATGATAAAGTTGAATAAATATTTTTAACCTAGTAAAATTGTTTAGGTACCGATCGGGTATCAAAATAGTAATAATTGGTACACGACGTGGTAATAACCGTACACCAAAACACTTAGTCTAGTAAAAATAATTTATATTATCAGATCCCAAATAATTTTTACTTATGACAATTAAACAAATATAGATATTTTCAATACAAAAAAAAACAAATCGATCCGATAATTGGTGTACCTATTACTTGGCCCCCAAGTTGGTTTTTATATAAAGGAAAAAGAAAAGGAAAAATAGCATTTCTTTCTCTTGGACAAGGACTCCACGTTCTTCTTCTTCCCTTCACCATTTTCATTTTCTTCCTTCTTGAAACTCCATGAAAGCTTCCAATTCTTGAAGGTTATGCCTAGATAAACACTTAAACTTGTTCAAGAACACTTCCTCTACATCATAGTCTTGCCAAAACCTTGTTTTTCCAATTCAAAAATGTCCAAACAGCAGCATATCTAGTGGCTGGAACATGGGTTTGGAGCTTTAGTTAGAAGAGGAAAAGCTAGAGAAAGTTTAGCAAAAAGCTTGGATAAAAGGTAGGAAAAATTCTAGTTTATTGCCTTGTGATTGTTTGGCTATTTTGATAATATAAACTCTTGATATGTGCTTGAAATTTATGTTGTGAAATCTGAAATTATTTCAAGATTGCTTATGCATGAACTTGGTAGATGTAAAAGGGTGCTATGTTTGAAAGCTTTATGAATTGAGTAATTGATATAAGAGATTTAACTATGTAAATGAAGAGATTTTTGATTCCTTAAAGAGAATGAGAAATTTGGAAATTTTTCAAGAACATAACCAGAAATATTTTCTAAAAATCTGCAAGACTAGAATTTTGAAGTATGATGCTAAAGTTTCATGAAAAATGATGAGATTTTGATCCATAGAAGAAAAACTCTGAAATCTAAGTAATACACTTGGTTTAATTTTCTGAAAGATTTAAGAATTATAATGTAAGAAATTCTATAAGATTTCCGTGAAAAATCTCGTAGAAAATTAGTAGATTTTGAGAAAATCTCATAGAACAACAGATTTTATAGAAAGCTCATCAAGTTTAATAGACTTTCAGGAGAAATCTCATAAATCTAATAGATTTTATGGAAAATTTCATAAATATTGAACTATTTTCTTTAAGAAGGATCTCATAAAAAGTTCAGGAGATTTTACCAATAAATCTCATAAGAATCCAAGAGATTTTTGAACAAAATATCTCATAAGGCTTCAGAAGATTTTAAGAAAATCTCATAAGAACTCAAGAGTTTTTTTTAAGAAGAAAAGTCTCACAGTAATTCAGAGACTAATAGAGAAAATCTCATAAGAGGTAAGGAGATTTCAAGAAAATCTCAAGTAGGAAGTATGAGATATAGAACTATTAAGAAGAGATTTTACTTTATAATTAAGAAATTCCCTAGTTACATGATAGAATTCCAAACAAAGAAAGAAAACTGAAGAAATAAGTCATATGTAATGTTAATTGCTTAATGGTAATCTCATGGATTCACGGGTAGTAGTAGACGTGCTACGCCCTTGGAACTATATAAGGTTGTAATCGCGATGGCGTTACATCGTTTTGAGAAAAGGGATGTACTAGAAAGAATAGCGGGGCTATTCAGATGAGATGTAGTAGACGTACTCCATCTAGTGAACTATATCAGGTTGTAACATGACGACATTACATCGTTGACGGACGATCATAGAGAAGTATATCAGAAGAGTCCTATGAGTTCTACCATTAAGTTTAAAGTAGCTAACCAAGTTAAGTCATAGAAGATAATGATATTAACTATATATCAATTGCTTGATTATAAGCTCATGGATTCACAGAATGATCTATATCAGGTTGTGGTGCAAGGTACTACAACAAGTGAACTATATCAGAATGTAACACAAGGTGTTACACAGCTAGAAATACATCAGATGAGAAGTATATCAGGAATCCTATGAGCTCTATTCTCAAGCTTAAAGTTCAGAATAAGATTATGTCCAAGAAGTAACGAAACAAACAAACTAATTATTATGTAAACAACCAGAATACAGCAATTATCTCTGAATCCTTCGATCTTTTATTCTCAAGCATAAGTGTACTTATAATACTGTATATAAAAAGTAAAGTGGATAAGCAAGCTTGATATTTTAAAAGAAATTGAAGATACTTTAATTATTTTGATGTTATGTCAGATATCACTATGTAGTAGACTAGTATTCCTCCTGGAATCTTTGATTCTCATTCCTGCTGTTATCATATTTTTATAGATTGCTATGTTGATGATTACTTTGTGGAAATTTTCAACTGGTACCAGAAGTTTCTAAGAACAAATGATAGAGAATTTAGTTTTATTTTCCTTTTGGTGAATGTTGAAGGACCTTACCTAGACTAGAAGGTTCCTGCGTAACCAAGGTAAGGGTTTGCAGAGTTTTATAAGATGTTACTTTATTGTTGGATAATATAATTATGTATTTTTGATAAATTATTTATGTTCAAATTTAACATCTTAGAAAGAAAGCGTTTTATGCTGTTCAAAAAGCAAGCTCATATATATATATATATATATATATATATATATATACTCCCCAAAGGTCAAGTCAAGAAAACAAGTAACAACTGTCATTATAAGGTTATGGCTTAAGCATAGCCTTATGGTGTGAAGGGTGTTACAGAAAGTACATACCCAATGAACTGTCAAGCTCCTCGGGTGTGTGCAAGTGGAAAGGTGGACGGACATGACCTCCTTGACGTGGGCGCATCTCTGCGTTGTGCTAGCCTCCATGCATCACCGTATCCTCGCCCCCGATGTCCATGGGAACTGGAGGGTAGATCCCTCCAAAAAGGGATGAGTAGGGGAATCCTTCGACGGGTCGGTCTTTGAATGCCTCAGGCGAGGAACGTACTCGAGGTAGCCGCACCTGAAGACGAAGGTCGAGCTTCTCTCTCGTCATGGGGTTCCATCCTCTCGAAGATCAAATCGTCACCGTAGGGAGAGGTCGAGGTAAAATGAAAACTGGAGCGGAAATGCAAACGGGCATCCCATGTATGCAAAAATGTGCACGGCACAACGACCTTCAAAATGGTAAGACTGATGATCTGGATTGTAGTGCATCTCCCATATCGGTGTGTCAACGAAGATCACGAACGACACCATCGGAATCTAAAGACGTAATGGGAAAAGAAGAAAGAGGGGCTGAGAATCTTGCTAAAGAATCTCAGGAGGAATCCTCTATCCTAGTGTCATCGTTTACGTCCCAGGAACCTTGGGTTTATTATGAAAAGGTTAAACATGCAAAGGTTCATTATGAGGTTTTCATAAAAGTAATTATCCAAGGTTCGTGTCTTTTATGATGAATCTTAATGCATGTACAGCATAGCAGAACATGAATACATGGCAATACTTCATGCAGCAAACCAATAAAACATCTCATCAATAACTAATTCTCATATAAGTGGCATATATTTTCTCATAATTAACTTATCTCTTTCATAAGCAAAAAGCTTCACATCTTTTCTCGTTTCTCAAGCTTGTGACATCATGGTATGTAAAAATAGTAACCGACCCCTGATACTAGGCTATGAGCTCATACGTCAACTAGTCGTCACTAGTTCTTACTTATCCTCTTGATAAGCGTATCATAATCATAAAAATAATATTGACTCCCAGAGTACGCAGGGGACCTAAGGAATCACCCATCATGGGACTTTTTTTCCTTCTCCAAAATGCATTAACTGGTTAAGACCACGAGCGACTTTGTCCGCTTTGGCAGGCTAATGTCGATGCCCTCATGGTTTTACCTTCTCCTCACCGTAGCAGGAGAAGTACGTCTCGGTCTGCGAAACGCATCATCTGGTTAAGACCAGTGACATTGTCCGCTTCGATATGGCTCCACGACCATACCCCCTACGGGTTTCCTTTCTCCTCACCGTAGCAGGAGAAATGCGTCTCGGCAAGTCACATATAAAATCTTTCTTTTCAAACTTTCTTTAAGTCCCTCAAATTTGATGGAAATTTGGCAGCATAATGATTACACCCTTAATTTCCTCAAATTTGAGTCATGCCACATAACTCAAATCACACATGTTGTTCTCATGCATCTTAGCATAGCATACCACATCATCATAACAACATGTCATGAATACACATATAGTCTCATTCATGGTATTAACACATTCATCTCAAGTATACCCACTCGATCTCATTCTCACATCACATCTCCTATCTCATGGTGTCTTATGCTTTGGCCCTTACGGATCTTAAACTTATATTCTAAATATCCTATCTTTCATTATGGATCTTTATTTCACCTAAGGGATCATTACCTATAATTTCCTCTAATGTTTATGCTCACTAACATAACCAAAACAACACTACATCACTTTGGACAGAAAATTATCATATGATTACGGGTCCTAGAATCTCTGCCTTTGACCTTTCTAAGTTCTGTCTTTGCCTAAGGCTCCATATTCAACTCCTAAACCAATTATGAGGGATTCCTACACATCCATTAATTATAAATCATTTTTCCTAAGTCCATTTATGCTGGAACAGAATTTACAATTTGTGCATCTAAGTGTTCTAAAATTCTCATTCTAAGTCATTTCTAGTTACTTGTTCTTTCCTAACTTCCCTAAATCGATCCTTGCTTCACTCAAACATAATTTTATACATTTTATCACCATAAAATAGAATTTATACAGTGGCCAAGTACACAAGGCAAACCGAAAAATATAGCTCATATAATCACATAATTTCATGATTTAAAAGCATATAAGTTGCTAGTTTCTCTTGGAATCATTTTAGGAACTCAAAACTCTTTTAGAAACCAATTAATCTTATTGAAATCACATAAATGTAGGTGAGGTCAGTAGCTAAAACAATTTGTTCATGAATTAGATTTAAAATATCAAATCTTGCTCATGAAATTCTTTAAGTTTACCTAAGCTTGGAAAAATTCCAAGACATAGGCTATTGGCACTTATGATTAGATGAACTCACATCAAGTCCTTCATCATCATCATAAGGCCGAAATGGCATTCATGGAATGCTTCCATTTTCTAAGACTTTACTTGTGATACTTGGGCAAGTCTTTGAGCTCTAGGATATTTAGGTGATGGCATAAACTTAAACATGCTATGCACTTGTTTTACTCTTCATTATAAAATAAAGTGAGAGCATAAAATAAATGAGATGCAACCTCTTTATTATCTTTAAAGATTAAGTGATGACTTGAAATATAAACATGAAATGCAAGCTTGGAAACTTAAACATGATAATGCAAGTTCATTTAGTTATTCTTGAGAGCTTAGTGATGGCATCAAAATAAACATGCTATGCAAGGCATAAACATAAACATGAATGCAACTCATTTTATCTTAACTAGAGCTCTTACAAGACTTTAGAGGAACATTACAACCTTAACCCAATTTGTATCTTTACAACATAAAGTGAGCTTTAGAGTTCTTAGCACCAAGTCTTCAAAAAGCCTTTGGTTTTGAACTTCATCATCAAGCTCAAGAAAATGGACACAAAACTCAACACTTTATCTAAACAAGCATACAAGAACTAGTCATATTCTTTATTTTATTGCTCATGGGCTTCAATCTAGAGTAAACTCTTAGAATGGCCGACCAACTTTAAGGTTGGCAAGGGTAAGCTTAGAGCTCTTTGAAAACATAGGATTAATTTTCTTAACAAAACTCTTAGTGATCTACTTAACATTTTTAACAAACTTTGTTCAAATAAAGAAAAAAATCGAAACCATGATGAGGTAGAAGGAAATAAAACCAAAACTTGAGCAAGGAAGGAGAAAGGAAAACCGAAACTATGTATGGTCCAAGACCAATATTTCAAGCTTTAGAGGTTTCTCACATGACAACAACAAAGCCATTATCTTGAAACCTCATCATCAAGCCAAAGTTTTTCTCATGAAAAGGCTCCAAGGCCGAAAAGGAAAAGAAGAAGAAAAAGAGTTTTGAACCAAGAGAAAACTAGAACTTTCTCAAGAAAACAAGTAAAACTTTGAAGACAAACCCCTACCTAAGGAAGTCTTGAAAGAAATGAGAGGAAGCTTGTGTTCTTGAAGAAATGAGAAGACAAAATCTTCTCTTGAATGGCAATGTAGGTTCGGCCAAAGAGAACTCAAGGAAGATGATTTTTCCTTGAGAAAGCAAGCTTGGAAATGGAAAGATTAAGTGTTTGAGAGGTGGTTTAAGGTGAAGGAGTGGTGGTTTAAGGTTGTTTGTGGTAGATTGTGGTGGTCAAAAGGTTTCTTTGAGGGAGGAAGAAGAAGAGCAAGATGAAGAGAACTTTGAGAGAAAAAGAAAGAAAATGCAAGAAAACTAAACTTGGCAAAGCTTCTAAAGTGTAACCAAGTTCTTCAAGGCTTGGTATTTATAGAAAATTTTGCAACATGGAAGGCTGCCAAGGGAGGAGTGGCCGATGGCCTTTCTTGGCTTTGGGGAGGAAAATATCTCTTTGAATGGGTATGGGCTTAGGCATGGCAAGCATGGTTGAAAGCATGGTCAAGGTATGGCTTGAGGTATGGCCTTTGGAGTGAAATAAAATCAACATGTGATGAATTATGGAGGGGGAATTCGGCCAGCTTTGTGCAGCCAAGGGGAGGATAATTTGTTCATGTAATTGTGGTTTAGTGATGTGTTTAGGTGTTTCTTTGATTAAGGTTTTGATTAGGAGTTTGTAAGAAAGTGTTTAGGTGAGGTAATGGTTAATTAAGGTTGTCAAGACTTGATTAGGGGAGTGTTCTTGCTAGATTAACAATTTAAAATCATTCTTTTAGTCAAATGAATGTATGGGCAAAATTCCTTAATTTAAGGAATTAGAAAGAGAAAACACTATTCAAGATTCCATGATTAGGAATCTTGAATTAAAAGATGTAATTAGAGTTTAACCAAGCAATCTTAGGTTCTAATTAACCTTAATAAATTATTTTGACTCTAGATTAATTATCGAAATAAATTAATCTTTGATTAGAGCCTAATATTGCTTAGGTTTGCTTAATTACGTCATTAGGCTCACTGTACACTGTTCTAGGGGCAAAATGGTAATTTTGTACTAAAACTGCTTGGGACCGGCAACTAAACATCAAAAACCACTCACAAACATCATTCCAAACTTCCTGGAAAAGTTCTGGGCTCAAACGGCACCTTTACCCGCATAAAACACTCAGGTGTATTTTGGTCATTCTGAGCCGAAAGTTCGGAAAACGAGATTTCACCTCGGATATCAAACAGAATAGATATAATCCCCTTCAAACATTGAGTTAAGCCATTCGAGGATTGGGTTGTCCTTTAATTCTGGCAAAAATGACCTTAGGGGCATTTCGGTCATTTGTACTCAAATAGAAAAAAAAAACTATCATTCTCATGTTTGTTGTTAGTCCCTCAACACAAGGACCATCTACTATGTTTTTAAGCCTTGTATAAGTATAAAAACACCATAAAAACATTTATAACACAGAATTGCATGAGTGATTCATAAAAGTATATTTCACAACAAACATTCAAAACTCTTGTCAATAATACAAGCTTGAGGTATTCTAACCATGGACAAGGTTAGAAACCAACAATGCTTGGGCCATAAAGAAGAAACTCCTACCTCTTATGTAAGGTCTAAAAAGAGTCCTTATCTTCTTCCTTGAGCTTGAGCAAGATTCCTTGGAGTGGATGACCCTCCTTGTATCTTGGCTCCAGAACTTGAGTGCTTAAGAAAATATTTTTCACTAGAGTTAAAGATTGTAACTCTTGTGAAGGCTAGTGAAAGTTTGGGCTTAGAAATTAAGTGTTTGGATGAAGTTTGGAAAGTGAAGAGAAGTCTTTGAAGAGAAGAACTTAAGAAGAAATGGTAGAGAAAGAATAAGAGAGAAAGAACACTTAGAGAATTTCTAAGGCTTGAAGACTAGTAAGAGTGTATGTATTTTACAAGAGTTAGAGGATGTAGCTCTTGAAAAGCATGGTGAGGTCTCTTTGTGACTTGGAAATGGAATGAATGGAAGAGAGTTTGAAGAGTATTTATAGTGGAAGGAAAAAGAATGAAGCATTTAGAGAACTAATGCTTAGAGCATGATTTATACAAACATGTTGGCCAAATTTTGGGATAAGAAAATGCTCCATGTTTTATGCAAACATGTAGGCCTAATTTTGAGATGAAAATGCTCCATGTTTCATTCAAACATGTTAGCCTAATTTTGGCATGAAAATGCTCCATGTTTTATGCAAAAATGTTGTCGTTGGGCATGCATGTTTAGTGGAAATTTTCTAACCTTTAATGCATGTATGCATCATAGATTTACATCATGTAACCTTATGCTTTAATAGGTGTTTTTAATTCTTAGCATGAAATTGTCTATGTGAATGTATGTGGTGAAGAATGCGCATGATGTATGTGATTGAATTATTGTGTTATCATCTTAATCCAATGGCTTAGATTCATTCTTGTTTAAAGACAAGTCTAGGGATTTGTGCAAATGACATTGTAGTAATTATTAAAATAGTAGCATTGTAGTAATTTTTTTAACCAAGACAAGGGTATTTTTGTAATTAGACAATGACAGTGGTATTCTTATAATCCCATTTATAGAATAAGGGTGTCTTTGTCATTTATTAATAAGGCAAGGATAATTTGGTAATTTCCTTTACATATCAAGGGTATTTTCATAATTTCACTAAGTAATGACATTTTTTTAATTCTTTGCATCTTTTTCTAGACACACTTGATTATTCTAACATTATTTGTTATTTTTCATGACATTTGTCTAATTTTTATTAGTTTTACTCATTTTGTATCATTAATTAGGATTAATCTTTCAAATCAATTTCTTACTATCTATTTGATTAATGAAATTTACTAATATTGATTAGGGAATTTAACCTTGTAAATAAATTGTCCTTGTCCAATATGCTTAATTTAGGGTTTATGTGTTAATAGTATTTATTGTTGCTTATTGTTGTAACATCTCCTCCTCCTTATGGATTGACTGTCCACAAACCAACACGGGTCTTTCAACGTGCTTTGTCCTCACTCACACGTTTCCTGAAAACGTAACACCCCAATTTTTACTGTAATTTTTATTGTTGTTTAGAAATTATCGAATTACCCTAGGTAGTTTTTCATATAATTCCTCGAACAATCCTCAATAAAGGAATATAACATTAGAAGAAAGGTTAGGAGCAATTCGTGCGAAGTTGCAAACCCAGAATTTCTGACGTGTAAAATGTCCCTGAGGTTATTTTAAAATGAGGATCGTGGGCCCCACCCATCCTCAAGGGGATGTTTTGATGATAATAAGGGATTGTTTGTGTTATGTGTGTTAATAGAGGAGAAGAATCCTAATTTTGAGCTCTGATGCGAATGACCAAAACACCCCGCGCTTTTACTTCCAATTGTGTGACCGAACCTCACTAAAATGTTTTAAAAGGTGTTTTTAAGCTATGTTTGGTCAATGGTTAACTGGGTGGCCTCGGGCAATTTTTAAGTAAAATTACCATTTTGTCCCTATCCTTGAGCATTTTGCAAATTTCGAGATTTTTGATTCGTATAGCGAAACCTAAGCAATATTAGGCTCAAATTAAAACTTATTAAATTCTAATTACTAATCTAGAGTCCAAATTATTTATTTAAATTGATTAAAATCTGAAATTGCTTAAAAACACCCAAATTGCTTACAAATTCACTTAAGCCCTTAACCATAAATTCTCTAATTTGCAAAGATACCTTACCTACACCTAAATAATACATGGAACACACAAAATCCTCTTCCATGAGGCTGTAATGGCCGAATTATTTGAGCAATAATGCATCAGAATTATTACTCAAATGATGCACTAAAACAAAGTGCCAAAATGTCACATGAAACATAATTCCTTAATTTCATGCAACTTTGTCTAAAATCCATGTTTTCCTCCCTTTGTCATCTGAAAAATCCGCAGCTTTGCTCCTTCATTTGGCCATTTATGAGCTTCAAAATCTTTATAAATAGGCATGCTTGAGGTAGTGTTAGATGCCTTGTTTCATAACTTACACAATTCTAGTTTTTAGGAGCACCAAAAACTTTCTTTCTTCCTCCTCCTTGGCCGAATTCTCTCTTCAATTTTTCAAAGAGATTTTCTCTCATTTCACTCAAGGAAACCAAGTCCTCTTCCTTCCCTTCAAATAAAATTAGGTAGGGTGTTGTTTCTTGTAACGCCCCAACTTTTATTGTCATTTAGAAATTACCGAATTACCCTAGGTAATTCTTATATAAATTAAAACCGAACAATCCTCAATAGAGGAATATAACATTAGAAAAGAGGTTATGAGCGATTCCTGCAAGAGTTGCAAGCCCGAATTTTTGTACGTGTAAAATGACCAAAATGCCCCTAAGGTTATTTTACTCAGAAAATGAGGATCGTGGGCCCCACCGTCCTCAAGGAGATGTTGAGGATAATAGGGGATTGTTTGTGTTATGTGTGTTAATAGAGGAGAAGAATCCTAATTTTGAGCTCCGATGCGCAAAATGACCAAAACGCCCCGCCGTTTTAACTCGAATTGCGTGCCGCTGCCCAAACCTCACTAAAATGTTTTAAAACATGTTTTTAAGCTATGATTAACCATTAGTTAAGCTCGGGTGGTCTCGGGCAATTTTTAAGTAAAATTACCATTTTGTCCCTCTTTGTAGTTTTGCAATTTTGAGATTTTTGATTCGTATAGTGAAACCTAAGCAATATTAGGCTCAAATTAAAGGTTATTAAATTCTAATTATTAATCTAGAGTCAAAATTATTTATTTAGATTGATTAGAACTTAAAATTGCTTAAAAACACTCAAATTGCTTACTAATTCACCTAAGCCCTTAATTGTAAATTCTTTAATTTGCAAAGATACCTACCTACACCTAAATAATACATGGAACACACAAATTTTATCCTCCTTGGGCTGTAATGCATGAAATTTTGGTCCATAATGCATCAGAAAATTTGTCAAAGAATGCACAAAAACCAAGGTATGAAAACAAGGAACCATGAAAACATGATTCCATGTTTTAAGCCACCAAACAAGATGATTTTTTCTTCCTTGTTTCCTTCTCAAATTTAGTCAGATTTTCCTCCTCCTCTTGTCCATACATGAGCTTGAATTCTTCTATAAATAGGCATGCTTAGAAGTCATTAGAGACTTGCTCAAAAATTTCACAACTTCAAGTTTTTCCTAAGCTCAAAAACTTTCTTTCTTTCTTCCCCCTTGGCCGAAATTCTTTCTTCAACCTTTCAAGGATATTTTGTTTCATTTCACTTCAAGAAACCAAGTTCTCTTCCTTTCCTTCAAATAAAATTAGGTAGGGAGTTGTTTCTAAGTTCATTTTATGCTATGACAAGTTATGTTTCTAGCTCAAAAATGTTGAATCAATGAACATTTTCTATGGCTTTTTCAATTCAATTTTCTTCCTTCTTTCTTTTGAGTAATTCGGTCTTATGGCTTAGATTATGATAAGACCATGGTTTGATGATGAGGTTCTTGAGTGTTGGTTGCAAAGCCTTCACAAGTTAGACCTCTAAAACTTGAAGGTTTCACTAGTTTTTAAAGCTTTATAATTTCAGTTTTTCTTTCCTTATTTTTTTTCCATGGTTTTGGCCAAATGGCCTAAGAAGGAATGAAATGATGGCTTGATGATGAGGACCTTGAGTATGGGTTGTAAATCCATCACAAGTTAGGCCTCTAAAGCTTGAAAATTCCACTTGATGCAAAACTTTAAAGAATGATGTTTTTATGATGTAAAAATAAAGATCTTGAGTTTAGAACTTGAAAGATGTATTTTTCACTTTGTCTTGCTAAGATATATTGGGTTGAATTTATATTTCTCTAAAGTCTTGGAGGAGCTCTAGTAAAGAAATAAAATGAACTTGCATCCATGTTTAAGTTTATGCCTTGCATAACCATGTTTACTTTCTATGTCATCACTAAATTCTCAAGAATGAATAAATGAACTTGCATATTCATGTTTAAATTTCCAAGCTTGCATTTCATGTTTATGTTTCAAGTTGTCACTTAATCTTCAAAGATAATAAAGAGGATGCATCTCATATTTATTTTATGCTCTCACTTTATTTTATAATGGCTAAAAGAATCAATGCATGACATGTTTATTATTATGTCATCACCTAAGAATCCTAGAGCTCAAAGACTTGCCCAAGTATCACAAGCAAAGTTGGAAAATGGTAGTATCCTAAGGATGCATATTTCCTTAAGATTATTGGAGTCAAAGAATTTATTCTTTAAGAAGTCTTGAGTTGGAGCTTAATAAGAATTCTCTTCTCCCTTCACCAGTCAATGCGGACTACGCCGCTTCCTTCTTATTTTCTTTTATTAAGATTCTCTTCTCCCTCCACTAGTCAGTGCGGACTACCGCCGCTCAGTTTCTTGCATCATGTTTATAATTCCAAGTTATCACCTTATAAAGATAAGATTAAAATGAGGTTGCATAGCATGTTTATGATTCTAGTATCACCTAAATCTTAAAAGCTCAAGACTTGCTCCTTTTATCTTAAGTGAGAATTTTAATCATGAACATTCTTTCAATGTATAAATTGACCTCATGATTAAGGTAGGCCTAAAGTGATTTTTAAATAGCTACTGAGTTGGTTCTATAATTTCTTTCAAGATTACCAAAAAGAATTAGTTTCTAAAAGAGTTTTAAGGCTTAAAATGATATTACGGGAAACTAATATCTTGCATGTACTTAAAATAAGATATTAAGCAATTATGTGAGGTTCATGATTCAGCCACTGATCTAGTTAGTATTACTATGATTTGATATGTTTGAAGTTGTGATAATTATGTTTATTGATAAGGAATAATTCTATGCATGTTAGAAGTGAAATTAGTTACATAAAGCGTAAAGCTTTAAATATGATTTACTGTCTATGCTGCCTCATATAGTCTAATAATGTTCTTAAGGCTTATAATTAATGGTAATGATGATAATGAATCCTTTAGATGCATGATTAATTAATGTGATAATTGAGGTTACCGATTTTAAAGTTTCGGATATTTAAGAAATTTTTAAGAATTTATGATGATAGTTCTTTGAAATTTGAAATGATAAGTCTATGAAGTGATTTGATGCTTATTAAGTATTTGATATCATTGAATGATTTCGGGCTTGCATGTTATAGTTGCTGTTGCAAACAATGAGAATGCTTATGCATGAAATAATGAAATATTCTTTGTTATTTAAAAATTTACCCTTGTTGCTGGAAGAAAGTATATTACTATAAAAGTGTAATTTGGAAAGGTTCTGCAAAGATTTGGTATTTAAGCGTGTCCATTTGTGACCCACCTCTCTTTCCTGGAATCTCAGATGCATGATTACAGTTGGTATATATATTATTCAGAATAAGACTATAAACGAGAAAATGTTATAAATGATTATGAATTGAGAATTGTATTATGATATAACATGCAAAGACTTAAAGGTGACTTAAAATATATGAGGAAATGATCCTTTGGACCCATCAGACTATAGGTGGTGAAAAGGTGATCCTGAGAAAATGATCCTTTGGACCCGTTAAACTATAGGCGGTGAAAAGGTGATTCTTGCCCCTAGTCCGTTCTCAAAAGGGTAGAGACAAAATTTTAACTTATCAAAAGGGATAAGTATATGCTAGTGACGACTAGTAAGGTATGAGCTCATAACCTAGATTACTCCCAAAAGGGTGGAGTATAGGGTGGCCCAGGAAAATGATGATGAAAGTAACTTTAAGTCACCTAAGGAACTAAGTAACGTATTATGTGATTATGATGTTCTTCTATGCATAGTATTTATGAGATGATGATGAGAAATATGATGTTCTTCTATGCATAGTATTTATGATATGATGATGAGGAATATGATGTGGTCTTATGCATAACTATGTTATTATATGTGAAAGGAAAAGTTCATTATAAACATGACATGCTAAGTTTATGATGCATTATAAGACGCATGATTAAAACCGACAAACCTCGATAAAGTATATTTTCGAACTTAATAAATCAATCTTAGCATGCTCACTATTTCATAATGAAACTCGAGGTTCCTGGGGACGATGATGATGACACAATGCATCATGAGGTGAGTACCCTACTGAGATTCTTTTATAAATTTCTCACTCCCTCTATTTTTCTTTCCATTTCGTCTTCAGAAACGAAGGAAGCGTTCGTGAATCACATTGAGGCCTACACCTGGTAGTGAACTTGATCCTGCTAGTTTCACTCGTATATTTCAAATATCTATCCCTATCCTTGGAGTGTTATTACTAGGTGCCATTAATGGATGTCCTTCCATCCATATATTATTTGTTTTGTTAGATTGCCTACACCTAGTCTTATTCTGTTGGTAGGCAAACTATCTATGTGTTATGTAATTATGGATGTTATATGATGGAGCCAATATGATGTGTTTTTCATGCTATATCTGCACGTTATTCGCTTTATTTTGATTATTGTTCACGTTATGTGCGGTCACGTTTTCAATTATGTTTTTTTTTAAAAAAATGGTTCGTAATTTCACTAAGTATTTTCAAAGTATGATGAAAGAACTGAAGCAAAGAGTAAAGTCTAGTAATTAATCAGATACAACCTAGGTGTATTCGGTTAATTATTAGGGTGTTACATTTCTAAGTTCATTTTATGTTGTGACAAGTTATGTTTCTAGCTTAAAATGATGATTTCATGGATTTCTTTCTAGCTTTCCATTTCGATTTTGTATTCCTCTTTTCTTCTAAAAACATTTTGGCCTGATGGCCTAGATTATGATGAGACCATGGTTTGATGATGAGGTTCTTGAGTGTTGGTTGCAAAGCCATCACATGTTAGACCTCTAAAACTTGAAGGTTTCACTAGTTTCTAAAGCTTTAAAATTTTAGTTTTCCTTTCCTTATTTTTCCTTTAAGCATTCGGCCAAATGGCCGAAGAAGGAATAAAATGATGGCTTGATGATGAGGACCTTGAGTGTTGGTTGTAAATCCATCACAAGTTAGGCCTCTAAAGCTTGAAAATTTCACTTAATGCAAAACTTTAAAGAATGATGCTTTTATGATGTAAAAATAAAGATCTTGAGTTTAGAACTTGAAAGATGTATTTTTCACTTTGTCTTGTTAAGATATATTGGGTTGAATTTATGTTTCTCTAAAGTCTTGGAGGAGCTCTAGTAAGGAAATAAAATGAACTTGCATCCATGTTTAAGTTTGCATCTTGCATAACCATGTTTACTTTCTATGTCATCACTAAATTCTCAAGAATGAATAAATGAACTTGCATTCTCATGTTTAAATTTCCAAGCTTGCATTTCATGTTTATGTTTCAAGTTGTCACTTAATCTTCAAAGATAATAAAGAGGATGCATCTCATATTTATTTTATGCTCTCACTTTATTTTATAATGGCTAAAAGAATCAATGCATGACATGTTTATTTTATGTCATCACTTAAAGATCCTAGAGCTCAAAGACTTGCCCAAGTATCACAAACAAAGTTGGAACCATGGTAATAAGAACTCTAAAGCTCACTTTCAATTTTCTTAAGATTATTGGAGTCAAAGAATTCATTCTTTAAGAAGTCTTGAGTTTGTAGCTTAATAAGAATTCTCTTTCTCTCTTCGGTCAGGCGGACTACCGCGCCAGTTTCTTAAGATTCTTCTCCCTCCACTGGTCCAGTGCACTACTTCTCCTCCACTGGTCAGATGGACTACCACCGCTCGGTTTCTTAAGATTCTCTTCTCCCTACTGGTCCAGTGCAACTACGCTCAAGTTTCTTGCATATCATGTTTATAATTCCAAGTTATCACCTTATAAAGACAAGATTAAAATGAGGTTGCATAACATGTTTATGATTCTAGTTATCACCTAAATCTCTAAAGCTTAAGACTTGCTCCTTTTATCTTAAGTGAAAATTTTAATCGTAAAGATTCTTTCAATGTATAAATCGGCCTCATGATTAAGGTAGGCCTAAAGTGATTTTAAATAAGCTACTGATTTAGTTCTAAAATTTCTTTCAAGAGTAACAAAAAGAATTAGTTTTTAAAAGAGTTTTAAGGCCTTGCAAAGATTTTAGGATACTAGTATCTTACTTGTACTTAAAAATGTGATTTTAAGCAATTATGTGAGGTTCATTATTCAGCCACTAATCTGAGTTTAGTACTACTGTATGATGATGGTTTATTGCTAAAGGAATGATTCTATGCATGTTGGAGATAAAACTAGCTTCCTAGAAAATCGTAAAAGCAAGATTTCTAGAACTTTAGAGAATGAAATTTATGCATTCTGTCAGAGCCTTTAGTGACCTTAAGAACCAGATTTTATCATGTTTAGATAAGGGAGAATGATTCATAATTGGTTTAGTAATTAATTTTAGCATCATAGGGAAAGCGTAATAAGAAAAGGTTAAAAACGCAACTTCTAGCACATGTAAAACCTTAAGAACAACTTACTATCTATGCTACCTCATATAGTCTAATAATGTTCTTAGGACTTATAATTGATGGTAATAAGTCCCTTAGATGCATAATTAATTAGTTCAATAATTAAGGTTGCTCGATTCTAGAGTTTCGGTTGTTTAAGACAGCTTTTCGATAAGGATTTATGATGATGCCTCTTTGATGTTTTAAATGATAAGTCTATGAAGTGATTTGATGCTTATTAAGTATTTGACGTCATTGAATGATTTTCGGGCTTGCATGTTATAGTTGCTGTTGCAAACAATGAGAATGCTTATGCATGAAATAATGAAATATTCTTTGTTATTTAAAAATTTACCCTTGTTGCTGGAAGAAAGTATATTACTAAAAGTGTAATTTGGAAAGGTTCTGGCTAGGAAAGACTTGGTATTTAAGCGTGTCCATTTGTGACCCACCTTCTTTCCTGGAATCTCCAGATGCATGATTACAGTTGGTATATATATTATTCAGAATAAGACTATAAACGAGAAAATGTTATGAATGATTATGAATTGAGAATTGTATTATGATATAACATGCAAAGACTTAATGGTGACTTAAACTTATAAGGAAATGATCCTTTGGACCCATCAGACTATAGGTGGTGAAAAGGTGATTCTTGCCCCTAAACCGTTCTCTCAAAAGGATAGAGTTGGATTTTAACTTATCAAAAAGGGATAAGTATATGCTAGTGACGACTAGTAAGGTATGAGCTCATAACCTAGATTACTCCCAAAAGGGTGGAGTATAGGGTGGCCTAGGAAAATGATGATGAAAGTAACTATAAGTCACCTAAGGAACTAAGTAACGTATTATGTGATTATGATGTTCTTCTATGCATAGTATTTATGAGATAATGATGAGAAATATGATATTCTTCTATGCATAGTATTTATGATATGATGATGAGGAATATGATGTGGTCTTATGCATAATTATGTTATTATATATGAAAGGAAAAGTTCATTATAAACATGACATGCTAAGTTTATGATGCATTATAAGATGCATGATTAAAATGAACGGATCTCGGTAAAGTATATTTCCAAACTAAATAAATGAATCTTAGCATACTCACATTTTCATAATGAAACCCGAGGTTCCTGGGGACGATGATGATGACACGATGCATATGAGGTGAGTACCTCCTGAGACTCTTTTATAAGTTTCTCATTCCCTCTTTCTTTCTTTCCATCTCGTCTTCAAAAAGTGATGGTGATGTTCGTGATTCCGTTGATGCTCTCACCTGGTAGATGCATGTGATCTTGTGAACCAACTTATTATCCTTGAGGAACGTATCGCTAAACCTTGAGCGTGAACTCGGATATCTATTCCTATCTCTGGAGTGTTATAAATAGGTGCCGTTAATAGATGTTCTTCCATCCATATATTATTTATGTTTTGTTCGATTGCCTACATCTAGCTTAACTCTGTGGGTAGGCAAAATATCTATGTGATATATAATTATGGATGTCATATGATGGAGCCAATATGATGTGTTCTTCATGACATGTCTGTCGTTTTCTGCTTTATCCGATTATCGTTCACGTTATGCGCGGCTCACGTTTTCAATTATGTTTTTTAAAAATGGCTCGTAATTTCACTAAGTATTTTCAAAGCATGATTAAGGAACTGAAGCAAAGAGTAAAGTCTAGTAATTAATCAGATACGACCTAGGCGTATTGGGTTAATTATTAGGGTGTTACACTTGTGTCTTCTAACTATGCTAATGTCATTAATCAAAAATAAATCACCAATGGTGACCCTTCCACTATGGGGCCAAGATTAACTGCCTAATCGGTAAATCAATTGCTCAAGTTCATCAAGTCAATTAGCCTAGATGAAATTTAGGACGTTACACCACTGGTTCCACCCTTCTCTGTGTTCCACCCTCATTAGCATTGCAGAACCCCCAATTTTCCCTCACCACTAGCTCTAACCCTCCTTGGTTATCCCACCTTTTAGAACCATCTTCTTCCAGCTCACTACCTTTGCTCTCTATCACCTCTCAATCAACCCCTTTGAACCCACTCCCACCTAAGCTCCTGATGCTCACAAACCCTCTATCGTGTAAGCTCCTCAAGCTCACAAACCTAATCTCACCTCCCCTCTTGACATCTCTCTATCATATACCCAGTTTGGTTTAGTTAGGGCATAAGAGGTTCAATGCATTTGGGCATTTTAATTCCATTCTTCACAATTATATCCTTTGGAAGTTATGTTTCCTTCCTTTATTCCTATACTTTGTTCTTGCTTTTGTCTTGCAAGTTTAGATTTTTTAGTAAATTAGAATTTTCTTTGACATGTTGTTCAAAGGGTTGAAAATTTCTATCCTATTATTATGTACTATGTAACACCCTTCCTATCATAAAGTTATACTTAAGCCATAATCTTATAGTGAGTAGTTGTTACTTGTTAACTTTGCTTGATCTTAGAGGTATGTATATAATATTAAATATGAACCTGCTTTGTGACAAACATAACTTTCTCTTTGCGTCACTAAGTTTGAACATAAATAGTATGTTGTAATAAAATAGTGAAACAACATAATTGTTAAAAAGAAGGTTTAATGTAACACCCTAATAATTAACCCAATACACCTAGGTTCTGATTAATTACTAGACTTTACTCTTTGCTTCATTTCCTTAATCATGCTTTGAAAATACTTAGTGAAATTACGAGCCATTTTTTTTAAAAAACATAATTGAAAACGTGAGCGCGTTTAACGTGAATGATTTAGCAAAATTTAAAAGACACATAGGAATTTACAAACATCACATCATAATATATTGGCTCCATCATACAGCATCCATAATTACATATCATATAGATATTTTGCCTACCAACAGAATAAGACTAAGTGTAGGCAATCTAATAAAACATAAATAATATATGGATGGAAGGACATCCATTAATGGCACCTAGTAATAACACTCCAGGGATAGGGATAGATATCTGAAATATACGAGTGAAACTAGCAGGATTCAAGTTCCTACCCGGTAGCCTCAATGTGATTCACGAACGCTTCCTTCCTTTTTGAAGACGAGATGGAAAGAAAAATAGAGGGAGTGAGAAACTTATAAAAAGAATCTCAGTAGGGTACTCACCTCATGATGCATTGTGTCATCATCATCGTCCCAGGAACCTCGGGTTATTATGAAATAGTGAGCATGCTAAGATTGATTTATTAAGTTCGAAAATATACTTTACCGAGGTTCGTCGGTTTTAATCATGCGTCTTATAATGCATCATAAACTTAGCATGTCATGTTTATAATGAACTTTTCCTTTCATATATAATAACATAGTTATGCATAAAATCACATCATATTCCTCATCATCATTTCATAATACTATGCATAGCAGAATATCATATTTCTCATCATCATCTCATAAATACTATGCATAGCAGAACATCATATTCACATAATGCATTTACTTAGTTTCTTAGGTGACTTAAAGTTACTTTCATCATCATTTTCCTGGGCCACCCTATACTCCACCCTTTTGGGAGTAATCTAGGTTATGAGCTCATACCTTGCTAGTCGTCACAAGCACATACTTATCCCTTTTGATAAGTAAAAATTCCGTCTCTACCCTTTTGAGAGAACAGACTAGGGGCAAGAATCACCTTTTCACCGCCTATAGTTTGACGGGTCCAAAGGATCATTTTCTCATATATTTTGAGTCACCTTTAAGTCTTTGCATGTTATATCACAATACAATTCTTCATTCATAATCATCATAACATTTTCTCATTTATAGTCTTATGCCGAAATAATATATACCAACTGTAATCATGCATCTGGAGATTCCAGGAAAGAGAGGTGGGTCACAATGGACACGCTTAAATACCAAATCTTTCCTTAGCCAGAATCTTTCCAAATTGCACTCTTAAGTAATACACTTTCTTAGAACAGAATATGTCTTTATTTCAT
The DNA here is from genome assembly GCA_030441495.1 of Dalbergia oliveri. Lineage (NCBI taxonomy): Eukaryota > Viridiplantae > Streptophyta > Magnoliopsida > Fabales > Fabaceae > Dalbergia > Dalbergia oliveri. Next base: position 20,881,619 of record JAMLFY010000001.1, on the reverse strand, counting down.
GCATAAGTTTTCATTGTTTGCAACAACAACTATAACATACAAACCAGGGAAGCAATCAATGACACCAAATTCTTAATAAGCATCAAATCACATTTTAAGTACACATAAATTACTAGCTTCCCATAAAATTCTTACAAAGTTTTAAAACTCTTTTAAAACTAATTCCTTTTGTTAAACTTGAAAGAAGTCATAGGACTTTAGGCCTAAATTAACCATGGGACCGATTTATAACTTGAAAGAATGTTCATAATTAAATCTTTCACTTAAGATAAAAGGAGCAAGTCTTGAGCTTTAGAGATTTAGGTGACATCTTTGAATTATTACCATGCTATGCAACCTTATTTTAATCTTATCTTTATAAGGTGATAGCTTGGAATTATAAACATGATATGCAATTCCATTTCTTTATCTTTAAGATTTAAGGTGATAACTTGAAAATTAAACATGATGCAAGAACTTGTAATATAAACATGATGCAAGAAGCTGAAGGTAATCCCAGGACAGGAGAGGGAGAAGAGAATTTTAAGCAACCGAAGCGCGGTAGTCCGCAAGACCGACGAGGAGATGAGAATTACATTTTTTTTTAAGCTCCAATTCTCAAGACTTCTTAAAGAATAAATTCTTTAACTCCAATTATCTCATTTCTTCGCTTATGATTCATAAGCAAGTCTTTGAGCTCTAGGATTTTTAGGTGATGACATAAAATAAACATGCCATGCATTGACTCTTTTAGCCATTATAAAATAAAGTGAGAGCATAAAATAAACATGAGATGCAACTTCTTTATTATCTTTAGAGATTAAGTGACAACTTGAAATTTAAACATGAAATGCAAGCTTGAAATTTAAACATGAGATATGCAAGTTCATTTATTTATTCTTGAGAATTTAGTTATGACATAAAATAAATATGGTTGTGCAAGGCATAAACTTAAACGTGGATGCAAGTTCACTTGATCTCTTTACTAGAGCTCCTTCAAGACTTTAAGAGAATTATGTTTTCAACCCAATTTATGTATCTTAGCAAGACAAAGTAAAAATACATATTTCATATTCAAACCTCAAGATAAAAATATTATTCTTTAAAGTTTTGCATTAAATGGAATGTTCAAGCTTTAGAGGCCTAACTTGTGATGGATTTACAACCCATATTCAAGGTCCTCATCATCAAGCCATCATTTCATTCCTTCCTAGGCCATTTGGCGAAACCATGAAAGGAAAATAAGGAAAGAAAAACTGAAATTTTAGAAGCTTTGGAATCTAGTGAAACCTTCAAATTTTAGAGATCTAACTTGTGAAAGTTTTGCAACCAACACTCAAGAATCTCATCATCAAACCATGGTCTCATCATAAGCTAGGCCATATGGCCAAAATACTTTAAAAAGAAAGGAAGAAGAAACTGAAAATGAAAACTTAAAAGAAAGCTCATGAAAACATCATTTTTGAGCTAGAAACATAACTTGTCTTAGCATAAAATGAACTTAGAAACACCTCCCTACCTAATTTGATTTGAAAGAAAGGAAGAGAACTTGGTTTCCTTGAGTGAAATGAAGCAAAATATCCTTGAAAAGCTGAAGGGAGAATTCAACCAAGAGAAAGAAAGAAAGAAAGCTTTTGGTGCTCCTAAGACTAGAATTTGTGTAAGTTATGAACTAAGCATCTAAACTATCTTCAAGCATGCCTATTTATAGAGATTTTGCAGCTCATAAATGGACAAAGGAAGGAAAGAAATCTGACCAAAAATTAGAGGAAAAAAAATAAGGAAGAAAAATCATTTTGTTTGGTGGCTTAAAACATGGAATCATGTTTCCATGTTTTCATGATTCTTTGTTTTCATTCTTTGGATTTTTGTGTAATAATTTTCTGACTTATTACTCAATAATTTCGTGCATTACAGCCTTGTGGAAGAGGATTTTGTGTGTTCCATGTATTTTTTAGGTGTAGGCAAGGTATTCATGCAATTTAGAGAATTTACGGTTAAGGGTTTAAGTGAATTACTAAGCAATTTGGGTGTTTTAAGCAATTTTAGGTTCTAATCAATCTAAATAAATAATTTTGACTCTAGATTAGTAATTAGAATTTAATAAGCTTTAATTTGAGCCTAATATTGCTTAGGTTTCGATAGACGAATCAAAAATCTCAAAATTTGTAAAACTCACAAAGACGGGCAAAACGGTCATTTTACTTAAAAATTGCCCGAGACCACCCGAGCTTAACCAATGGTTAATCATGGCTTAAAAACACCTTTTAACACATTTTAGTGAGGTTCGGGCTAAGTCGGCACGCAAATGGAGTTAAAACGCCTAAGGGCGTTTTGGTCATTTCGCGTCGGAGCTCAAAATTAGGATTCTTCTCCTCTATTAACACACATAACACAAACAATCCCTTATTAACATCAAAACATCCCCTTGAGGATGGGTGGGGCCCACGATCCTCATTTTCAGTAAAATAACCTCAGGGGCATTTTGGTCATTTTACACGTACAGAAAATTGGGGTTTGCAATACTTGCACGAATTGCTCCTAACTTCTCTTCTAACGTTATATTCCTTTATTAAGGATTGTTTGGTCTCAAATTTTATATAATATTTACCTACGGTAATTCGGTAATTCCTAATGATAGTAAAAGTTACAGTAAAAATTGGCGTACATTTAACGCTTTAGTTAGAGGAGAAAAAGCTAGAGAAAGGCTTAGCAAAAGGCTAGGAAGAAAGGTAGGAAAGATTCTGTCTATTACTTGTGATTGTTTGGCTATTTTTGCTAGATAAACTCTTGGAATTATATTTGTGAAATTTGAAATTTATTTTCAAGATGCATATATATATATATGAACTTGATAGATGAAAAAGGATGCAATAGATAAAAGTTTTGTGGATTGATTGAATTGATATAAGAGATTCATTAAGTAAATGAAGAGATTTTTTATTCATAGAAGAAAAGCTTCAGTTCACCTAAGAAACTTGATTTATTTTCCTCGAAATTTATAAGAATTACCACACAAGGAGTTTTACAAGTTTTTGATAATATAAACTCTCATAAAAGTTTAGCAACTTCGTAGAAAAATCTCATCAGTTTACAGATTTTATAGAAAAATCTCATAATAGATTACCAGATTTTATAGAAAAATCTCATAAAAAGTTTAGAGATTTTCCTGATAAATCTCATAAAAAATAAAGAGGATTTTTGCAAAAGAAGTTTCATAAGAAGTTAGGAGATTTTGCACAAAATATCTCATAAGTAATTCATAAGATTTTAAAGAGAAGAGTCTCGGAATTCAGGAGACTAACAGAATGTAACGCCAGGATTTTCGCTAAACTTTCAAAATGACCAAAATGCCCTGAGGTCATTTTCACCCGAAACACGAGGACGGGCTTTGGGCCATCCTCATAGGGTTCATATGTTATATGAAGGGGATTGTTTGAGTGCGAATGCCTGGAGAAGAAAAACCTCATTTATGAGATCTCTGCGTAAACGACCAAAATACCCTGGTAAGGAATTAAGGGTTTTAAGTTCCGTTTACCCGACTTCGTCCGAGGTTTAAAACAATGATTTTAAGGCATGAACTATGTTTGCTTAAGTCCGGGAGGTCCCGGGCAAGTTTTGGTAAAAATTACGATTTTGCCCTTGCATATCGCATTTTTAGCCTAATGAGTTGTTCAACTCTAAACCTAAGCAATATTAGGCTCTAATTAAAGGTTAATTAATTTCCATAATTAACCTAGGGCCAAAACCATCATTTGAAATTAATTGGAACCTAAAATTGCTTGGGGAAATTCAAACTTCATTCTAGTCTCTTTCTTTAAAGAGAAAAAGAATCTGTGAATAGTGTTGAATAGTGTTTCCACTATTCACATCATCTTCTTTCAAGGAGAAGTTGTCACACTCACATCACTAGTCTTGGAGGCTTTGACTCCATTAAACCTTCTCAACCACCTCTAACCTAGGGGTCTATAGTTTTAATTAACCAAATAGTGTACCTAGAGTACCTACTTGACAACCATCAATCCTAAGCCTAATCTATGTCACACCAAACACACTTCTAGACCATGATTTGAGGAGATATTTCTCCTTCCCAAGGCTGCCAAAAGTGGCGCCACCTTCCCCCTAGAAATCACATAAAATTAGTCTAAGTGGTCAAGCTATCTTATGACACATGTCTTGAACACTTTCAATCAATGTTCAACTTCCAAAAAAAATGTCTTTCAAGATTCAAAGAATAATTTATATGGTCAATCAAGGTTTTCAATTCACTTCTAAAATAAAAAGAAATATGTCTTTCAAATTCAAAAAGAATGATTTGTTTTTGTGGTCATTCAAGCTTTCTATCAAACTTTTTCAAGACACCATGTCTTACAACACCTTACCTATGCTTTGGGAATTTAAGTCTAGAAAATTTTCTTCTCTTTTTGGGCATAGGGTGCACGGTTCCTTTAGCCTTGGCAGCCCAAAATTTTGTGATTTTATACATTTAAAAAGGTTTGAAAATAAGCTACAATTCTAGCCATGCTTTAGGACATGCATAGCTAGACTTTTCACCATGCTTTGAATGACTAACACCATGCTTTGAACAAAGATATTTCTTTTCCCCAAAAAGGCCACCATTATTCAATTCATTTTACTTCTCTATAAATAGGTAGCTTAGGGAACTTGAAGCACCTTTGTTCATTTCACTAAAGCTTAGAGTTTAGAGCACTTTGGGGTCTTCTTTCCTCTCAAGTTTAAGAGTCCATCTTCTCCAACTTCTTCATCTTCTTCACTTCCTCTCAATCTCAAACTCTAGGTAGGGAGCTTTTCAAGAATGCTTTCTTTTATCTTAATGCTCAATGTTTGATCTTGCTTGAAAGTTGTGTTGTAGTGAGTTTCTCTCACAAATTCATTTCGGTTTCTCCTTTTTCTTTTCCTTTCATTTTCGGCCTTAGGGCCAAGGTAAGGAGGGCTTGATGATGAGAGTTGTATGTTGATGTTTGTCACATGAACAACCTCTAAAGCTTGAGTTTTCTTAAGATAAGTTTATTATTTCCAAGTTTTGCTCAAAACATAGTTATGTTTCTCTTGAACTTTTGAAAACCCCATTTCTTTTCCTTGAGTTTTCGGCCATGAAGGCCTTTGGGACTTGGAAAAATGGTAGCTTGATGATGAGGGCTTCATGTTGATGTAGGTCACATGAACAAAACTCTAGAGCCTAAACTTGGTTTATAGGCCAAGTGTGTTTTCGGTTCCTTTCCTTTATGTTGGTCATGAGTTTTTTTTTGTTAAGAAATGTAGAGCATTGTAAAAATACTCAATGATGAGGACTTGAGATGTTGGTGTTTGAATCACCAAGATCTTGGTCCCTAGAGTTCAAAAAAAAATAAAAAATAAATGGTTGTTTCCTCATGATGAGGTTTCGGCCACCTTATGGTTCTTGGTGGAGGTATTGGCTCTTTTTACATAACTTAGCAACACTAGTGTTTCTTTTCTTGTGAGGATGAGTTATGGGATGAAACTTTGTTTCCTTTAAAGTCTTGCAAGAGCTCTAAACAAGATATAAAAGAAGTTGCATCCATGTTTACCTTTATGCTTTGCATAGCATGTTTAATTTCAAGCCATCACTAAGCAACTTAAGGATTAAAATGAGAATGTGCATCATCACTTAATTAATCTCAAAGCCTACCTATTTCAACCTTAAAGTTGATTGTTGATTTGGAGTGAAAACTTCAAGAGGCCTAGAGCACTAAAATAAAGAATAGAACCTTGCACCTCATGTTTATCTTTTGCCTAGCACGTTTATGTTTCAAGCTTTGCATCTCATTTTATATTTCAAGTCATCACTAAGCGCTAAGAATAAGAATGGAGATGCATTTCATATTTACTTTGTGTTATCACTTTACTTTCAAAAAGGCTATAAAATGAAATGCATAGCACGTTTATAATGTCGTCACTTAAAATTTTAGAGCTCAAAGACTTGCCCCTTTCATTCTAAGAAAAGAATTAAATCAAGGAGGTACTTCCTTGAATATCATTCGGCCATGTGGTGTAAATGGCTCTAGGATGAGTTTCATTTAACTACAAGGGCCTATAATGCATGACTTAGAATTTTTCTAAGCTTAGATGCACCCAACTAAGGTTTTAAACAAGTTTTCAAGTTTTGCATCTTGATCAAGGGTAAGATTAAATGGCTACTGCCCTTGGCGTTTTATGTTGAGTTTTGGCAAAATAAACTTTGATCTTATGGAGTTTTGAAGTCTCAAAAAGGTTCTAAGAGAAACTAGCAAGTTATATGTTTGAAAGTAAGGTTTTTCTCATGATTTTATGCCTTAAGGGTTTCGGTTCTGCCTTAACAGTTCCAGCACCTTAAATTCTGTTTTGGGTGGTCTAAATATGTTGATTTACCTTGCCAAGTATGTGACATTTGTTCTAGACATTTAAAAGCATCATTAGTGACTTGGTTTGCCTAATATGTGAATTCTAGAACTACTAAAGAATGGCAAAGTTAGTTTCTGCCCAGCCTTGATAAAATAGTTAGAATCACATTATAATATGCCTAGATGTGCGGGAGTGACTCATAATTGGCTTAGGTATTAATTACTGCACCATAGACAAAGTCGGAAGCGAGAAAGGGCTTAAAACGCATTTTTCTAGAACACATAATTCATCAAATGTGAACAACTACATAAAGCTGTCCAACCATAATTAATTAGGAATTAGAACTTAATGGATTATGGTAATGAGGTTAATCAATCCCATTAGCATGCAAGAAAATAATGGGATAGTTTGAGGTTACCCGATTCAGAGATTTCTACCTTAAGGGATGATTATGTGTCTCGCATGTAATGATGAATTGATGTGTTAGCTCATGACATATATGGTGCCATGTAAACTATTATCCTTAAATAATAGTTTTGTACTCTTACGTTATTGCTTCTTTAAAAGACCTTAGAGATGCCGAAGTAGTAATTTTGTGTTACGCATTAATTATGCGGCATCTCAAAGTAACATGTTAAACTTAGGGTGACTTAAGATATGAGAATGTAATCCTTTGAAACCACCCAATGAAGGGTGGGGACGATGTGATTCTAGCCCCCTAAACCCGTACTTAAGGTCGGGAAGTTGACTTGTCCCAAGGGATGAAGTCTAGATGCTAGTGACGACTAGCGTGGTATGAGCTCATAACCTAGAGATTTCTCAAAAGGGAGAAAGATTAGGGCGGCCCAGTTAAGTAAAGGTTCTTATGTCACCTAAGTAACCAAGTTATATGATTTATGTTCCATGTACCCCGTTATATGTTTTATGTTCCATGTACTCAGTTATATGATTTATGTTCCATGTACCCCATTATATGTTTTATGTTCCATGTACTCAGTTATATGCTTTATGTCCTATGTACCCAGTTGCATGATTTACGTTCTATAATTCAAGTATAGCTTATGTAAACACAAGTGCCATGTTAAAAAGAACGGATTCTTGGAAATTGAGATTTTAGAAAACTCATAATTGAACCAATATATGTCCATGGTTTTATAAATAAAACGAGAACCCTGGAGACGTAGATGATGACACATAGAATAGGAGGAAAACCTTACTGAGTTTCTTTAGCAAGAAAACTCACTCCCTCTATCTCTCTTTCCATTACGTCTTCAGATCGAGATGGCGACCTTCGTCCTATTCATTGACACGCCGACATGGGAGATCCACCATGACCCAGAGCTTGGGTCATTTCATTTTGAGGGCTCTTGCACCGTTCGTGTGTTCGCATTTCTTGGACGACCCTTCTCTCATCCAGTAGATAGCTACCTCTTTACCCCGACGTCTCCCTATGATGATGCGATGATTTTTGAGCATGCCCGTACGCCTGATGAGAGGATTCTACGGACTCGCCAGTTTGGAAGGGTACCAGTACGTGCCCTCACTCAGCACTCGGAGGAGGATCCCTCAGAGGACTCTGCCCCCACTCCACCGCATATGCCCATGGGTAGTGAGGAGACGGTGACTCAGCCTCGGAGAGCCCCGGTACCTGGTCCACGGCCTCGACGTAGGGGAAATGTCCAGCCTTCCACCATGCCCACTCCAGCCGAGCTTCATCATGGAGGACCTCTCGAGTGCCTACTCCAGACGCACTTCGTCCATGGATTGGTTACGTCCGCCTTACCCATGGCATTAGCTTTAGGATAGAGGGTAGTCCTTAGTGCACACACTACATGTAGAACGGATAAACTTTCTTTTGTATTGAGGTTATCCACTTTAGATGTTCTTGGGAGGGGGTGTTCCTTTTATGATTTCTGGTTCTGTGGTTTCTATTTACATGTATTTCTTGTTTCAATTGTATTTGCATCATCTCTTGTACTAAAGAGTCCTGTAGGGTAGGCATATTATTATCTATGAAGTATTTCAATGTGATGTTATATTTGATCTAGAGCCACTTCTATGTTTATATTTCCACACTTTATGTTACCGACCCGATAAGATACGCGCGGCTTTTATTTTAAGAAAAAAAAGTGGCTCGTATTTTCTTTAAGTTATTTCTCTTTCTCATAAAAGAACCATGATAGTAAGTAATGACTGATATTTGACCTAAGTGCTTACTAGTAGTATTGGGTCAGATGTTAGGTTGTTACAGAAAATCTCATAAGAGTTAAGGAGATTTCAAGGAAATCTCAAAGCAAAAACATGGGAAATAGAACTATTAAAAAGATATTTTACTTGATAACCATAAGATTTCCTAATCAAATATTAAAGATGTTTATGAAAAGAGAAAACTTAAGAAATAAGCATTATATAATATTAATTGCTTGATTATAAGCTCATGGATTCAAAATGTGATCTATTAGGTTGTAACACGAGGTGTTATATCGTTGTGATGAAAGTGATGTATTGAGAATAGCATGCTATGTGAATTGTGATCTATAAGGTTGTAGTAGACGTACTACATCAATTGAACTATTAGGTTGTAACACAATGATGTTACATCGTTGGCAATACATAGATGAGAAGTATATCAGGAATCCTATGAGTTCTATTCTCAAGCCTAAATTTTTACTAATAAGATTATGTCAAAGAAGGAATGAAACTACCAAACTAATTATTATATAAACAACCAAGAACTGATTAATTATTTTACGACTCCTATGATTTTATTCTCAAGCATAAGTGCACTCATAATACTATGTTAAATGAGAAAAGGAATAAGCAAACTGATTATTTTAGAAGGAACTGAAGATACTTTAATTATTTTAATTCTAAGTCAGATGTCACTGTGTAGTAGACTAGTATTTTTCCTACTAGGAATCTTTGATTCTCATTCCTGTTGTTATCATATTTTTTTTACATAGATTGCGATGGTGGTGATTATTTTGTGGAGATTCTTAGATGGTATTGACATCATAATCCAGACCTTTTGGTGAAAATGATAGAGAATTTAGTCAGTCTTTTAGTTGCTTTTAGTGAATTTTGAGTAGTACCTTACCTAGAGTAGAAGGTTCCTGCATGAACCAGGGTAAGGGTTGATATAGCTATGTATATGATTGTTTTGCCATTGTATGATACAATTATGTTGTTTAGCTATTTTATTATGACATACTATTTATGTTCAAACTTAGTAACGCAAGAGAAAGCAGTTTTATGTTTGTGTCAAAACCAGGCTCATATTCAATATTATATACACACCTCTAAGATCAAGCAAAGTTAACAAGTAACAACTACTCACTATAAGGTTATGGCTTCAGCATAGCTTTATGGTAGGAAGGGTATTACATACTGCATCCTGTGGTATTTAGTTTGAACTTTAGTGCTACTGTTATATTTGGAGTTAGTTAAATCTTTTGCACATTTTAACATGCTAGACTCTTGTCTAGGTGTATTTGTCACCATAATGTTAGTTACGTTCTTGACTTTTATTTTCTTCGATCACTGTTGTGAGTGTGGTTGAGAGATGCCAATTTATCCTTATTAGTGAAATGCTTGGGCTAAAAGATTGGTTTATGTTACTATGTTGAATTTGTAATTGCATGCTTCATGCAATATTTCTATGAATCGATGACATATGATTGAATTTAAGTATCTATGTAGAAAGTATATTTTAATTTGGTTGCTAATTCATTTAAAAAAGATTCTAGAATTGTGTAAGTAGACTTCACTTGAGTGTGGGCATTGTTGTTATTGCCTGAATTTTTTTTTTTTTATGTAAAGGCTTAATTAACTTGACTAATTAATTCCATTTAAATTTCATAAAGGAAATTTGCTGAAGCAAATTACTATAAGGGAAATTCTCTCTCCCTTATTTGGTACAATACTTTGCCGTGTAATTTGTACTAGGAGTGAACATAGGAAAGCAGCTATAACTTTTCTATAGCACATTAAACTACACAATTTAGTTCTTTTATAGGCTAACGATTTATATTTGCTGTAGTATTTGTTTATGGAATGAGAGATGTTATATTGTTATAGTTGAATTAGATAGCACTTTAATTCATTATCAAGCAAGCGTGTCACTTTATACTAGTAGTGAAGTAAGCACATTGTTTAGTGTTTTTAGTGGTATATTATGATTAATGAATCATGAGGGTGATAAGAAAAGGAAGCCAGATATAATGATCATGTTTGACTCTGAACAAAATTTGATTTGGATTTTGTTTGGTGATGAAAAAGCACAAAGTAAGCATGAGCAATGATTTAACTCCCTCATTTGGGACTATGTGAATACAAATGAAATATGCTTGCATATGAAAATTTTGATATGTCTCTCTCAACTCTGGAATCTGCGTGTTAAGTACTTTAAATTTTTCTTTCAATATCAAGGCTATTGTGTTAAAGTATGAACTAGTCCTATTGCTATTTTCTTCCTGATTCTATTTTAAATTTTGCAGAGCATGTACTTTAAATAGCACCTATATAAAAGTCCACAACTAATAAATGGTCTAGATTAGTTATTTTCCACACTTTGTTGCTGATAATGAATATTCGTATGTGAAGAATCATTTGTATTGCTCAAACCTTATAAATATTGTAATTTTTTTTTGTGTGTCAATCACTTTACCATTAGTATAATATTTTTGTTAGTAGAACTTGGCTTAAGAAATAGGTCTAGCGACTTTGAAATGCTTATAGGCTCACTAAAACTATATTTGAACGGTAACAATTGAAAAGTTTGTAAAATCTTGCACTTGTTCCAGCAAAGTTATGAAATTACTAGCATTGTGATAAGAAACTATGTTCATATGAGAGCAATTTACTAGCTATGGACAATGAATTTTTTTGGTGACTTCTAATCATGTTAGAACTTGTGTGGTTTTTAATTACCAAAACTTGGTCCAATAATAAGGTCTAGAGCCTTTGGAAACTGACAATCTTACAAAATATATTTGAATGGTAACAATTGAAAAATTCGAACAATTAGCACAAGTACCAGCAAATTTATAAAATTCCCACCAAGTATATGAGGCTTAGCCATTGTATCATTAATCATGGTTAATTTTTTTTAATTTTTTGTCTATGATTTATATGTACATTTATTATGTCACCCTAACATTATTCAATTTTGCTTATACTCTCTCTTAAAGTGGTTTTGTAATTTTATTTTTTTTATATTTTATGTAGGTGGGTTAATCCTTTAATTAGAGCCTATGGAGGTAGAAAGGTCTATGAAGAAGGAAGCAATCAACCATGACGTAGACAATGTTGTTGAGTCCGTTGGGAAGCACTAAAATAGAAGCTATTAAAACATTTTACAAGAAGGATTAACTCAAATGGGTTTTGGATGATGGATCAAAAGTTCAAAAAGGAGTCAGATGGAGAGGCGAATTATTTGATTCTTACATGCATACGAGAATGAAAAAGTATGTCAAATGTAAACCCTCCTAATTATCATGTATTACTTGAGTGTCGGCATAATAATTAGAAGGATATCACTTTCTCTCTACAATGTATACTAGTCACGAGAGAACAGCATGAGGAAATTTAAAATCATGGGTTACGAGAAAATAAAGTTTATACATAGAAGTACTTCATACACAAGTTGTACCTATACACATCTCACTACAAGTTAAGTCGTTTCACTTTCTATGCTAATCAGGGACAGGATAAAAGGACTAGCCATCGCCTAAAAACCTAGCTTGCTCAAGTATCTAGTCCAACAAAATCACATATAGACACAAACGACCTGAAAAACATCTAATAGTACATCAGGCAGGTTGGTAACGTCCTAACACTACACTACTACTATATACAAGCCAAGAGTCCCTGAAAACCTCGCGTCCTCCTATAGGAAGCCGTTAGTTATCGGTATGATAGCCTTGCCTCCGCCAGGGGTGTCGGGACCCTCGGTGGGTCCGAGTTCTGAGGATGATGATGAAGAGGAGGGTGCATCTTGGAGGAGGTGCTGGTGGAGCAATCGGGATATGAAATACCTCTGGGTGTGCCATATGAAGGGCCATATTCATAGGAAAAAGAGGGTCGAACTCAAGGTAAAGCTGATGCACTGAAGGAACGACCAAAAAGCACATACACACGGCCTGTGAGTAACCTCCAGCATCCAGGGAATCAAGTGGGTTGTAATGCCATACCCACTGTGGTGAATCAAGGAAGAACACTAGTGAGCATCGCTAAGTCTGAGTAATACAAGTACATGCAACTGTAAGGATGAGAATACTATAAAATTCTTAGTAGGGTAATCCCTCATATACGATGTAGAATATAGACAATAAGATCATTCACGTAAGAATATTCATACAAAATTATATGCATCAATACTAAAGTATGTACATCATGTGAAATCAGAATGCAACCACAGTAATAATTTATGCATTGTTATTTTGTAACCATGGAATCCAATTCCGTGCATTTTCTCTTTTCATTAACATAGGGAAGACTTAATCTTTATACCAAGTGGTATTTCTTGTGGACAACTGCACCATGGGAAATAGACCTTATCAGGACATGAGCTCATTCCTATATGTGATCATCGGACTTCATTTTATTTCCTTTTTTGAATCTCACATAGTTCTATTCCTAGCTGATACGTCTACCGACTTATAATACCTCTAGGGAAGTCCTTATTTTTGCCTTCTCTTATTAACCAACATAAGTGTAGTCTCTATTTTCCCCATATGTTAGAGTATGCACACTGTATTTCTCACTTGATCTGTTTCACATATACTTAATCATCACATTCAGTTTTCCCAAGACACACCCAAAGTCACATATAAATGTTCATGCACAATAAATTTTCCATCCATTCCTCATAAATGAATTTATAAATAACATAGCATGCATTGAGATTACTCATGCTTTTATTAAAGTCATTTTCTTTCCATTCCAAGAACTTAATTCATTTCCTGCACATTAACAGAATTTTAAATCAAGTAGTAAGATTTATCTCTTATATTACACACTTGATTTCTTGCCCACAAAAATTCTTGATGACACTTCAAAGTGTCCACAAGTGACATGATCCAAACTCCATGAATCACGCAAGAAGGATCTACCAAGATTGGAAATCACAGATTCAGCACAAAATTAACACAGCATCGTATCTCACGCTACAGGTCTCGAAATTCAACGATTCAAAAACGAGAAGAAAATTGACGTTCCGAAACACAATTTAGGCTCAAGAATCACTGAAATCTGAATTGTATATCTTGAGATATGGACGAGGGTTAATGGACGTTTCTGGTTAAAAACAATTGACGTGAATCATGACAAGAACGGAAGAGAATGAACAAGGCACCACAATCAAGAGATTGATAAGCCTAGGAACGCCACAAGGATGAGCACCCTTGATAAGTTCAGAGAATTTTATGAAGAACCAAGAGAGAGCAAGTCTCACACTTAACAAATATGATCTGAATCTCCTTTTTCAAAAGTTAGGGTTTGCCTTTTATAATGGGCAACGTCTTACAAGTTTGCTTAGACCTAACCCAACAGCTTACTAATTCAGCCCACCACTATTAGTAAACTAAAACAATAAAAAATAAATAAATAAATAAGAATGTTCAGCCTATTTTAACATGTGCTAAAAAAAGAAAACTAAGACTAGCTAAATGGGCCTTATTTCAAGCTTAAATACAAAATTTGGACCAAACATAGACACAGCCTTTATGCTCCATTTTACCAATTTGGACTCAAGAAATTAGATGGAGAAATTGGGCTCGAATTGAATACAGCCCTCAAGCCTCCATTCCTTCAATTTGCATTAAGCAATTCACCATTTTGGGTTTCAAGTCTTCCAAATTAGGGGCAGCCTCAAGAATTGTTGCTACAACTTGTTGCAATGCCTCCTTTGCCTTCCTGCCCTTCCTCTTGTCATAGGTCCCCCAAGTCCTTCAAGTGCCTTGTTGTCCTTGCCACTAGTCGTGTCCTCATTATCCCCTCCCTCTTGAAGAGGATTTGACCTCAAATCCAACTCCTCATCACCTGCATCAAAAAGAGACAAATCAGCAACATTAAAAGTGGCATTGATATTATACTCACCAGGCAAATCAATTTTGTAGGCATTGTCATTGATCTTCTCCAACACTTGGAAAGGACCATCCCCTCTAGGTTGGAGTTTGGACTTCCTTTGTTCAGGGAACCTCTCTTTCCTCATGTGTACCCAAATCCAATCTCCGGGTTCAAATACAACTTTCTTTCTTCCCTTGTTAGCTTGCTTGGCATAGCTCTCAATTTTCTTCTCTATTTGAGTTTTCACACGCTCATGCAGCTTTCTCACATAGTCGCCTTAGCCTGTGCATCCTTATGCTTAAAAACAGTAATATTAGGCATAGGCAATAAATCAAGTGGTGTCATAGGATTAAATCCATACACAATTTCAAATGGTGAACAATTAGTTGTGCTATGGACAGCCCTATTATAAGCAAATTCGACATGAGGCAAACATTCTTCCCAAGACTTAAGATTCTTCTTTAAAATAGTCCTAAGCAAAGTGCCTAAAGTCCTATTCACTACCTCAGTTTGCCCATCAGTTTGTGGGTGACAAGTAGTAGAGAAAAGTAATTTAGTACCAAGCTTACCCCACAATGTTCTCCAAAAGTGACTTAGGAACTTAGTGTCCCTATCACTTACAATGCTCCTAGGTAGCCCATGGAGTCTCACCACTTCTCTAAAAAATAAGTCAGCAACATGGCAAGCATCATCAACCTTTTTGCAAGGTATAAAATGTACCATTTTTAGAACCTTCCACAACCACAAAAATAGAATCCTTGCCATTCTTTGTTCTAGGCAGCCCCAAAACAAAGTCCATAGATATATCAATCCAAGGAAAATCAGGAACAGACAAAAGAGTATATAAACCATGTGGCATCACTTTTGATTTTGCCTTTTTACAAACAATGCAATGCGCACAATATTTATGCACATCATGTTTCATATGGGGCCAATAAAAATGTTCATGCAATATGTCCAAAGTTTTATCCACCCCAAAATGTCCCATTAATCCTCCCTCATGCGCCTCTTTCACAAGCAAATTTCTTATGGAACACTTAGGCACACACAATTTTTTTTCTTTAAACAAATATCCATTGTACCTATAGTAACCATTTTGAGACACATTTTCACAAGCAGCATATATATCAGAAAATTCAGCATCATGCAAATACATTTCTCTCAAAGTCTCAAGCCCAAAAATTTTAGTTTCAAGAGTAGAAAGTAATGAATGCCTCCTAGATAAAGCATCAGCCACTATGTTCCCCTTCCCCTTTTTATGCTTAATGACATATGGAAATTGTTCCAAAAACTCAACCCATTTGGCATGCCTTTTATTCAGCTTGCCTTGTCCTTTCAAGTATTTTAGGGACTCATGATCACTATGAATTACAAATTCTTTGGGGAACAAATAATGCTGCCAAGTTTTCAAAGCGCGCACTAAGGCATACAATTCCTTATCATAAGTGGTATAGTTTAGGGCAGCCCCATTTAACTTCTCACTAAAATAAGCAATCGGATGGCCTTCTTGCATCAAAACAGCCCCAATGCCCACGTTTGATGCATCACATTCAAGTTCAAAAGATTTAGCAAAATTGGGCAAAGTAAGAATGGGTGCATTAGTTAGCCTATGCTTAAGGGCAGCAAAGGCTTGCTCTTGTTTCTCTCCCCATTTGAAACCCACATGCTTTTTAACTATCTCATTAAGAGGCGCAGCCAAGGTGCTAAAGTCCCTAACAAACCTCCTATAGAAACTAGCTAAACCATGGAAACTCCTCACTTCACTCACATTCTTAGGCGTAGGCCATTCTTGAATGGCCTTAACCTTTTCCTCATCAACTTGCACTCCTTTTGCACTCACAACAAAGCCTAAGAACACCACATGATCGGTGCAAAAAGTGCATTTCTCAAGATTAGCATACAATTTTTCTATTCTAAGCACATGCATGACAGCCCTCAAATGTTCAATATGCGAGTCAAAACTAGTGCTATAAATCAGAATGTCATCAAAGTAAACAACAACAAACTTGCCAATAAAATCTCTTAAGACATGGTTCATTAATCTCATAAAAGTGCTTGGGGCATTAGTTAGCCCGAAAGGCATAACCAGCCACTCATACAAACCATACTTAGTTTTAAAGGCAGTTTCCATTCATCCCCTCCCCTTATCCTAATCTGATGATACCCACTTTTAAATCAATTTTAGAAAAATAACAGGCACCATACAGTTCATCAAGAAGGTCATCTAACCTGGGAATAGGATGTCGGTACTTGACTGTGATGTTGTTGATTGCTCTACAGTCACTGCACATCCTCCAAGTCCCATCCTTTTTAGGCACCAAAATTCCTGGAACAGCACACGGACTCAAGCTTTCTTGCACCCAACCTTTTGTCATCAACTCCTCAACTTGCTTTTGTATTTCTTTGGTCTCTTGAGGATTGCTCCTATAAGCTGGTCGATTAGGTAAAGATGCACCAGGGATGAGATCAATATGATGCTCAATCCCTCTCAAAGGTGGCAATCCACTTGGAACCTCCTTTGGAAACACGTCCTTGTATTCCTGCAAAAGAGACTCAACACTAGTAGGGGCAACACTTTTATTAGAGTTATCGCAGTTAAAACATTTTTCTTGCAATAAAGTAAATAAAGTGGCTTGTTAGCAAGCAGCTTCTTCACCTCACTTTCTTTTACTAAACAACTCTGTTTTCTCTCAAGTGTTTCACTCAATCCCACAAGTGTTTCACTCTTTTTCTTTCCACTCTTCTTTTTATCAAGTGTTTCACTCTTTTGTGTGTCACTCATCTCTTTTCTCTCTTGCACTCTCTTTTCTCTCAATTTTATTTGATCCTCACACACCTCTCTAGGAGATAAAGGTTTGAGTACAATTTTCCTCCCATTATGCATGAAAGAAATCTTGTTTGTGAACCCATCATGAACAGCTTTGGTGTCATATTGCCACGGCCTCCCTAAGAGAATATGACTTGCCTCCATTGGAACCACATCACACATCACTTTGTCATTGTATTGTCCCATGGAAATGTGCAGCTCCACTTGCTTGCTCACGGTCATCTCTCCATCTTCACTAAGCCATTGGAGTTTGTATGGCCTAGGATGTGGCTTGGTCTCCAAGTTTAATTTGGACACTAATCTTGAGCTGGCCACATTGGTGCAACTCCCTCCATCCACAATCAAAGAACATAGTTTCCCATTGATTGAACACCTAGAGTGAAAAATGTTCTCTCTTTGGGAATCATCAAGTGATTGCATCTGACTTCCAAGCAACCTCCTAATCATCAATGAATCTCCTTCTTTGGCCTCCACAATGATCTCTTCATCTACCTATTCCTCTTCCTCGGCTTCACTAGCTGAAGACTCACTAGTAATTTCTCCATTCTCCTTAAGTAACATAGTCTTCTTGGTTGGACACGCCGAAGCTATGTGACCTCTCCCTAAACACTTGAAGCATTTTATCTCACTACTCCTTGTTTTTTTAGGGGTCTCATTGGGCTTGATTGAGTCCTTTGAGGTGCAGCCATGGTATTGTTTGAAGAAGTACCTCCCTCCTTCTTATTTCTTTCATTCCAATTTGAAGAATTGAAATTAGAAGAATTCCTTCTCATGGTACCTTTTCTCTTAAGTTGCTACTCCACTTTGGTAGCTTGGTGTACCAAGTCTTCCAACTCCACATAATTTTGTAGCTCAACCACATCTCTAATGTCATTATTCAGCCCATTCAAAAAGCGTGCCATAGTAGCCTCCCTATCTTCATTCACATTGGCTCTAATCAAAGACACCTCCATCTCCTTGTAATATTCATCAACACTCCTACTACCTTGTGTGAGTCTTTGAAGCTTGTTATGAAGGTCCCTATGATAATAGGAAGGGACAAATCTCCTTCTCATCAACCTCTTCATTTCAATCCAAGTATCCACCAAAGGTTCTTCATATCTAAGTCGCTCCTTTTGCAATTGGTTCCACCAAATAAGAGCATAATCTGTGAACTCCATGGCTACCACCTTTACTTTCTTTTCTTCATTGTAATTGTGGCATGAGAACAACTGCTCAATCTTCATCTCCCACTCAAGATAAGCCTCTGGATCACTCTTCCCTTGAAAGGTGGAATGTTAAGCTTCACTCCCTCAATTCGGTCCTCTCTAGCATCACCTTCATTATCTCTTCTCCTCCTTCCATCAATCCTCCTTCTACCTCCATTATCATCACGATGTTCTTGATTTTCTAACCGCTCAATTCTCTCATATAACTCCTCTGTATGCTCCCTCATCATCCTTTGCATTTGAGCTGTAATAGCCTCAACTAACAATCTGTTGTTTCCTGAAGAGGAGGGGTACCATCACCACTTGTTCCTGCCATAATTCAAGTAAAAAGAAAAAAAAAATGAAAGCAATAGGACCTCACCACACTTCTCACGTGTTTGTTGCTCTCTAATAGGCTTTTGTGTAAAGTGCTTTCTTGCCTTTTACCACTCAATAGCTCTCTTTAAATTCTTAATAGATTCTCCACGAACACACAAGAATACTTACTGAAGACTCAACAATGTGATGACAAACAAAAAGGCTAAGTGATGACAGACTAAAGACACAAAGGACTCAGCAAGACACTTCTTTCTCTTTGTTTTTTTTTTTGACTTTTTTTTTGTTTTCTATTTCAATTTTTTTTTTGTGTGGAATTTGCACTAATTGAGGACAATTGACAAATAGGTGCTGCACAAATTAGAGGAAATAAAGGATGTAGAAATAAAGGACTTCAAATAAATCCAGCGCCCAATTAACAAAGAAGACAAGATAAATCCAGCACCCAATTAACAAAGAGGACAACAAACGATGAACATAGACAATAGATAGAAAAGAAACAAAGCTGGACAAGAGTAAAAAAATCAGTACCAAATTATCCAACCTTAGAACTGAGCTTGATACCACATGACATGATCCAAACTCCATGAATCATGCAAGAAGGATCTACCAAGATTGGAAATCACAGATTCAGCACAAAATTAACACAGCATCGTATCTCACGCTACAGGTCTCGGAATTCGACGATTCAAAAATGAGAAGAAAACTGACGTTCCGAAACACAATTTAGGCTCAAGAATCACTGAAATCTGAATTGTATATCTTGAGATATGGACGAGGGTTAATGGACGTTTCTGTTAAAAACAATTGACGTGAATCATGACAAGAATGGAAGAGAATGAACAAGGTGCCACAATCAAGAGATTGATAAGCCTAGGAATGCCACAAGGATGAGCACCCTTGATAAGTTTAGAGAATTCTATGAAGAACCAAGAGCAAGTCTCACACTTAACAAATATGATCTGAATCTCCTTTTTCAAAAGTTAGGGTTTGCATTTTATAATGGGCAACGTCTTACAAGTTTGCTTAGACCTAACCCAAAGCTTACTAATTCAGCCCACCACTATTAGTAAACTAAAACAATAATAAATAAATAAATAAATAAGAATGTTCAGCCTATTTTAACATGTGCTAAAAAAAAGAAAACTAAGACTAGCTAAATGGGCCTTATTTCAAGCTTAAATACAAAATTTGGACCAAACATAGACACAGCCTTTATGCTCCATTTTACCAATTTGGACTCAAGAAATTAGATGGAGAAATTGGGCTTGAATTGAATACAGCCCTCAAGCCTCCATTCCTTCAATTTGCATTAAGCAATTCACCATTTTGGGCTTCAAGTCTTCCAAATTAGGGGCAGCCTCAAGAATTGTTGCTACAACTTGTTGCAATGCCTCCTTTGCCTTCCTAGCCCTTCCTCTTGTCATAGGTCCCCCAAGTCCTTCAAGTGCCTTGTTGTCCTTGCCACTAGTCGTGTCCTCATTAACAAGATGCCATAAAAATTTTAGAGCAAAAGAAGTTCTCTAATTATGTTAACAAAATTAGACAATTTTGAAGCTCAGGAACCACTTCACCTTAGCTCAGCACTCAAAATGTATAATTTTTGGCCCTAGCAAATAATTGAATCAACTCACAAGAAAATTTACAGTCATACTTCAAGATATTATCAACACTGTAAAAATTTCAAGTGGTAATTCGATCATTTGTTGTGGTAATAAAATTGACAAAATTTTTAGCTCCAATTCCAATAGTCCAAACAGCATGGGTATCATTTCGGTTCTTGATTTTTTTAAGGCATTAGGAGTCAAAATAGAGCCCAAGAAAATTTTTGAACTAGCCTATGATGTTAAATTTAACATATAATTTTTCTAGCTGATGAAAATACCCACAATTCCCTAAGAAAATTCATGGTCAGTGGCTGCCTATGCAATAGCCAAAATTCCAGCAGCATGTTTCTAAATATCTCTTCACAAAAATGATTTCCAGATCGTCGAAACACACCACCAAAATTAATACATCAATATCCATATATTATCAACCAAAAAAATGAAAAATTTTGGACTTAACTTGTAACACCCTGAAAATTATTTAAAAATTAATTTGAGCTTCATTAGTCATAATTTCATAAATCTGATAGTTTAGTAGTGATGAGGATGGTCCAGCGACGTTTCAACAAAAAAAAAAAATTCGGGTCAGGGTGAATAGTAACTTGCGGGCCTCAACCCACAGGAGCGAAACCCCATATCCAGGAAAATGCTCGGGATTGTGAAAAGAGAGGGTTAAGGTTAGAAATAGTTGGGAATAAGGATTTTATACTTGGAATAAATATTTGGGCGATGTTTGGTTACCTGGATACGATGTTTTACCCGTTTAGTAAAATTTCAGTGTGCGATTTCTAACATCGAAATATTGTTTAATCATTCAAAAGGATAATGTCTATCCTTTTAATATATGTGTAAAGCTAAGATTTAATCTTGCTTTACAAGATTAAATCCTAGCCATCCATTCCTTTTTATTACTAGAAAATTATACCTTTTTGACTACATTATTAATATCCTAATCTAAGATAAATTTTAAGCCACAAAAACTTACCTTTCAAGCCTTCATTCTCGGCCAAGAAGGAAACACAAACAGCCACCATTGTTCTTCTTCAAGAACATCAAAGAAACTTGATTCAAACCTCCATTTTCCTAGCCTAGACTTGATAAAACCTCAAACTTCCTTCACTAAACTTATTCTACTCATCATAACCTACAAATCTAACAGATTATAATTTGAATCCATCACTTTTTCCAACTTTGAGGGCACACAATCTGAGGTTAAAGGAAGGGTTTGATTTTGTTGGGGAAGCTTTGAAGTGAAGCAAAAGCATTCTAGAGCATCCTTTGGAGTTAAGAGCCACAAATCTCTAAAAGTAGGGTTTTCTGGCCTATTCTTTTTTCAAATTTGTTCTGAACTGTTTTGGATGAGTTAGGTCCGAAATTTCTGGTTACGTTGGATGATATTATGTTGATATTGATGTGTGAATTTTGGTGGTGGGTTTAGATGGTGTTAGAAAATGGTTTTTATCAAACTAAGTTTGGACTAGGTTGCTGGAATTTCGTTTTCATGTATGCTGCAGTTGTTCAAATTTTCTGGAATATTTGTGGGTGCTTTCATGATCTATAAAAATTATATGTTGGATTTAACATCTTGAAATAACTACATGAATTTTCTTGGGTGTTGAATTTAAGGTTTACTGCCTCAAAAAAAATCAGAAACTGAAATAAGACTGATGCTGTCTTGATTGTTGAAAATGAAGCAATAAAGTTGCCCATTTTATTACCATAGAAAATGATTGAATTAGCCCTTGAAAATTTTACACGAAGTTAATAACATGTTGAAGTATAACTATAAATTTTATTGTGCATTGATTCAATCATTTGCTGAGGTTAAAAATTATAAGAACTTCTGGTTTGAGCTGTGAATTGGTGGTCCCTGCATTGAATTTGTACAATTTATTGAGGGAGTTAGAGACCTCCGTTGGTGTTGAAATTTTTAGGGACCTTGGGGACACATTGAAGTGTCCTTGAGAATTTTTATAGCCTCTGAATTGATTATTTGATGTGGAAATAAATTGTGCTACAAAGTTGTGAAATATGTCATTATGGAAATGCAACAATGCTTTGAATTGATGAAATAATGGTATTTTGGGTTCTAGTATGACATGGATACGTGATGTTGACTGTTTGGCCATGTGACTTGTGACATATGATCACATTTTCCAATAAACCGAAGTGGTTGGGGCGATGACGATGACACTATAAGTGTGAAACTAAATTCCCTACTAATTGTGTAATTCTCACCCCTATGTATTTGTGTTTCCTGTTGCCTCCAGGTTAAGCCAGGAGGTACAATGTTCTATCAAAAGAACTTAGAATGGCGATAGTGTAGTAGTTAATGCTTTTATTATGTTCTACTTAGTGGAATAGATGCCTATGTAAATGTATTAGAGAACAAATATGCACTAAAGCTCCTTCTGAGCTTCCTTTTGTACTTGAATATGTTTTCAATAAATGTTATGTTTTCCTTGTAAAATGTTTTATTAGAATTGCACTTAGTTATTATACACGTTAATCGAGCTTGCTATAGATGCTTAACAAAGGTCTACTAATTAATAAGTAATGGCTCCCAAGTACGATGTCATGACTTAAGGATGGGGTTGTCCTTGGGAGAATGTTACATAACTCAATCTGAAATCATCAGAATAAATTTGAAGAGAAAAGGCAAAGAAAACCCTACTTTTAGTGACTTAATGAATCCTTGGTACCAAGTTGCTCTAAGATTGCTTTCTTCCACTCCAAAGCTCCAAATCAACTCCAACTCCTTCCTAATTCAGTGAGGGTGAGATGTCAAGGTAAGGATTGGTGAGGATAGAGATTTTAAATCGTTAGATTTGTAGAGGTTGAAGTGTAGAACAAGTTTGGTGAAGGAAGATTTTGATTTTAACAAGGTTTGGCTTAGGATTTTTGAGTTTGAAAATAAAGATTATCAAGGGTTTTTAAGAAGAGAAAATGGAGTCCTTGCTGGTTCTCTTCATCCGAAGCTTAAGGAGGAATTTATTGAAGTTAGGTGTGTCATATTGATCTTATAAGGTGTGATATTATTGGTTAATCATAAAGCATAATTCTTTTCATTAAAAGCAATAAATATCAATGGCTAAGATTTGATCTTTCATCCAAGATGAAATCTTAGCCATTCATTTGGAATTCAAAGGGATAAACTTCATTATTTTGTAGAGATTAACTAGCCTTTAGTGTTAGAAATTGCACACCGAAATTTCACTGAACGGGTGAAACACCATACCCGAGTAATCAGATATTACCCAAAAATTTATTCTAAGTATGAAATTGTCATTTCCAAATATTTCTAACCTTATTCCCATATTTTCCCAATTTCGGGAACCTCCAAGTCCCGAATTTGGGGTTTTGGTGTCTCGACGAGCTTGCGAGGCTCATAAAATACTATTCATATTTTTTTTTTGTTCCATTGAATTGTTCTCATCATTTTTATGCCTGTTGGAATCTTAATATTCTCACTAGTAGAGCCTTAATTAATTTCTGAATAAAAAGAAATTAGGGTGTTACATTAAAGGTACCAACAACTTTGAAGACACTTCTTACCATAGTTGCCTTGAACCAAAGATTACGGCAAAGAAAGGGTATGTGGAAAATCGTATATAAAAACAGTTGTACTTGACCATTGTCATGAAATTAGCCCTTCAAAGGCAAGAATGTTTAAGAAAAACAAGAATATTAGCATGCATGTGAGAAGAACAATTGAATTACATGATAAGGGGTGAGAATAAATAAGACTTTTCAAACTATTATTCACGATGTAGGTGGGCACGTGAATTTGCCATTTGTAGAAAAAGATGTAAGGAGATGTTTAATTGGGAAGCAAGGAGATGCCAAGGCTTTGGTGGATTATTTTTGTAGGATGAAGGAGCGAAATAGTAATTTCTGGTACGATATTGATCTTGATGAGGAGTTTTGCAACAGAAATATTTTTGGGCAAATGCTAGAAGTTGAGCTACTTACGAAGCCTTTAGAGATATTGTTAGTTTCGATACAATGTACCTAACAAACAAGTATGAGTTGCCGTTTGCTACTGTTGTTAGTGTAAATCACCATGGTCAATCAATTTTACTCGGCTATGGCTTAGTTTCAGGATAAGATCCAGACACATTTGTCTAGCTTTTCAAATGTTGGGTAAGATACATGTCTAGGAAGCCACCCAATGGAATTGTTACTGACCAATGCAAGGCTATACAAAATGCTATTGCAATATCTTTTCCTGATACTTGCCATAGATGGTGTTTATGACATATCATGAAAAAAATCCCTAAAAAACTTAAGGGATATGGTGCATATAAGCAAATAAAATCAACAATGAAAGAAGCTATTTGATGAGAAATGGTTTTCTTTCTTCAACGAGTACGAAGTTGAAAAAATGAATCGCTATAGATTATCAACGAACGCCATAGATGGGTTCCAATATTTTTGAAAAAAGACCTAGGAGGACTCTACCACACAAAGAAGTGAAAGCATAAACACATTTTTTTTTATGGATATATGAACTCGAAGACAAGCCTACAATAGTTTGTCGAGCAATATGATAATGCCCTCGAGAACAAGGTGGAGAATGAAATGGATGCTGATTTTCGCACAATGAACACCACAATTCAATGTGGATCAACCTCCCTTATTGAGAAGCAATTTCAAGTTTAGTATACTAATTCCAAATTTGCTGAAGTTCAAGTTGAATTTAGATGAAAAATTAACTATGCTACCTTGAAGAAATGTCAAGATGGAACAATTGCTACATACATTGTGGGTGAGGATATTATATTTGGAAATTGATCAAAAGAATCTAAGTTTGAGGTTGTTTTAATAGGGACAGTCATGATGTTAGCTGTTAGTGCTTGCTTTTTGAATTTAGCAGTATAATGTGCAGGCATTCTCTTTATGTACTTGCACTTGAAAGAGTTAAGCAAGTGCCTTGTAAGTATATTCTGAGTAAATAGAGTAAAAAGATAAACAGAGACATTCCTACATAAAGAGCAGCTATGATAAAAATGAGTCCTGTAACAACCTAACATCTGACCCAATACTACTAGTAAGTACTTAGGTCAAATATCAGTCATTACTTACTATCATGGTTCTTTTATGAGTTAGAGAAATAACTTAAAGAAAATACGAGCCACTTTTTTTTTCTTAAAATAAAAGCCGCGCGTATCTTATCGGGTCGGTATCATAAAGTGTGGAAATATAAACATAGAAGTGGCTCTAGATCAAATATAACATCACATTGAAATACTTCATACATAATAATATGCCTACCCTAAGGACTCTTCGAGTACATGAGATGATGCAAATACAACTGAAACAAGAAATACATGTAAATAGAAACCACAGAACCAGAAATCATAAAAGGAACACCCCCTCCCAAGAACATCTAAAGTGGATAACCTCAATACAAAAGAAAGTTTATCCGTTCTACATGTAGTGCGTGCACTAAGGACTACCCTCTATCCTAAAGCTAATGCCATGGGTAAGGCGGGACGTAACCAATCCATGGACGAAGTGCGTTGGAGTAGGCACTCGAGAGGTCCTCCATGATGAAGCTCGGCTGGAGCGGGCATGGTGGAAGGCTGGACATTTCCCTACGTCGAGGCCGTGGACCAGGTCCGGGCTCTCCGAGGCTGAGTCACCGTCTCCTCACTACCCATGGGCATATGCGGTGGAGTGGGGGCAGAGTCCTCTGAGGGATCCTCCTCGAGTCCTGAGTGAGGGGCACGTACTCTGGTACCCTTCTAGAACTGGCAGAGTGAGTCCGTAGAATCCTCTCATCAGGCGTACGGGCGTGCTCAAAAATCATCGCATCATCATAAGGAGACGTCGGGGTAAAGAGGTAGCTATCCTGGATGAGAGAAGGGTCGTCCAAGAAATGCGAACACACGAACGGTGCAAGAGCCCTCAAAATGAAATGACCCAAGCTCTGGGTCATGGTGGATCTCCCATGTCGGCGTGTCAATGAATAGGACGAAGGTCGCCATCTCGATCTGAAGACGTAATGGAAAGAGAGATAGAGGGAGTGAGTTTTCTTGCTAAAGAAACTCGTAGGGTTTTCCTCCTATTCTATGTGTCATCATCTACGTCTCCAGGGTTCTCGGTTTATTTATAAAACCATGGACATATATTGGTTCAATTATGAGTTTTCTAAAATCTCAATTTCCGAGAATCCGTTCTTTTTAACATGGCACTTGTGTTTACATAAGCTATATACTTGAATTATAGAACGTAAATCATGCAACTGGGTACATAGGACATAAAGCATATAACTGGGTACATGGAACATAAAGCATATAACTGGGTACATGGAACATAAATCATATAACTTGGTTACTTAGGTGACATAAGAACCTTTACTTAACTGGGGCCGCCCTAATCTTTCTCCCTTTTGAGAAATCTCTAGGTTATGAGCTCATACCACGCTAGTCGTCACTAGCATCTAGACTTCATCCCTTGGGATAAGTCAACTTCCCGACCTTAAGTGCGGGTTTAGGGGGCTAGAATCACATCGTCCCCACCCTTCGTTGGGTGGTTTCAAAGGATTACATTCTCATATTTTAAGTCACCCTAAGTTTAACATGTTACTTTGAGATGCCGCATAATTAATGCGTAACACAAAATTACTACTTCGGCATCTCTAAGGTCTTTTAAAGAAGCAATAACGTAAGAGTACAAAACTATTATTTAAGGATAATAGTTTACATGGCACCATATATGTCATGAGATAACACATCAATTCATCATTAAATGCGAGACACATAATCATCCCTTAAGGTAGAAATCTCTCAATCGGGTAACCTCAAACTATCCCATTGTTTTCTTGCATGCTGATGGGATTGATTAACCTCATTACCATAATCCATTAAGTTCTAATTCCTAATTAATTATGGTTGGACAGCTTATGTAGTTGTTCACATTTGATGAATTATGTGTTCTAGAAAAATGCGTTTTAAGCCCTTTCTCGCTTCCGACTTTGTCTATGGTGCAGTAATTAATACCTAAGCCAATTATGAGTCACTCCCGCACATCTAGGCATATTATAATGTGATTCTAACTATTTTATCAAGGCTGGGCAGAAACTAACTTTGCCATTCTTTAGTAGTTCTAGAATTCACATATTAGGCAAACAAAGTCACTAATGATGCTTTTAAATGTCTAGAACAAATGTCACATACTTAGCAAGGTAAATCAACATATTTAGACCACCCAAAACAGAATTTAAGGTGCTGGAACTGTTAAGGCAGAACCGAAACCCTTAAGGCATAAAATCATGAGAAAAACCTTACTTTCAAACATATAACTTGCTAGTTTCTCTTAGAACCTTTTTGGGACTTCAAAACTCCATAAGATCAAAGTTTATTTTGCCAAAACTCAACATAAAATGCCAAGGGCAGTAGCCATTTAATCTTACCCTTGATCAAGATGCAAAACTTGAAAACTTGTTTAAAACCTTAGTTGGGTGCATCTAAGCTTAGAAAAATTCTAAGTCATGCATTATAGGCCCTTGTAGTTAAATGAAACTCATCCTAGAGCCATTTACACCACATGGCCGAATGATATTCAAGGAAGTACCTCCTTGATTTAATTCTTTTCTTAGAATGAAAAGGGCAAGTCTTTGAGCTCTAAAGTTTTAAGTGACGACATCAAAATAAACGTGCTATGCATTTCATTTTATAGCCTTTTTGAAAGTAAAGTGATAACACAAAGTAAATATGAAATGCATCTCCATTCTTATTCTTAGCGCTTAGTGATGACTTGAAATATAAAATGAGATGCAAAGCTTGAAACATAAACGTGCTAGGCAAAAGATAAACATGAGGTGCAAGGTTCAATTCTTTATTTTAGTGCTCTAGGCCTCTTGAAGTTTTCACTCCAAATCAACAATCAACTTTAAGGTTGAAATAGGTAGGCTTTGAGATTAATTAAGTGATGATGCACATTCTCATTTTAATCCTTAAGTTGCTTAGTGATGGCTTGAAATTAAACATGCTATGCAAAGCATAAAAGTAAACATGGATGCAACTTCTTTTATATCTTGTTTAGAGCTCTTGCAAGACTTTAAAGGAAACAAAGTTTCATCCCATAACTCATCCTCACAAGAAAAGAAACACTAGTGTTGCTAAGTTGTGTAAAAAGAGCCAATACCTCCACCAAGAACCATAAGGTGGCCGAAACCTCATCATGAGGAAACAACCATTTTTTTTTTTGAACTCTAGGGACCAAGATCTTGGTGATTCAAACACCAACATCTCAAGTCCTCATCATTGAGTATTTTTACAATGCTCTACATTTCTTAACAAAACAAAACTCATGACCAACATAAAGGAAAGAAACCGAAAACACACTTGGCCTAGAAACCAAGTTTAGGCTCTAGAGTTTTGTTCATGTGACCTACATCAACATGAAGCCCTCATCATCAAGCTACCATTTTTCCAAGTCCCAAAGGCCTTCATGGCCGAAAACTCAAGGAAAAGAAATGGGGTTTTCAAAGGTTCAAGAGAAACATAACTATGTTTTGAGCAAAACTTGGAAATAATAAACTTATCTTAAGAAAACTCAAGCTTTAGAGGTTGTTCATGTGACAAACATCAACATACAACTCTCATCATCAAGCCCTCCTTACCTTGGCCCTAAGGCCGAAAATGAAAGGAAAAGAAAAAGGAGAAACCGAAATGAACTTGTGAGAGAAACTCACTACAACACAACTTTCAAGCAAGATCAAACATTGAGCATTAAGATAAAAGAAAGCATTCTTGAAAAGCTCCCTACCTAGAGTTTGAGATTGAGAGGAAGTGAAGAAGATGAAGAAGTTGGAGAAGATGGACTCTTAAACTTGAGAGGAAAGAAGACCCCAAAGTGCTCTAAACTCTAAGCTTTAGTGAAATGAACAAAGGTGCTTCAAGTTCCCTAAGCTACCTATTTATAGAGAAGTAAAATGAATTGAATAATGGTGGCCTTTTTGGGAAAAGAAATATCTTTGTTCAAAGCATGGTGTTAGTCATTCAAAGCATGGTGAAAAGTCTAGCTATGCATGTCCTAAAGCATGGCTAGAATTGTAGCTTATTTTCAAACCTTTTTAAATGTATAAAATCACAAAATTTTGGGCTGCCAAGGGCTAAAGGAACCGTGCACCCTATGCCCAAAAAGAGGAGAAAATTTTCTAGACTTAAATTCCCAAAGCATAGGTAAGGTGTTGTAAGACATGGTGTCTTGAAAAAGTTTGATAGAAAGCTTGAATGACCACAAAAACAAATCATTCTTTTTGAATTTGAAAGACATATTTCTTTTTATTTTAGAAGTGAATTGAAAACCTTGATTGACCATATAAATTATTCTTTGAATCTTGAAAGACATTTTTCTTGGAAGTTGAACATTGATTGAAAGTGTTCAAGACATGTGTCATAAGATAGCTTGACCACTTAGACTAATTTTATGTGATTTCTAGGGGGAGGGTGGCGCCACTTTTGGCAGCCTTGGGAAGGAGAAATATCTCCTCAAATCATGGTCTAGAAGTGTGCTTTGGTGTGACATAGATTAGGCTTAGGATTAATG
The DNA here is from genome assembly GCA_030441495.1 of Dalbergia oliveri. Classification (NCBI taxonomy): domain Eukaryota; kingdom Viridiplantae; phylum Streptophyta; class Magnoliopsida; order Fabales; family Fabaceae; genus Dalbergia; species Dalbergia oliveri. Next base: position 20,851,695 of record JAMLFY010000001.1, on the reverse strand, counting down.
GTTGTCAAGTAGGTACTTTAGGTACACTATTTGGTTAATTAAAACTATAGACCCCTAGGTTAGAGGTGGTTGAGAAGGTTTAATGGAGTCAAAGCCTCCAAGACTAGTGATGTGAGTGTGACAACTTCTCCTTGAAAGAAGATGATGTGAATAGTGGAAACACTATTCAACACTATTCACAGATTCTTTTTCTTTAAAGAAAGAGACTAGAATGAAGTTTGAATTTCCCCAAGCAATTTTAGGTTCCAATTAATTTCAAATGATGGTTTTGGCCCTAGGTTAATTATGGAAATTAATTAACCTTTAATTAGAGCCTAATATTGCTTAGGTTTAGAGTTGAACAGCTCATTAAGCTGAAAATGCGATATGCAAGGGCAAAATCGTAATTTTTACCAAAACTTGCCCGGACCTCCAGGACTTAAGCAAACATAGTTCATGCCTTAAAATCATTGTTTTAAACCTCGGGACGAAGTCGGGTCAAAACGGAACTTAAAACTGCCTTAATTCTCCGGGTATTTTGGTCATTTACGCGCAGAGATCTCATAAATGAGTTTTTTTGCTCCGTTAGGCATTCGCACTCAAACAATCCCCTTCATATAACATATGAACCCTATGAGGATGGCCCAAAGCCGGCCGTCCTCGTGTTTCGGGTGAAAATGACCTCAGGGCATTTTGGTCATTTTGAAAGTTTAGCGAAAATTCGGGCGTACATTCAGCCAATGAAGGAGAGGTATGATAAGTTGTGAGGCATTTCTATGATGTGGCTGCTGTAGATTATGAGGAAGCAAGCAATCTCCTCCACCTTACAGTTGAAAAATTCTCTTCAAAGTTGCCATCCATATCTTCTTCGTTACATACCTTCAAATGATGAAGACATTGCCTAGAACATGGGTGAAGGGTGTCCAATTCAATTGAATAAAATTCATAGCCGCCCAAGTGTAACATGTAAAAGTCACTCGGTAATCAAAGAAAGATTTCTCAATTTGAGAAAGTTGTAAGAAAGAATACGAAGCGAGGCATTGAAACAAGTTACAAGTTGCTTATGAGGTACATTTATTTTTATTTATACTTTTCATGTGTATTCAAGTAGTATAACTAGAGAAATACTAATGTTATCTCTCTTTGTCGCAATGTCCAGGAATCCTTGGGTGGAATGCTTACCCAACAGGGTGGAAGCAGCTTCTACATTGAGTCATTCGTGGAGGTTGTAAGTCATGGAAATTAGAATGATAATAGTTCAATGGTCTATGTACGCACCACGTTAGAGTTAAATTTGTAACTTTGACTAACTTGGGTGATATGGCACAAGTTTTGGTGCCATGATAGTAGTTAAGGCTTATGAATTATCATATCAACTTGTATCTAATCTCTAGATTTTAAAGGTTGTGTTGTTTTAAATTGTATGGTGGTGCTAATGGGTTGTACTTATGATGGACATTTGAATTATTCAATATGTTCGTATCTCCATATATTGGAGTGATCACCAACAGTTTATAATAGTTGATATGGAAAATGAAACTTCAGGAGCCATATGGCAAATTGGGGTCCTTATTTGTTGGGTTATTTATTTGTTTAACTTTAAATTGTTTTATTAGCATGTTATGTTTTAGTGAGAGGGGTGCTCTTATATTTTCCATGTCATACTTTGCATAAGAAAGGATATTATCCAACCATATGATAGTGAATACAAATGAATGACGTGATTGATGATACTTGGTTGTGAAACCAATTGTATAGTGTTTATTTCTTTGTTGAATCATAAGCTAAAAATGTTATTTCAAATTTTAGTGGAGCAATGTGAAAAATGAAAAGGCACTTTAAATTACCTTTGTTTGATGGTCAATTTTAAATATTAATTAGAAGATATTTGTTTGACTTTTTTATTATGTTATTATGCAACCATCAATGTCTCTATCAAGGAAAATGTTGCAGTTCCAGTTTTCAAGAAAATTTATTAGGGTCACATTCATCTAACTCGCATCCAATTGGATTTGTTTGTTTTCTTCAATCTATTGAGTTGAAAGTTGTCCAAGGGTATAGGCATGTAAACCACAATTTTTTTTTTTGGACTTATTTATGTATAGGATTACTGATAATATCCTCTTATCCAAGTTGTCCAGGATTTATCTTACAGATCTATTAGTGGGAATGAATACAATCAAACCCCATGATACTTAAGACCGTAGTGTTCAAGAACATAGTCAAAATAAATAAGTAACTATCACTATTTTGAGACTTTTTGGTCAAGTAGATCACATAACCATATATGATGGCAAGTAGGTTGGACTAATGAATGATACTACCATTGCGGCTCAAATCTCTTTGATTCTTCTTCTGAGCCTTCTTCATCATTAGAAGCTTCAATAACTTGCATTGCCTTTCCTTTATTTTGTTTCTTGTGCAAAGACTTTAGAGCTATATATTTACTTTTCTTCATGGCTTCACCATGAACCTAAGAAAGCACAACCTCATAGGTTTTGAGAGACCCAATGAGAGCATATAAGCTAAGGGTTTGAAAATCCTTAACTTCTGGAATGGTTGTAACCTTGGGAAGCCATTTAGAAGGAAGGCTTCTCAGGATCTTCCTTACCATTTTAGAGTTTGAGTATCTTTTACCTAGACCTTCAAGTTGGTTCACTATGTGCATGAACCTGATAGTCATATCATCAATATTTTCTAGTTCGGTCATTTTGAACATCTCATATTGATGAACTTGCATACTAATTTTGGTCACTTAAGATGGTCTGTTCCTTCATGCAGGATGTGTAATCTATCCTAGATTTCTTAACTGCTATAAGTAATGATTTTTATCATATTCTGCTTTGCTCAATGCAAGGTGAGTAGATAAAACCTTTAGATTTTAGCTAAACTCTTGCTTTATGTTGCTCTATCCATCTACTTCTAGGGATCTCTCATGAAGTGGTAGTTCTCTAACTTCCCCTCCTGCTTTATGGATTGATGACTGCCCACAAACCAACACAGGTCTTTTCAGCGTGCTTTGTCCTCACTCACACGTTTCCTAGGAAGTTGAGGTTACCCATCCCAAAATTACCCCAAGTCAAGCACGCTTGTGGAGTTCTTCGTGATAGGCTACCAAAAAGAAAAATGCATCTTCGTGGCATAGGTAGTACCAATCAATTGATATAAGCCCTCCTTAACTGTATAGTCCATACCTATACAACTCACGATCCCTCTCATTCGGGTGTGTAATCAGTTCATTCATGTACCCTCCGCTTGGAGGCAGCCAAGTCTTTGTCCATGCCTTCTCGCACCAGTGATCACTCCTTGCCTCGTCCCCAAGCGTTACATGCCCACTAGCATCCCTTAGTTCGTCTCTAAACCACATCATCCTAGGAGAGGTGCAAGCTCTGATACCATTTGTAACATCGCTTGCTGCTTTATGGATTGACTGTCCCCACAAACCAACACAGGTCTTTTCAACGTACTTTGTCCTCACTCACACATTTCCTGGAAAACTTCCCAAAAGGTCACTCATCCCAAAATTATCCCAAGTCAAGCACGCTTAACTATGGAGTTCTTTTGTGATGGGCTACCGAAAGAAAGATGCATCTTCGTGGCATAGGTAGTACCAATCAATTCATATAAGCCCTCCTTAACTGTATAGTCCCATACCTAAACAAACTCAGGATCTCTCTTATTCGGGTGTGTAACTCTTTTAGAAACTAATTTATCTCATTAAAATCATGTAGACATGAGTAAGGGCAGTAGCTAATTTATCTTGCCCATAAAAAGGATTTAAAACATAGAACCATGTTCATAATGCTTTCTAAGTTCACCTAAGCTTAGAAAAATTCCAAGACATAGGCTATTGGCACTTATGATTAGATGAACTCATATCAAGTACATCATCACCATCACAAGGCCGAAATGGCACTCATGGAAAGCTTCCATTTTCCAAAACTTTACTTGTGATAATTGGGCAAGTCTTTGAGCTCTAGAATATTTAGGTGATGACATAAACATAAACATGCTATGCACTTTATTTTAATCTTCATTATAAAATAAAGTGAGAGCATAAAATAAATATGAGATGCAACCTCATTATTATCCTTAAAGATTAAGTGATAACTTGAAATATAGACATGAAGTGCAAGCTTGGAAATTTAAACATGAAATGCAAGTTCATTTATTTATTCTTGAGAACTTAGTGATGGCATCAAAAGTAAACATGATATGCAAGGCATAAACTTAAACATGAATGCAAACTTATTTTATCTTAACTAGAGCTCACAAGACTTTAGAGGAACATTAATAGCCTTAACCCAACATGTATCTTAACAATATAAAGTGAGCTTTAGAGTTCTTAGCACCAAGTCTTCAGAGAAGTCTTTGATTTGAACTTCATCATCAAGCTCAAGAAAATGGACTAAGAGATAAACATCAACACTTATCAAGGCAAACATAAAATGAACTACTCATATTCTTCATTTTATTGCTCATGGGCTTCAATCTAGAGTAAACTCTAGAACGACCAACCAACTTTAAGGTTGGCAAGGGTAAGCTTAGAGCTCTTTGAAAATATATGATTAATTTTCTTAAACAAAACCTTTAGTGAGCTACTTAACATTTTTATCAAACTTTGTACAAATAAAGGAATGAAAACCGAAATCATAGAGGGGAAAAGGAAGAGAACGAAATCTTGAGTAAGGAAAAGAAAAGGAAGCCAAAATCATATATGGTCCAAGACCAAGTTTTCAAGCTTTAAAGGTTTCTCACATGGCATCACAAGACCATTATCTTGAACCCTCATCATCAAGCCAAAGTTTTCTCATCACAAGGCTCTAAGGCCGAAATGAAAAGAGGAAAAGGAAGAGCTTTGAAAACCAAGAGAAAACTAAAACTTTTCTTAAAGAAAGTAAGCAAAACTTGGAAAATAAACCCCTACCAAATAAAGTCTTGGATGAGATGAAAGAAAGCTTGGGTTTTTGATGAAGTGCGAAGACAAAATCTTCTCTTTGATGGTGATGATGATTCAGCCAAGGTGGAAGCACAAGGAAAAAGAATTTTCCTTGAGAGTGTAAGCTTGGCAATGGAAAGGTTTAGTGTTTGAGAGGTAGTTTGAGGTGGGGGAGTGGTGGTTCAAGGTTGTTTGGGGTGGTTTGTGGTGGTGGAAAGGTTTCTTTGGTGGTGCAGGAAGAAGAATGTAACACCCTAATAATTAACCCAATATGCCTAGGTCGTATCTGATTAATTACTAGACTTTACTCTTTGCTTCAGTTCCTTAATCATGCTTTGAAAATACTTAGTGAAATTACGAGCCATTTTTTTTTTAAACATAATTGAAAACGTGAGCCGCGCATAATGTGAATGATAATTGGGATAAAGCAGAAAATGACAGACATATCATGAAGAACACATCATATTGGCTCCATCATATGACATCCATAATTACATTTCACATAGATAGTTTGCCTACCAACAGAATAAGACTAGGTGTAGGCAATCTAACAAAACATAAATAATATATGGATGGAAGGACATCCATTAATGGCACCTAGTAATAACACTCCAGGGTAGGGATAGATATCTGAAATATACGAGTGAAACTAGAGGATCAAGTTCAACTACCAGGTGAAAGCCTCAATGTGATTCACGAACGCTTCCTTCTGTTTCTGAAGATGAGATGGAAAGAAAAATAGAGGGAGTGAGAAACTTATAAAGAATCTCAGTAGGGTACTCACCTCATGATGCATTGTGTCATCATCATTGTAACACCCTAATAATTAACCGCAGTATTTAATTACTAGACTTTACTCTTTGTTTTAGTTCTTTAATCATGCTTTGAAAATACTTAGTGAAATTACGAGCCATTTTTTTTTAAACATAATTGAAAACGTGAGCCGCGCTTAACGTGAATGATTTAGCAAAATTTAAAAGACACATAGGAATTTACAAACATCACATCATAATATATTGGCTCCATCATACAGCATCCATAATTACATATCATATAGATATTTTGCCTACCAACAGAATAAGACTAAGTGTAGGCAATCTAACAAAACATAAATAATATATGGATGGAAGGACATCCATTAATGGCACCTAGTAATAACACTCCAGGGATAGGGATAGATATCTGAAATATACGAGTGAAACTCAGGATCAAGTTCAGCTACCGTGAAGCCTCAATGTGATTCATGAACGCTTCCTTCTATTTCTGAAGACGAGATGGAAAGAAAAATAGAGGGAGTGAGAAACTTATAAAAGAATCTCAGTAGGGTACTCACCTCATGATGCATTGTGTCATCATCATCGTCCCCAGGAACCTTGGGGTTATTATGAAATAGTGAGCATGCTAAGATTGATTTATTAAGTTCGAAAATATACTTTACCGAGGTTCGTCGATTTTAATCATGCGTCTTATAATGCATCATAAACTTAGCATGTCATGTTTATAATGAACTTTTCCTTTTATCAACACATCGTATTCTTCATCATCATATCATAAATACTATGCATAAAAGAACATCATATCAAATCATAAATACTATGCATAGAAGAACATAATATTTTTCATCATCATATCATAAATACTATGCATAGAAGAACATCATATTTCCCATCATCATCTCATAAATGCTATGCAGAAGAACATCATACCATAATAGCTATGCACAAGACATGGTGCACATATTTCATTCCTTTAGTGTCCTAGGTGACTTAAAATCTTGTCATCATCATCATTATTTTCCTTGGGGCCACCCTATACTCCACCCTTTTGGGAGTAATCTAGGTTATGAGCTCATACCTTACTAGTCGTCACTAGCATATACTTATCCCTTTTGATAAGTTAAAATCCTGACTCTACCCTTTTGAGAGAACGGGCTAGGGGGCAAGAATCACCTTTTCACCACCTCTAGTCTGATGGGTCTTAAAGGATCATTTTCTCAAGATCACCTTTTCACCACCTATAGTCTGATGGGTCTAAAGGATCATTTTCTCATGAGTTTAAGTCACCATTAAGTCTTAGCATGTTATATCATAATCATCAAGATGCATGAACATTCTCATTGTTTGCAATAGCAATTATAACATGCAAGCCATGAAATCATTCAATAATATCAAATTCTTCATAGGCATTACATCATCATATAACTGACATTTCAAAGCATCAAAAGATGTCATCTAAAATTTTTACAGTAAAGCTCCCTTAAATAACCGAACTCTAAAATTGGGTAACCTTAATTATCAAACTAATTACTTATGCATCTAAGGGATTTATTACCATCAATTATAAGCCTTAAGAACATTATTAGACTATATGGGGTAGCATAGACGTAAGTTGTTCTTAAGGTTTTAGTGTGCTAGAAGTTACGTTTTTAACCCTTTCTCGTTACCGCTTTCCCTATGATGCTAAAATTAATTATTAAACCAATTATGAATCATTGTCCCTTATCTAAACATAATAATATCTGGTTCTTAAGGTCACTAAAGGCTCTGGACAGAATGCATAAATTTCATTCTCTAAAGTTCTAGAAATCTTGCTTTTATCTTAGAATCATAAACATGCTATGCAACCTCATTTTAATCTTGTCATTATAAGGTGATAACTTGGAATTATAAACATGATATGCAAATCCATTTCTTTATCTTTAAGATTTAAGGTGATGACTTGAAAATTAAACATGATGCAAGAGCTTGAAATATAAACATGATGCAAGAACTGAAGGCGGTAGTCCGCAGGACCAATGGAGGGAGAAGAATCTTAGAAGGGAGCGCGGTAATCCGCACTGGACCGGTGAAGGGAGAAGAGAATTATTATTACATCTTTTTAAGCTCCAATCTCAAGACTTCTTAAAGAATCAATTCTTTAACTCCAATAATCTTATTTCTTTGCTTGTGATACTTGGGTAAGTCTTTGAGCTCTAGGATCTTTAGGTGATGACATAAAAATAAACATGTCATGCATTGATTCTTTTAGCCATTATAAAATAAAGTGAGAACATAAAATAAATATGAGATGCAACTTCTTTATTATCTTTAGAGATTAAGTGACAACATGAAATGCAAACTTGGAAATTTAAACATGAGTATGCAAGTCCATTTATTCATTCTTGAAATTTTAGTGATGACATAGAAAGTAAACATGATTATGCAAGGCATAAACTTAAACATGGATGCAAGTTCATTTGATTTCTTTACTAAAGCTCCTTCAAGACTTTATAGAAATACAAATTCAATATATATATCTTAACAAGACAAAGTGAGAAATACATCTTTCAAATTCTAAACTCAAGATCATAAAATCATCATAAAAACATCATTCTTTAAAGTTTTGCATCAAGTGGAACTTTCAAGCTTTAGAGGCCTAACTTGTGATGGATTCACAACCCACCTTCAAGGTCCTCATCATCAAGCCATCATCTTAGTCCCACCTAGGCCATATGGCCAAATTGGTTAAAGAAAAAGAAGAAGAAAACCAAATGGAAAAACTAGAGAAAATCCATGAAATCATCATTTTGAACCAAGAACAACACTTAGCAAAACATAGAAATAAACTTAAAAACAACTCCCTACCTAATCTGATTTGAAGGAAAGGAAGAGAACTTGGTTTCTTGGAGTGAAATGAAAGAAAATATTCTTGAAAGGTTGAAGAAAGAATTTCAGCCAAGGGGAAGAAAGAAAGAAAGTTTTTGAGCTTAGGAAAAACTTGAAGTTGTGAAATTTTTGAGCAAGTCTCTAATGACTTCTAAGCATGCCTATTTATAGAAAAATTCAAGCTCATGTATGGACAAGAGGAGGAGGAAAATCTGACTAAATTTGAGGAGGAGACAAGGAAGGAAAAATCATCTTGTTTGGTGGCTTAAAACATGGAATCATGTTTCAAAGTTCCTTGTTTTATGGTGATTTTTGGCATTATGTTTTAGTGCAATTTTTTGATGTATTATGGCTGCATTATTTCGTGCATTACAGCCTCATGGAAGAGGGTTTTGTGTGTTCCATGTATTATTTAGGTGTAGGCAAGGTATTCATGCAATTTAGAGAATTTACGGTTAAGGGCTTAGGTGAATTAGTAAGCAATTTGAGTGTTTTAAAGCAATTTTAGGTTCTAATCAATTTAAATAAATAATTTTGACTCTAGATTAATAATTAGAATTTAATAAGCTTTAATTTGAGCCTAATATTGCTTAGGTTTCGTTAACGAATCAAAAATCTCAAAATTTGTAAAACTGCACAAAGAGGGGCAAAACGGTCATTTTACTTAAAAATTGCCCGAGACCACCCGAGCTTAACCAATGGTTAATCATGGCTTAAAAACACCTTTTAACACATTTTAGTGAGGTTCGGGCTCAGTCGGCACGCAATGGAGTTAAACCGCAAGGGCGTTTTGGTCATTTCGCGTCGAGCTCAAAATTAAGATTCTTCTCCTCTATTAACACACATAACACAAACAATCCCTTATTAACATCAAAACATCCCCTTGAGGATGGGTGGGGCCCACGATCCTCATTTTCTGAGTAAAATAACCTCAGGGGCATTTTGGTCATTTTACATGTAGAAAATTGGGGTTTGCAATACTTGCACATTATATTCCTTTATTAAGGATATAAGGATTGTTTGGTCTCAAATTTCATATAATATTTACCTACGGTAATTCGGTAATTCTTAATGACAGTAAAAATTCCAGTAAAAATTGGGGCATTACAATCATCGTCCCAGGAACCTTGGGTTTCATTGTGAAATAGTGAGCATGCTAAGATTGATTTATTAAGTTTGAAAATATACTTTAAAGGTTCGTCGTTTTAATCATGCGTATAATGCATCATAAACTTAGCATGTCATGTTTATAATGAACTTTTCCTTTCATATATAATAACATAATTATGCATAAAACCACATCATATTTCTTATCATCATTTCATAATAATATGCATAGCAGAATATCATATTTCTCATCATCATCTCATAATACTATGCATAGCAGAACATCATATTCACATAATGCATTTACTTAGTTTCTTAGGTGACTTAAAGTTACTTTCATCATCATTTTCCTGGCCACCCTATACTCCACCCTTTTGGGAGTAATCTAGGTTATGAGCTCATACCTTACTAGTCGTCACTAGCATATACTTATCCTTTTTGATAAGCTAAAATCAACTCTACCCTTTTGAGAGAACGGGTTAGGGGCAAGAATCACCTTTTCACCACCTATAGTCTGATGGGTCCAAAGGATCATTTTCTTATATGTTTAAGTCACCATTAAGTCTTTGCATGTTATATCATAATCCAATTCTCAATTCATAATCATTATAACATTTTCTCATTTATAGCCTTATTGGAATAATATACCCTGTATTCATGCATCTGGAGATTCCAGGAAAGATAGGTGGGTACAAATGGACACGCTTAAATACCAAGTCTTTCCTAGCCAGAACCTTCCAAATTACACTTTAGTAATATACTTTCTTCCAGGAACAAGTGTAAATTTTTAAATAACAAAGAATATTTCATTATTTCATGCAAAAGCATTCTTATTGTTTGCAACAGCAACTATAACATACAAGCCATGAAATCATTCAATGAAATCAAATACTTAATAAGCATCATCATAAATCCTTGAAAGCTTCTAATAACCGAAACTCTAGAATTGGGTAACCTCAATTATCAAACTAATTAATTATGCATCTAAGGAATTAATTACCATCATTACCATTAATCATAAGCCTTAAGAACATCATTAAACCATATGAGGCAGCATAGGCAGTAAATCATATTTAAAGCTTTACAGTTGCTTTATGTAGCTAATTTCACTTCTAACATGCATAGAATTATTCCTTATCAATAAACATAATTATCACAACTTCAAACATATCAAATCATAGTAATACTAACTCAAATCAGTGGCTGAATCATAAACCTCACATAATTGCTTAATATCTCATTTTAAGTACATGCAAGATATTAGTTTCCCGTAATATCATTTCAAAGCCTTAAAACTCTTTTAGAAACTAATTCTTTTTGGTAATCTTGAAAGAAATTATAGAATAAACTCAGTAGCTATTTAAAAATCACTTTAGGCCTACCTTAATCATGAGGTCAATTTATACATTGAAAGAATGTTCATGATTAAAATTCTCACTTAAGATAAAAGGAGCAAGTCTTGAGCTTTTAAAGATTTAGGTGATACTAAAATCATAAACATGCTATGCAACCTCATTTTAATCTTATCTTTATAAGGTGATAACTTGGAATTGTAAACATGATGGAAGAAATTAGAGCGGCGGTAGTTCGCTGGACCAGTAGAGGGAGAAGAGAATCTTAATAAAAGAAAAATAAGAAGCGGAGATGGCGGTAGTCCGCACTGGACTGGTGAAGGGAGAAGAGAATTCTTATTACATCTTATTAAGCTCCAACTCAAGACTTCTTAAAGAATAAATTCTTTGACTCCAATAATCTTAAGGAAATATACATCCTTAGGATACTACCATTTTCCAACTTTGCTTGTGATACTTGGGCAAGTCTTTGAGCTCTAAAATTCTTAGGTGATAACATAATAATAAACATGTCATGCATTAATTCTTTTAGCCATTATAAAATAAAGTGAGAGCATAAAATAAATGAGATGCATCCTCTTTATTATCTTTGAAGATTAAGTGACAACTTGAAACATAAACATGAAATGCAAGCTTGGAAATTTAAACATGAATATGCAAGTTCATTTATTCATTCTTGAGAATTTAGTGATGAAATAGAAAGTAAACATGGTTATGCAAGGCATAAACTTAAACATGGATGCAAGTTCATTTTATTTCTTTACTAGAGCTCCTCCAAGACTTTAGAGAAATATAAATTCAACCCAATATATCTTAGCAAGACAAAGTGAAAAATATATCTTTCAAGTTCTAAACTCAAGATCTTTATTTTTACATCATAAAAACATCATTCTTTAAAGTTTTGCATCAAGTGGAATTTTCAAGCTTTAGAGGCCTAACTTGTGATGGATTTACAACCCATACTCAAGGTCCTCATCATCAAGCCATCATTTCATTCCTTCTTAGGCCATTTGGCCGAAACCATGAAGAAAAAAAAAGAAAAACTGAAATTATAAAGCTTTAAAAGCTAGTGAAACCTTCAAGTTTTAGAGGTCTAACTTGTAAAGGCTCTGCAACCAACACTCAAGAACCTAATCATCAAACCATGGTCTCATCATAATCTAAGCCATAAGGCCAAATTACTCAAAAGAAAGAAGGAAGAAAATTGAATTGAAAAGCCATAGAAAAGGTTCATTGATTCAACATTTTTGAGCTAGAAACATAACTTGTCATAGCATAAAATGAACTTAGAAACAACACCCTACCTAATTTTATTTGAAGGAAAGGAAGAGAACTTGGTTTCTTGAAATGAAATGAAACAAAATATCCTTGAAAGGTTGAAGAAAGAATTTCGGCCAAGGGGAAGAAAGAAAGAAAGTTTTTGAGCTTAGGAAAAACTTGAAGTTGTGAAATTTTTGAGCAAGCCTCTAATGACTTCTAAGCATGCCTATTTATAGAAGAATTCAATCTCATGTATGGACAAGAGGAAATCTGACTAAATTGAGGAGGAGACAAGGAAGGAAAAATCATCTTGTTTGGTAATTTTTGGTATTATGTTTTAGTGCAATTTTTTGGTGTATTATGGCTGCATTATTTCAGCCATTTGCAGCCCATGGATGAGAAATTTGTGTGTTCTATGTATTATTTAGGTGTAGGTAAGTGTCTTTGCAATTTTAGAGAATTTGCAATTAAGGGCTTAGGTGAATTAGTAAGCAATTTGAGTGTTTTTAAGCAATTTTAGGTTCTAATCAATTTAAATAAATAATTTTGACTCTAGATTAAGAATTAGAATTTAATAAACTTAATTTGAGCCTAATATTGCTTATGTTTTGCTAGACAAATCAAAAATCTCAAAATTTACAAACTACAAAAGGGGCAAAATCGTAACTTCACTCAAAATTTTCAGGGCCATCTGAACTTAACCAATGGCCAATCATAGCTTAAAAACACCTTTTAAAACATTTTAGTGAGGTTTGGGCTCAGTTGACACGCAAATAAAGTTAAAACGCCGGGGCATTTTGGTCATTTCGTGCGTCGAAACTCAAAATTGATATTATTCTCCTCTATTAACACACATAACACAAACAATCCCCTATTATCCTCAGAACATCCCCTTGAGGACGGGTGGGACCCACAATCCTCATTTCTGAGTAAAATAACCTAAGGGCATTTTGGTCATTTTACACGTACAAAAATTCGGGTTTGCAACTCTCGCACGAATTGCTCCTATCCTTTCTTCTAATGTTATATTCCTTTATTGAGGATTGTTCGGTCTAAATTATATGAAAAATTACCTAGGGTAATTCGGTAATTCTAAACGACATTAAAAATTGGGGTGTACAAAGAACAAGATGAAGAGAATTTGAGAGAAAAGTGAGGGAATTGCAAGAAAGCTTGAACTTGGCAATGTTTCTAAAGTGTAACCAAGTTCTCTAAGGCTTGGTATTTATAGAAAAAAAATGCAACCATGGGGCTCCTGTAACATCCTAATATTTAACCCAATACGCCTAGGACGTATCAAGATTAATTATTAGTTATTACTTCCCTTTAGATTCATTTACAAAATACTTAGCGGAAAATTAGGTAAATTTTTTTGAAATGAAATATGTAAAACAAAGTGCGAGCCTTTGCGTACAATATAAACGAAAACGTAAAGCGGAAGAATAAATAAATCATACAATTCAAAAGCCATAAAGAACACATCAATCATGAAAACATTCTTATAACATTAATTAACATAGTTTAATACATAGCCATGAATTACAAAGGAAAGCATAAAATCTTAGCCATATAAGTGGGCAGAGCTGGACAATAACGGAAATAAGAAACATAACAACGAATACATGAAACGCCCCAAAAGATACTCCACAAAAGCAACCTTCCTCTAAGAGCCTACGGACGACGCTAGTCCTGGATGGAGATATGTAACCTACGAACTCGAAGCTCCTCGGATATGGCCCAACGAAGAGGGGGCGTGGGCATGCAGATCGGCGGAGTGACGTGACCACCTCGGTGAGGGCGCCTCGGGTTGACGTACACGCCTCATAGGCCTTGGCGAGACTGTGTCCTCCCCTAGCGGCCAAAGGCACCGAAGGGCGAAATCCTCCGAATAAGGATCGGCCGGTGAGTCCTTGGACAAGTCCCCCGCAACGCGTATGGGGTACGTACTTTGGATAGTCATGCACGCTGAGGATGATGGTCGGGCTGAGCGACCTCTCATCAAGGGTCTCATCCTCTCAAAAATCATGTCATCGCCAAAGGGAGAAGTCGGGGTGAAGCAAAAGCTGGAGATCGGAAAGGCAAATGGGCGTCCCATGTATATGAAAATGCGTATAGCACAACACCCTCGAAATGGTATGACGGTGATAGGTCGTAGTGCAGCTCCACACGGCGCATCAACAAAAATCACGAACGACGCCATCGACCTGGAGACGTAACGGAAAAAGAAACAGAGAGGGTGAGAATCTTGCTAAAGAATCTCAGTAGGGAAATCCTCTATCCTAGTGTCATCGTCTACGTCCCAGGAACCTTGGGTTTATTGTGAAAAGGTTGAACATGCAAAGGTTTATTATGAGATTTTCATAAAAGATATTTAACCAAGGTCCGTGTCTTTTATAATGGATCTTAATGCATGTATGCAGCATAATAGTACATGGATGCATGGCAATACTTAAGCAACCCAAACAATAATCAAACAACATATAAGTGGCATGTAACTTCTCTTTGAACATCATTCCTTCATCTTAATCTTGTGACACCAAACATAATAGTAACTACCCCTTAAACTAGGCTATGAGCTCATACCTTAACTAGTCGTCACTAGTTCTTACTTATCCTCTTGATAAGCGAATCATAAACATAATCATAATCATAATCATCATAATCCCGACTCCCAGAGTACGGGTAGGGGCCTAAGGATCACCCATCATGGGACTTTTTCCTTCTTCGAAACGCATCGACGGTTAAGACCAATGACTTTGTCCGCTTTGGCAGGCTAATGTCTATGCCCTCACGGTTTTACCTTCTCCTCACCGTAGCAGGAGAAGTACGTCTCTCTATGTCACCTTAAACATCATATTTCTCAAAACTTTCTTAAGTCCCTCAAATTTGACGGAAATTCGGCAGCATACAGCTACTCTCAGAATTTCTCAAATTTGAGTCATGCCACATAACCTCAATCACATGCATCATTCTTATGGAACTTTCTCAATCAATAAACTTTCTAGTTCACATGAGCATATTCCTCAATCTCATTCATATTTCGAAACCTCATGCATCTCAAATATATGGCACAACACTTCATGATATCAACATGTCAATTATACACATAAGGTTTCATGCTTGAAATATCATCATAATCACATCAATAATAACATGCTAACTCGTCCTCATGCTCACCTCACACCTCCTATCTCATGGTATTTTATGCTTTGGCCCTTACGGGTCTTAAATTCCTGTTGTAGTGATCTTATCACCCATTGCAAGTCTTTATCATATCTAGGGGATTGTTCTTTATTATTCTTTCTAACATTATGCTCACCAACTCATCCAACAGCATTATATGGATTACTCACCATGATCATTTATTCAACTACGGGGATTCTAGAATCTATGCCTTAAACTCTTTTCTAAATTTTTCTTCGCCTAAGATTCTATATTCAACTCCTAGGCATAATCACTAGTTATGAACCATCTTCCTTAAGCTTAATTATGCTGGAACATAAGTTATTATTCTTGTGTCTAAGTGCTTTAAGATTCTAGTTTTAAATCCTCCCTATTTGCTTAGTCTTTCCAATCCTTCGAAAACGTTCCTCACTTTGCTCAAGCATAATATTACGCATTCTAACTCCTCGAAAGAATCACACAGTGGCCAAGGGATAAGTCAGAAACCAAAAATGTTCATCACCCATAATCACATAAACTCATTTTATAAGTGCACATGAGTTACTAGTTTTTCTCTTGGGACAATTTTAGGAGCAAAAAGGTGTTCTGGTAATCGATTTACATGTGCCTCGTAATCGATTACCAAGAGCTAAATTTATTCTGGGTTCAAAACAACCAGGTAATCGATTACATAGGATGGTAATCAATTACTTATGGTTAAATCTATTTCCAAAAAATAAAGAATATTGAATCGATTACACAAATAGGTAATCGATTACAGGGTTTTAAAGATCGGTTTGGGCATGAAGACATCCTTGGTAATCGATTACATTTACTCTAGTAATCGATTACCAGAACCAAAACCCTTCAAAAACCACTTGGAATCGATTACATAAGCTTAATCGATTACAGGACCTAAATTTGAGAAAATATGATTTTTGACATATTTCAAACTATTTAAACACCTTGAGACCTCATAAAACATTTTCTAACATTTTTCTGAAATCATCCTTACATTTTACAAAATCAAACCATCATTGTATCATACTAAACACATTCACTTATCATGGTTAAAATTTCCTTTTGAAGATACTTAGGGCAAGTCTTTGAGCTCTAGAGTATTTAGGTGATAACATAATCTTAAACATGCTATGCACTTCATTTTACTCTTCATTACAAAGTAAAGTGAGAGTATAAAATAAATATGAGATGCAACCTCATTATTATCTTTAAGGATTAAGTGATGACTTGAAATATAAACATGAAATGCAAGCTTGGAAATTTAAATATGGCAATGCAAGTTCATTCATTTATTCTTGTGAGATTAGTGATGGCATCAAAATAAACATGAGATGCAAGACATAAACTTAAACATGAATGCAACTTATTTTATCTTAACTAGAGCTCTTACAAGACTTTAGAGGAACATCAATAGCCTCAACCCAACATGTATCTTAACAATGGAAGATGAGCTTTAGAGTTCTTAACACCAAGTCTTCAAAGAAGACTTTGGTTTTGAACTTCATCATCAAGCTCAAGAAAGTAGATTAAAACAAGAATACCAACATTTTCACAAAACAAACACAAATAGAACTACTCATATTCTTTATTTTATTGCTCATGGGCTTCAATCTAGAGTAAAACTCTTAGAATAGCCGACCAACTTTAAGGTTGGCAAGGGTAAGCTTAGAGCTCTTGGAAAACATGTGATTAATTTTTCTTTACAAAGCTTTTGTGATCTACTCAATATTTTAGCAAACCTTGTTCAAACAAATGAGAAAGGAAACCAAAAAATAAACCAAGGAAAAGAAAGAACACAAGCATATATGGTCCAAAACCAAGTTGTTTCAAGCTTTAGAGGTTTCTCACATGACAACAACAAGTCATTATCTTGAAACCTCATCATCAAGACAAAGTTTTTCTCAATCAAAGGCTCTAGGCCGAAAATAAAAGAGAGAGGGAGAACTTGAAAAAAAAACCAAGAGAAACACTAGCACTCTTCCTTAAAGGAAGCACACAAAACTTAGAAAATAAACCCCTACCTAAAGAAGTCTTGAAGAGAGATGTAAGGAAGCTTTGTTTTCTTGATGAAATGAGAAGGAAATCCTCTTGAAGTCTTGAGGAAGAACTTGGCCAAAGTGAGGGAGTTTGAGAGGAAATGAGAGAATTTTGCAAGAAGTGTAAACTTAACAAATGAACCAAAGTGTGACAAGGTTCATCAAGGCTTGGTATTTATAGAAATTTTCAACAATGAGGCTTCCAAGGGGGAGGAGGACCGGCCACTTTGAGGGAGGAAGGAGAGAAGAAATATCTCTTAGAAAGGTATGGTTGTAAGTATGGTTGAAGGCATGGTGAGGTATGGGCAAAGCATGGCTTGAAGTATGGCTCTTGAGTGTAATTGAAACAACACATGATGGGCTATGGAGGGGGTGGAGTGGCCGGCCACTTAAGGCCAATAAAGAGAGAAAATTAGTTCATCTAATTGTGGTTTAAAGGTGTGTTTAGGTGTGTCTTTGATTAGGCTTTTGATTAGGAGTTTGTAAGAAAGTGTTTAGGTGAGGTAATTGGGTAATTAGGAGTGTCAAGACTTGAGGGAGTGGTCATACTAGATTAACAAATTAAATTCATTTTCTTAGTCAAATGAGGTATGGCACAATTCCTTAATTTAAGGAATTTGAGAGAAAACACTATTTAAGATTCCATGACTAGGAATCTTGAATTAAAGAATGCAATTAGAGTTTATGTAAGCAATCTTAGGTTCTAATTAACCTTAATAAATTATTTTGACTCTAGATTAATTATCAAAATAAATTAATCTTCGATTAGAGCCTAATATTGCTTAGGTTTGCTTAATTGCGTCATTAGGCTCACTTACATTGTTCTAGGGGCAAAATGGTAATTTGCATTAAAACTGCCCGGGACCTTCCAGGCCCGACTAAACATCAAACTTCACTTAAAAACATCATTCTAAACTTCCTGGAAAAATTGGGCTAACGGCACCTTTACCCTGTAGAACACAGGAGGTATTTTGGTCATTTTAAAAGTTCAGAAGACGAGATTTTCACCTTGGATATCAGTTGGAACAAATACAACCCCCTTCAAGCATTGAGTTGACCTATTCGAGGACTAGGGCAACTGCCCTTTAATTTCAGGTAAAAATGACCTTAGGGGCATTTTGGTCATTTGTACTCAAACAGGAGAAATCGGGTGTTAGCTGCCAAGGGAGGAAGGCCGACTATTTTCATGGCCTTTAGGGAGGAAATATCTTCAAAAATTTGTCATTCAAAGGCATGGTTGGAAGTATGGCCAAGTATGGTCCAAAGTATGGTTTGAGGTATGATCTTTGAGTGAAACAAAATCAACATGTGACACAATTGGAAAGGTATGAATTCGGCCAACATTTCAGCCAAGGGGGAGAGGTTTTGTTCATCTAATTGTGGTTTAATGATATGTTTAGGTGTTTCTTTGATTAAGGTTTTGATTAGGAGTTTATAAGAAAATGTTTTGGTGAGGTAATGGTCAATTAAGTTGTCAAGACTTGATTTAGGGGTGATCTTGCTAGATTAATAAATTAAAAATTCTTTTCAAGTCAAACTAAATCATAGACGCAATTCCTTGATTTAAGGAATTGGAGAGAGAATTTACTATTCAAGATTCCATGACTAGGAATCTTGAATCAAAGAATGAGATTAGAGTTTAACTAAGCAATCTTAGGTTCTAATTAACCTTAATAAATTATTTTGACTCTAGATTAATTATCAAATTAATTAATCTTCGATTAGAGCCTAATATTGCTTAGGTTTGGTTAATTACATCATTAGGCTCACTTACACGTTAGGGGCAAAATGATAATTTTACACTTTACTACTGACCTCCGGGCCTAACTAACCATCATAAACCACTCATAAACATCATTCAAACTTTCTGAAAAGTTCTGGATCAAATGGCACCTTTACCCACGTAAAATGCTACAGGGTATTTTGGTCATTTTAAGCCGAAAGTTTGGAAAATGAGACTTTCACCTCTGATATCAAACATTACAATTATAACCCCTTCAAACATTGATTTGACCCATTCAGGACTGGGTCGGCTATCCTTGAATTTCGGGTAAAAATGACCTCAGGGCATTTTGGTCATTTGCACTCAAACAGAAAATCTGGGCATTACATTATTCCCCTCCTTAAAAAGAATTTTGCCCTCGAAATTCATTACCTTAGAAAGCTCGGATACTTCGTTCTCATCTTGGACTCTAGCTCCCACGTGTATTCTTCCGTCTTGTCTCGCCCCCATGCCACTTTCACCAAAGGAATAGACTTGTTCTCAGCTTGACGCCACCTACGATCCTCATTGGTGGTAGATTGAAATTAGGTCCTCCTTTAACTTACATGCTGTGGTTCTAACACATGACTAGGATTGGATTGGTATTTTCTTAATTGGGAGACATGAAAGATGTCATGAAGATTATGAGGTAGGGCTATTTTGTAAGCCACGTCCCGACTCTCTGAAGAATTTCAAAAGGACCGAGAAATCAGGGACTCAACTTTTTGACTCGCATGGCTCTACCTATACCCTGGAGTAAGGGTTAAGAAAACATGTTCGCCCTCTTGGAACTCTAACGGCTTTTCCCGCTTGTTCGCATAGCTTTTTTGTCGACTTTGGGCAATCAAGATTCTTTCCTTAATCCTTTTGATTTGCTCCTGGTTTTCCTCATTACCTCCGATCTTAACATGCTTTGTTCTTCGGGTTTGTGCCAACACAAAGGGGACTGGAACTTCTTTCCATACAAGGCTTCATACGGTGCCATACCGATGCTCGCATGATAACTGTTGTTATATGTGAACTCAATAAGTGGCAGGTACTTATCCCAACTTCCTTTTCTATCCAAAACACACGCCTTCAAAATATCTTCCAAGGTTTGGATAGTTCTTTCTGATTAGCCATCTGTTTGAGGGTGGAGCCGTGCTTAAACAGAGCTTTGAACTAAACACCTTTTGAAAGGCTCCCAAAAACATGACGTAAACCCGATCTCGATCCGAGATTATCGTCGATGGGACTCCATGCAACCTTACTACCTCTTGTATGTACAGCTAGGCTAACTTGTCTAGGGAAAAGGTGATCTTAATAGGCAGGAAATGGGCCAACTTGGTCAATTTGTCCACTATCACCCAAATAGCATCATGGCCGGCTTGGGTCCTGGTAGGCCAATCACAAAATCCATAGAGATGATCCCACTTCCACTCTGGGATAGATAGGGGTTGCAATATTCCTGAAGGCTTTTGGTGCTCATTTTCACCTTCTGAGACCAAGCACTTACTAACCCAGGCAACTATATCCTTTTTCAATCCTGGCCACCAAAACATCTTCTTTAAATCCTAATACATCTTGGTAGTACCAGGATGAATGGTGAAGTCGCTTTTATGAGCCTCCTCCAAGATGCTTTCTCGAGGTCACCATCCTGCGGTACACAAATCCGCCCTTCAAACCTCCATAAACCATCGGGTCCTTCTCAAAACCCTTTAGTTTACCTACCTTAACCGCCTCTAGGGTTTGTCTAAATTCCTCATTCTCCACTTATGCTATAACGACCCTCTGCTAAACCCCACTGGTCACACTAAGGTGACACATCTTCATACTTCTATCCGTTCAAGACATCCTAAATTCAAATCCCTAAACTTCTCTATTAACTCAACTTCTTTAACCATCATGTGAGATAGACCCAATGATTTTCGACTCAAGGCATTGGCGACCACATTAGCCTTGCCGGGTGGTAACTTAAGCCGAAATCATAGTCCTTCAAAAATTCCATCCACCTTCTCTGCCTCATATTCAACTCCTTTTGATCAAAGAGATCCTTAAGGCTCTTATGATCGAGAAAACTTCAAACCTTACACCATACAAGTGATGCCTCCATATCTTCAATGCAAATACTATGGCGGCCATTTCTAGGTCATGGGTGGGATAGTTCACCTCGTGAGGCTTGAGTTGTCTAGATGCATAGGCTACCACTTGCCTATTTTGCATCAACACACAGCCTAAAGCCTTGCCCAAGCGTCACAATATACCTCGAAAGGTACATTGGGTCGGGTAAATCCAAAATCGGGGTCAAGGTTAACTTTCCTTTTAGCTCTTGGAAGCTTTTCTCACACTCGGGATTCCATAAAAACAGGTGTTCTTCCTAGTGAGCTTGGTTAGGGAGGCAATCTGAGAAAATCCTTTTATGAACCTACGTTAATAGCCTGTAACCTAAAAACCTTCGTATTTCCATTACGGTGGTTGGTCTCTCCCAATTCATTACGGCCTCTATTTCCTGGTTACGCTATACCTTCCTTTGACACTACGTGTCCTAAGAACTTCACCTCTTCCAACCAAAATTCACACTTAGAGAGCTTCACGTACAACTTTTTCTCCTTCAAAATCTCTAAAACCAACCTTAGATGACGTTCATTCTCGTCGTGGGTCTTCGAATAGATGAGTATGTCATCTATGAAAATGACCACGAACTTGTCTAAATAGGGTCTGAAGATCCTATTCATATAGTCCATGAATATGGCAGGAGCATTCATCAAACCAAAAGACATCACGGCAAACTCAAAGTGTCCATACCGAGTTCTAAAGGCGGTTTTAGGTATATCTTGATCTCTCACCCTAATCTGGTGATATCCTGACCTCAAATCAATTTTGGAGAATACCACCGCTCCTTTTAATTGGTACATGAGATCATCAATCCTAGGCAAGGGGTATTTGTTTTCACGTTACTCGATTCAACTGCCTATAATCTATGCACAATGTAACGCCCCAATTTATACTGCGTTTAGAATTACCAAATTACCCTAGGTAATTTTTACATATAATTTGAGACCAAACAATCCTCAATAAAGGAATAAGACATTAGAAGAGGGTTAGGAAGTTTTACTAGAAGAAAACCCGATTTTCTGGATGTGTAAAATGACCAAAATGCCCCTAAGGTCATTTTACCCTAAAATGAGGATCGTGGGCCCCATCCTCAAGGGGATGTTTTGACAATAATAAGGGATTGTTTGTGTTATGTGTGTGAATAGAGGAGAAGAATCTTAATTTTGAGCTCCAACGCATGAAATGACCAAAACGCTCATGGCGTTTTAACCCGAATATGTCCACTGAACCCGAACCTCACTAAAATGTTTTAAAGATGTTTTTAAGCTATGATTGGTCAATGGTTAAGCTTGAGCGGAGTTTTTGAGTAAAATTACCGTTTTGCCCCTGTCTTTGTGCATTTTGCGAATTTTGATATTTTCAATTTGTCTAGCAAAACCTAAGCAATATTAGGCTCTAATTAAAGGTTATTAAATTATAATTACTAATCTAGAGTCAAAATTTTTTATTTAGAATGATTAGAACCCAAAATTGCTTGAAAACACCCAAATTGCTTACTAATTCACCTAAGCCCTTAATTGCAAATTCTCTAAATTGCAAAGATACCTACCTTCACCTACATAATACATGAAACACACAAATTTTATCCTTCTTGGGGCTGTAATGGCTGAATTATTGGTGCCTCCATGCATCAGAATATTTGTCAAATTTGGCACAAAACTCAAGGTATGAAAACAAGGAATCATGAAACATAATTTCATGTTTTAAGCCATGAAACAAGAACATGTTCTTCCTCCCTTTGTCCTCCCTAAAATCAGCCACCTATGCCTCCTCCATGTGTCCATTCTTGAGCTTCAAAATCTCTATAAATAGGCATGCTTAAGGAGTCTTAGAAGCCTTGCTCATAATTGTACACTTCAAAGTTTTTTCAAAGCTCAACAACTTTCTTTCTTCCTCCCCCTTGGCCGAATTCTCTTTTCAACTTTTCAAGGAGATTTTCTTTCATTTCACTCAAAGAAACCAAGCTCTCTTCCTTTCCTTAAACCAAATTAGGTAGGGTGTAGTTTCTAAACTTATTTCTATGCTTTGAGGAGTTGTGTTCTTAGCTCAAAATGTTGAAATAATGAACCTCCACATGCTTTTTCATTTCAGTTCTTCCTTTTCTTTTTCCTCTTGGTATTTGGCCAAATGGCATAAATGGGACTAGGATGATGGCTTGATGATGAGGACCTTGATAGTGGGTTGTGAATCCATCACAAGTTATGCAACGCCCCGATTTTCGCTAAACTCTCAAAATGACCAAAATGCCCCTGAGGTCATTTTCACCCGAAACACGAGGACGGCCGTCTTTGGGCCATCCTCATAGGGTTCATATGTTATATGAAGGGGATTGTTTGAGTGCGAATGCCTACAGAGCAGAAAAACCTCATTTATGAGATCTCGTAAACGACCAAAATACCCCGGAAGAATTAAGGGTTTTAAGTTCCGTTTTATCCGACTTCGTCCCGAAGTTTAAAACAATGATTTTAAGGCATGAACTATGTTTGCTTAAGTCCGGGAGGTCCCGGGCAAGTTTTGGTAAAAATTACGATTTTGCCCTTGCATATCGCATTTTTAGCCTAATGAGCTGTTCAACTCTAAACCTAAGCAATATTAGGCTCTAATTAAAGGTTAATTAATTTCCATAATTAACCTAGGGCCAAAACCATCATTTGAAATTAATTGGAACCTAAAATTGCTTGGGGAAATTCAAACTTCATTCTAGTCTCTTTCTTTAAAGAGAAAAGAATCTATGTTGAATAGTGTTTCCACTATTCACATCATCTTCTTTCAAGGAGAAGTTGTCACACTCACATCACTAGTCTTGGAGGCTTTGACTCCATTAAACCTTCTCAACCACCTCTAACCTAGGGGTCTATAGTTTTAATTAACCAAATAGTGTACCTAGAGTACCTACTTGACAACCATCAATCCTAAGCCTAATCTATGTCACACCAAAGCACACTTCTAGACCATGATTTGAGGAGATATTTCCTTCCCAAGGCTGCCAAAAGTGGCGCCACCTTCCCCCTAGAAATCACATAAAATTAGTCTAAGTGGTCAAGCTATCTTATGACACATGTCTTGAACACTTTCAATCAATGTTCAACTTCCAAGAAAAATGTCTTTCAAGATTCAAAGAATAATTTATATGGTCAATCAAGGTTTTCAATTCACTTCTAAAATAAAAAGAAATATGTCTTTCAAATTCAAAAAGAATGATTTGTTTTTGTGGTCATTCAAGCTTTCTATCAAACTTTTTCAAGACACCATGTCTTACAACACCTTACCTATGTTTGGGAATTTAAGTCTAGAAAATTTTCTTCTCTTTTTGGGCATAGGTGCACGGTTCCTTTAGCCTTGGCAGCCCAAAATTTTGTGATTTTATACATTTAAAAAGGTTTGAAAATAAGCTACAATTCTAGCCATGCTTTAGGACATGCATAGCTAGACTTTTCACCATGCTTTGAATGACTAACACCATGCTTTGAACAAAGATATTTCTTTTCCCCAAAAAGGCCACCATTATTCAATTCATTTTACTTCTCTATAAATAGGTAGCTTAGGGAACTTGAAGCACCTTTGTTCATTTCACTAAAGCTTAGAGTTTAGAGCACTTTGGGGTCTTCTTTCCTCTCAAGTTTAAGAGTCCATCTTCTCCAACTTCTTCATCTTCTTCACTTCCTCTCAATCTCAAACTCTAGGTAGGGAGCTTTTCAAGAATGCTTTCTTTTATCTTAATGCTCAATGTTTGATCTTGCTTGAAAGTTGTGTTGTAGTGAGTTTCTCTCACAAATTCATTTCGGTTTCTCCTTTTTCTTTTCCTTTCATTTTCGGCCTTAGGGCCAAGGTAAGGAGGGCTTGATGATGAGAGTTGTATGTTGATGTTTGTCACATGAACAACCTCTAAAGCTTGAGTTTTCTTAAGATAAGTTTATTATTTCCAAGTTTTGCTCAAAACATAGTTATGTTTCTCTTGAACTTTTGAAAACCCCATTTCTTTTCCTTGAGTTTTCGGCCATGAAGGCCTTTGGGACTTGGAAAAATGGTAGCTTGATGATGAGGGCTTCATGTTGATGTAGGTCACATGAACAAAACTCTAGAGCCTAAACTTGGTTTCTAGGCCAAGTGTGTTTTCCTTTCCTTTATGTTGGTCATGAGTTTTGTTTTGTTAAGAAATGTAGAGCATTGTAAAAATACTCAATGATGAGGACTTGAGATGTTGGTGTTTGAATCACCAAGATCTTGGTCCCTAGAGTTCAAAAAAAAAAATAATAAATGGTTGTTTCCTCATGATGAGGTTTCGGCCACCTTATGGTTCTTGGTGGAGGTATTGGCTCTTTTTACATAACTTAGCAACACTAGTGTTTCTTTTCTTGTGAGGATGAGTTATGGGATGAAACTTTGTTTCCTTTAAAGTCTTGCAAGAGCTCTAAACAAGATATAAAAGAAGTTGCATCCATGTTTACCTTTATGCTTTGCATAGCATGTTTAATTTCAAGCCATCACTAAGCAACTTAAGGATTAAAATGAGAATGTGCATCATCACTTAATTAATCTCAAAGCCTACCTATTTCAACCTTAAAGTTGATTGTTGATTTGGAGTGAAAACTTCAAGAGGCCTAGAGCACTAAAATAAAGAATAGAACCTTGCACCTCATGTTTATCTTTTGCCTAGCACGTTTATGTTTCAAGCTTTGCATCTCATTTTATATTTCAAGTCATCACTAAGCGCTAAGAATAAGAATGGAGATGCATTTCATATTTACTTTGTGTTATCACTTTACTTTCAAAAAGGCTATAAAATGAAATGCATAGCACGTTTATTTTAATGTCGTCACTTAAAATTTTAGAGCTCAAAGACTTGCCCCTTTCATTCTAAGAAAAGAATTAAATCAAGGAGGTACTTCCTTGAATATCATTCGGCCATGTGGTGTAAATGGCTCTAGGATGAGTTTCATTTAACTACAAGGGCCTATAATGCATGACTTAGAATTTTTCTAAGCTTAGATGCACCCAACTAAGGTTTTAAACAAGTTTTCAAGTTTTGCATCTTGATCAAGGGTAAGATTAAATGGCTACTGCCCTTGGCGTTTTATGTTGAGTTTTGGCAAAATAAACTTTGATCTTATGGAGTTTTGAAGTCTCAAAAAGGTTCTAAGAGAAACTAGCAAGTTATATGTTTGAAAGTAAGGTTTTTCTCATGATTTTATGCCTTAAGGGTTTCGGTTCTGCCTTAACAGTTCCAGCACCTTAAATTCTGTTTTGGGTGGTCTAAATATGTTGATTTACCTTGCCAAGTATGTGACATTTGTTCTAGACATTTAAAAGCATCATTAGTGACTTGGTTTGCCTAATATGTGAATTCTAGAACTACTAAAGAATGGCAAAGTTAGTTTCTGCCCAGCCTTGATAAAATAGTTAGAATCACATTATAATATGCCTAGATGTGCGGAGTGACTCATAATTGGCTTAGGTATTAATTATTGCACCATAGACAAAGTCGGAAGCGAGAAAGGGCTTAAAACGCATTTTTCTAGAACACATAATTCATCAAATGTGAACAACTACATAAAGCTGTCCAACCATAATTAATTAGGAATTAGAACTTAATGGATTATGGTAATGAGGTTAATCAATCCCATCAGCATGCAAGAAAATAATGGGATAGTTTGAGGTTACCCGATTCAGAGATTCTACCTTAAGGGATGATTATGTGTCTCGCATTTAATGATGAATTGATGTGTTAGCTCATGACATATATGGTGCCATGTAAACTATTATCCTTAAATAATAGTTTTGTACTCTTACGTTATTGCTTCTTTAAAAGACCTTAGAGATGCCGAAGTAGTAATTTTGTGTTACGCATTAATTATGCGGCATCTCAAAGTAACATGTTAAACTTAGGGTGACTTAAGATATGAGAATGTAATCCTTTGAAACCACCCAATGAAGGGTGGGGACGATGTGATTCTAGCCCCCTAAACCCGTACTTAAGGTCGGGAAGTTGACTTGTCCCAAGGGATGAAGTCTAGATGCTAGTGACGACTAGCGTGGTATGAGCTCATAACCTAGAGATTTCTCAAAAGGGAGAAAGATTAGGGCGGCCCCAGTTAAGTAAAGGTTCTTATGTCACCTAAGTAACCAAGTTATATGATTTATGTTCCATGTACCCCGTTATATGTTTTATGTTCCATGTACTCAGTTATATGATTTATGTTCCATGTACCCTGTTATATGTTTTATGTTCCATGTACTCAGTTATATGCTTTATGTCCTATGTACCCAGTTGCATGATTTACGTTCTATAATTCAAGTATATAGCTTATGTAAACACAAGTGCCATGTTAAAAAGAACGGATTCTCGGAAATTGAGATTTTAGAAAACTCATAATTGAACCAATATATGTCCATGGTTTTATAAATAAATCGAGAACCCTGGAGACGTAGATGATGACACATAGAATAGGAGGAAAACCTCCTGAGTTTCTTTAGCAAGAAAACTCACTCCCTCTATCTCTCTTTCCATTACGTCTTCAGATCGAGATGGCGACCTTCGTCCTATTCATTGACACGCCGACATGGGAGATCCACCATGACCCAGAGCTTGGGTCATTTCATTTTGAGGGCTCTTGCACCGTTCGTGTGTTCGCATTTCTTGGACGACCCTTCTCTCATCCAGAGATAGCTACCTCTTTACCCCGACGTCTCCTATGATGATGCGATGATTTTTGAGCACGCCCGTACGCCTGATGAGAGGATTCTACGGACTCACTCTCCAGTTCTAGAAGGGTACCAGAGTACGTGCCCCTCACTCAGCACTCGGAGGAGGATCCCTCAGGACTCTGCCCACTCCACCGCATATGCCCATGGGTAGTGAGGAGACGGTGACTCAGCCTCGGAGAGCCCGGTCCTGGTCCACGGCCTCGACGTAGGGGAAATGTCCAGCCTTCCACCATGCCCGCTCCAGCCGAGCTTCATCATGGAGGACCTGCTCGAGTGCCTACTCCAGACGCACTTCGTCCATGGATTGGTTACATCTCGCCTTACCCATGGCATTAGCTTTAGGATAGAGGGTAGTCCTTAGTGCACACTACATGTAGAATGAATAAACTTTCTTTTGTATTGAGGTTATCCACTTTAGATGTTCTTGGGAGGGGTGTTCCTTTTATGATTTCTGGTTCTGTGGTTTCTATTTACATGTATTTCTTGTTTCAGTTGTATTTGCATCATCTCTTGTACTCGAAGAGTCCTCCGTAGGGTAGGCATATTATTATCTATGAAGTATTTCAATGTGATGTTATATTTGATCTAGAGCCACTTCTATGTTTATATTTCCACACTTTATGTTACCGACCCATAAGATACGCGCGGCTTTTATTTTAAGAAAAAAAAGTGGCTCGTATTTTCTTTAAGTTATTTCTCTTTCTCATAAAAGAACCATGATAGTAAGTAATGACTGATATTTGACCTAAGTGCTTACTAGTAGTATTGGGTCAGATGTTAGGTTGTTACAAGTTAGGCCTCTAAAGCTTGAAAGTTCCACTTGAAGCAAAACTTTAAGGAATGATGTTGTTATGCTAACCTTGAACTTAGAACTCTATGTTAAATTAGTTTTCATTATAATTGATTTCAAAAAGTGTTGATGTTCATCTTTTAATCCATTTCCTTGAGCTTGATGATGAGATTCAAGCTATAAGGTTCTCTTTGAAACCTTGGCACAAAGAACTCTAAAGCTCACTTTGTCTTGCTAAGATATATATATTGGGTTAAATTTATATTTCTCTAAAGTCTTGGTGGAGCTCTAGTAAAGAAATAAAATGAACTTGCATCCATGTTTAAGTTTATGTCTTGCACATCATGTTTTCTTTTAATGTCATCACTAAATTCTCAAGAATAAATAAATGAACTTGCATTTCTCATGTTTAAATTCCAAGCTTACATTTCATGTTTATGTTTCAAGTTGTCACTTAATCTCCAAAGATAATAAAGAGGATGCATCTCATATTTATTTTATGATCTCACTTTATTTTATAATGGCTAAAAGAATCAACGCATGGCACGTTTTGGTAGCATCCTAAGAATCCTAGAGCTTAAAGACTTGCCCAAGTATCACAAGCAAAGTTGGAAAATGGTAGCATCCTAAGGATGCATATTTTGGTCAAGTGATGATGATAGGTTTGCCTAAGCCTCATCTAGTCACAAAGACCAACAAGTTATGTTTCAAGATTTTTCTTAAGCAAAGAAATAAGGTTCTTGGAACCATGGTAATAAGAACTCTAAAGCTCACTTTCAATTTCCTTAAGATTATTGGAGTCAAAGAATTCATTCTTTAAGAAGTCTTGAGTTTTGGAGCTTAATAAGATGTAATAAGGATTCTCTTCTCTCACTTGGTCTAGTGCAACTACGCTTCAAGTTTCTTATTTATTTCAAGCTCTTGCATCATGTTTAAATTTCCAAATCTGCATTATCATATTTATATTTCAAGCAAATCACCTTAATTCTTGAATATAATAATATGGACCTGTACATCATGTTTAAATTTCAAGTCTTGCATATCATGTTTATATTTCCAAGTTATCACCTTATAAAGACAAGATTAAAATGAGGTTGCATAGCATGTTTATGATTCTAGTTATCATCTAAATCTCTAAAGCTCAAGACTTGCTCCTTTTATCTTAAGTGAAAATTTTAATCGTCAAGATTCTTTCAATGTATAAATCGGCCTCATGATTAAGGTAGGTCTAAAGTGATTTTAAATAAGCTACTGACTTAGTTCTAAAATTTCTTTCAAGAGTAACAAAAAGAATTAGTTTTTAAAAGAGTTTTAAGGTTGTGCAAAGATTTTACGGGATATTAGTATCTTACTTGTACTTAAAAATGTGATTTTAAGCAATTATGTGAGGTTCATAATTCAGCCACTGATATGAGTTTAGTACTACTTATGATGATATTTGATATGTTTATTGTTAAGAAACAATTCTATGCATGTTAGAAGAGAAACTAGCTACATAAAACAAGCGTAAAGCTAGAATTTAGCTAGTTTTTTATCCCTTTAAATTTAGTCACTGCCAAATCTGTTTTAGTATGTTATAATTCTGTCTAAGATTGGTTAGCCAGAAAAATTTGGTAACAATTAGTATAGGATTGATCCGAATACTAAAAAAATGAAACTAGCAACTAGAAAACTATAAAAGCAAGATTTCTAGAACTCTAAAGAATGGAATTTATACATTCTATCCAGAACCCTTAGAAGTTATAAGAATCTGGTTTTATTATGTTTAGATAAGTGAGTATGATTCATAATTGGTTTAGTAATTAATTTTAGCTTCATAGGGAAAGCCGGAAGAAAAAGGGTTAAAAACGCAACTTCTAGCGTAAAACCTTGAGAAAGATTTACTGCCTATGCTGCCTCATATAGTTTAATAATGTTCTTAAGGCTTATAATTAATGGTAATAATAGTAATGAGTCCCTTAGATACATAAGATACTAGTTTGATAATTAAGGTTACCGATTTTAGAGTTCGTTTAAGGGAGCTTTACTATGAGAATTTTAGATGACATCTTTTGATGCTTTGGAATGTCAGTTATATGATGATGTAATGCCTATTGAGAATATGCCTATTGAGAATTTGATATTATTGAATGATTTCATGGCTTGCATGTTATAGTTGCTATTGCAAACAATGAGAATGCTTATGCATGAAATATGAGAATATGTCATGATAATTATGAATGATGAGTTGCATTATGATATAACATGCAAAGACTTAATGGTGACTTAAAATTATGAGGAAATGATCCTTTGGACCCATCAGACTATAGGTGGTGAAAAGGTGATCCTAAGAAAAAGATCCTTTGGACCTATCAGACTATAGGTGGTGAAAAGGTGATTCTTGCTCCCCTAGCCCGTCTCTCAAAACGATAGAGTTTGGACTTTAACTTATCAAAAGGGATAAGTATATGCTAGTGACAACTAGTAAGGCATGAGCTCATAACCTAGATTACTCCCAAAGGGTGGAGATAGGGTGGCCCAGGAAAATGATGATGAAAGTAACTTTAAGTCACCTAAGGAACTAAGTAACGTATTATGTGATTATGATTGTAACGCCTCGAATTTCCTTTGAGTACAAATGACCAAAATGCCCTTGATGTCATTTTTACCAGAATTTTAGGACAATTGCCCAGTCCTGAAATGGGTCAACACAATGTTTGAAGGGGGTTGTATTTGTTATGTTTGATATTCGAGGTGAAAATCTCATTTTCTGAACTTTCGGCTCAAAATGACCAAAATACCCTTGTGTTCTACGCGGGTAAAAGGTGCCGTTTGAGCCCGGAATTTTTCCAGGAAGTTTAGAATGATGTTTTTAAGTGATGTTTGATGTTTAGTTGGGCCCAGAAGGTCCCAGGCAGTTTTAGTGCAAAATTACCATTTTGCCCCTAGAACAGTGTCAGTGAGCCTAATGATGCAATTAAGCAAACCTAAGCAACATTAGGCTCTAATCGAAGATTAATTTATTTCGATTATTAATATAGAGTCAAAATAATTTATTAAGGTTAATTAGAACCTAAGATTGCTTAGATAGACTCTAATTGTATTCTTTAATTCAAGATTCCTAGTCATGGAATCTTGAATAGTGTTTTCTCTCTAATTCCTTAAATTAAGGAATTGTGCCATACCTCATTTGACTAAGAAAATGAATTTAATTTGTTAATCTAGTATGACCACTCCCTAATCAAGTCTTGACACTCCTAATTACCTAATTACCTCACCTAAACACTTTCTTACAACTCCTAACCAAAATTTTAATCAAAGAAACACCTAAACACATCACTAAACCACAATTACATGAACAAACAAATCCTCCCCTTGGCTGTCCCAAATCTGGCTGAATGCATGGCCTCCAAGGAGTGTCACATGTTGAATTTTATCTCACTCAAAGAGCCATGCCTTGCCCATACTTTTGCCCATACTTCACCATGCTTGAACCCATACTCAAAGCCATACCTTGTAAGAGATATTTTCCTCCCAATTGACCAAGCAAGGCCGTCGGCCATCCTTCCCTAATCAGCCTTCATTGTGCAAAATTTTCTATAAATACCAAGCCTTGAAGAACCTTGATACACTTTAGATCATTTGCTAAGTTTAGTTGTCTTGCACTTTCTTGCTTTTTCTCTCAAATTTCCTTTCATCTTCTTCATCTTCTTCTTCCTCTCAAAGAACCTTGCCACCACCACAAACCACCACAAACAACCATAAACCACCACTACCTCACCTTAAACCATCTCTTAAACACTCAAACCTTCCATTTCCAAGCTTAGAAACTCAAGGAAAAATCATCTCCTTTGAGTTCCTTCTTGGCTGAACACACCACCACACTCAAGAGAAGATTTTGTCTTCTAAACTCTTCAAGGACTCAAGCTTTATTTCATTCCTTCAAAGACTTCCTTAGATAGGGGTTTTGTTTTAATGCTTTTACTTGTTTTCTTCAAGAAAAGTTCTAGTTTTCTCTTGGTTCAAAACTCTTTTCCTCTTCCTTTTTCTTTTCGGCCAAGAGGCCTTTTTATGAAGAGAACATGAGCTTGATGATGAGGTTTCAAAATAATGACTTGTTGTTGTCATGTGAGAAACCTCTAAAGCTTGAAACAACTTGGTCTTGGACCATACATGCCTTGATCTCTTTCTTTTTCCTTGATAAAGTTTTCGATTTTCTCTTCTTTTCCTCCTCATGATTTCGGTTTCATTTTTCCTTTGTTTGAACAAAGTTTGCTAAAAATGTTAAGTAGATCACAAAAGTTTTGTTAAAGAAAATTAATCACATGATTTCAAAGAGCTCTAAGCTTACCCTTGCCAACCTTAAAGTTGGTCGGCGTTCTAAGAGTTTTACTCTAGATTGAACCCCATGAGCAATAAAATAAAAAATATGACTTAGATCTTGTATCTTGTTTAGACAAAGTGTTGAACTTTGTGTCTATTTTCTTGAGCTTGATGATGAAGTTCAAACCTTAAGACTTCCTTGAAGTCTAGGTGCTAAGAACTCTAAAGCTTGCCTTATGATACATAATGGGTTGAGGTTTCATGTTCCTTTAAAGTCTTGCAAAAGGGCTCTAGCTAAGATCTAAAATAAGATGCATTCATGTTTACTTTAATGCTTTACATAGCATGTTTATTTTCAAGTCATCACTAAACAACTTAAAGATTAAAACAAGAATGTGCATCCTCACTTAATAAATCTCAAAGCCTACCTATTTCAACCTTAAAGTTGATTGTTGATTTGGGGTAAATGCCTCAAGGGGCCTAGAGCACTAAAATAAAGAATTGAACCTTGCATCTCATGTTTACTTTCTTGTCTAGCACGTTTATATTCTATGTTATCACTTAAACTCTAAAGATAATAAATGAGTGCATCTCATGTTTATTTTATGTTCTCACTTTATTTTCTAATGAAGAACAAAAATGAGGTGCATAGCATGTTTAAGTTTAAGTCATCACTTTAATGATCTAGAGCTCAAAGACTTGCCCAAGTATCATATGTAAGGTTTTAAGAAAATGTTGGCATTTTAAAGAAGCCATTCGGCCTTGTTGTGGTGATGATGATGGACTTAGTATGAGTTCCTCTAATCACAAGTGTCCATAGTTCATGTTTTGTAATTTTTCTAAGCTTAGGAGCACCTAAGCAACATTATGAATGAAATTATACACTTTAAATCTATTTTATGAACAAGTTAATTTAGCTACTGATCTAGCATATATTTTTATGATTTCCATGAGATTAATTGGTTTCTAAAAGAGTTTTGAGTTCCTAAAATGATTCCAAGAGAAACTAGCAACTTGTATGCATTTTTAATTCATGATTTATGTGACTCTATGGAGCTTATGTTTTCGGTTCTGCCCTTGAAGTTTGGCCACTATACTAAATCTGTTTTATGGTGTGGAAATGTGTAAAATTATGTTTAAGTGAAGTAAGGAACGTTTTAGAGAAGTTAGAAAAGATTAAGTAGCTAAAAAGGGGTCAAATTGAGAATTCTAGAACACCTAACTATGGAAAAATGCAAACCTGTTCCAGCATGATTAATTCAAGGATAAATGGTTCATAATTAGTAAAACATGTATAAAAACCCTTCATAAATGATTAGGTATTAATTACAAAGCTTAAGGTGATGATAAGGACTTAAAATGGGAATTCTAGCACAATTAGACATGGTAAAATACAATCTTGTTCCAGCATAGTTAGATTGAGAAAAAGTGACTTATAACTTAGTGCAAATGCCGGAATCCCTCATGATTGGTTTAGGAATTGATTATGGAGCCTTAGGCGAAGACGGATCTTAAAAAGGGTTACGAACGAGGATCTAAGCCAGTATGTAACGCCCAATTTTTCCTGTAATCTTTACTGTCATTAGAAATTACCAAATTACCGTAGGTAAATATTATATAAAATTTGAGACCAAACAATTCTCAATAAAGGAATATAACGTTAGAAGAGAAGTTAGGAGCAATTCGTACAAGCATTGCAAACCCAATTTCTGTATGTGTAAAATGACCAAAATGCCCTGAGGTTATTTTACTCGAAAATGATCCTGGGCCCCACCCATCCTCAAGGGGATTTTTTGAGAATAATAAAGGATTGTTTGTGCTATGTGTGTTAATAGAGCAGAAGAATTTCAATTTTGAGTTCGACGTGCGAAATGACCAAAACGCCCGGCTTTTAACTTCTTTGCGTGCCGACTAGTCCGAACCTCACTAAAATATTTTAAAAGGTGTTTTTAAGTTATGAATGACCCTTGGTTAAGTCCGGATGGTCCGGGCAGTTTTGGGTTAAATTACCATTTTTGCCCTCTTCGTTGTAGTTTTGCAAATTTTGAGATTTTCGATTTGTCTAACGAAACCTAAACAATATTAGGCTCAAATTAAAGCTTATTAAATTCTAATTACTAATCTAGAGTCAAAATTATTTATTTAGATTGATTAGAACCTAAAATTGCTTAAAACACCCAAATTGCTTAGTAATTCACTTAAGCCCTTAACCGTAAATTCTCTAAATTGCATGAATACCTTGCCTACACCTAAATAATACATGGAACACACAAAATCCTCTTCCACAAGGCTGTAATGGCTGAAATTATTGAGTAATAAGTCAGAAAATTATTACACAAAAATCCAAAGAATGAAAACAAAGAATCATGAAAACATGGAAACATGATTCCATGTTTTAAGCCACCAAACAAAATGATTTTTCTTCCTTATTTTTTCTCTAATTTTTGGTCAGATTTCCTTCCTTCCTTTGTCCATTTATGAGCTGCAAAATCTCTATAAATAGGCATGCTTGAAGATAGTTTAGATGCTTAGTTCATAACTTACACAAATTCTAGTCTTAGGAGCACCAAAAGCTTTCTTTCTTTCTTTCTCTTGGCCGAATTCTCCCTTCAGCTTTTCAAGGATATTTTGCTTCATTTCACTCAAGGAAACCAAGTTCTCTTCCTTTCTTTCAAGTCAAATTAGGTAGGGAGGTGTTTCTAAGTTCATTTTATGCTAAGACAAGTTATGTTTCTAGCTCAAAAATGATGTTTTCATGAGCTTTCTTATAAGTTTTCATTTTCAGTTTCTTCTTCCTTTCTTTTTAAAGTATTTCGGCCATATGGCCTAGCTTATGATGAGACCATGGTTTGATGATGAGATTCTTGAGTGTTGGTTGCAAAGCTTTCACAAGTTAGATCTCTAAAACTTGAAGGTTTCACTAGTTTCCAAAGCTTCTAAAATTTCAGTTTTTCTTTCCTTATTTTCCTTTCATGGTTTTGGCCAAATGGCCTAGGAAGGAATGAAATGATGGCTTGATGATGAGGACCTTGAATATGGGTTGTAAATCCATCACAAGTTAGGCCTCTAAAGCTTGAACATTCCATTTAATGCAAAACTTTAAAGAATAATGTTTTTATCTTGAGGTTTGAATATGAAATATGTATTTTTTTTACTTTGTCTTGCTAAGATACATATATTGGGTTGAAATCATAATTTTCTTAAAGTCTTGAAGGAGCTCTAGTAAAGAGATCAAGTGAACTTGCATCCATGTTTAAGTTTATGTCTTGCACAGCCATATTTATTTTATGTCATAACTAAATTCTCAAGAATAAATAAATGAACTTGCATATCTCATGTTTAAATTCCAAGCTTGCATTTCATGTTTAAATTTCAAGTTGTCACTTAATCTCTAAAGATAATAAAGAAGTTGCATCTCATGTTTATTTTATGCTCTCACTTTATTTTATAATGGCTAAAAGAATCAATGCATGGCATGTTTATTTTATGTCATCACCTAAGAATGCTCAAAGACTTGCCTATGAATCATAAGCGAAGAAATGAGATAATTGGAGTTAAAGAATTTATTCTTTAAGAAGTCTTGAGAATTGGAGCTTAAAAAAAAATGTAATTCTCTTCTCCTCACCCTATGCGGACTACGGGCTCGGTTGCTTAAGATTCTCTTCTTCCTCCTGGTCCCTGCGGATTACCGCCGCTCTAGTTTCTTGCATCATGTTTATATTACAAGTTCTTGCATCATGTTTAATTTTCAAGTCATCACCTTAAATCTTAAAGATAAAGAAATGGAATTGCATATCATGTTTATAATTCCAAGCTATCACCTTATAAAGATAAGATTAAAATAAGGTTGCATAGCATGGTAATAATTCTAAGATGTCACCTAAATCTCTAAAGCTCAAGACTTGCTCCTTTTATCTTAAGTGAAAGATTTAACTATGAACATTCTTTCAAGTTATAAATCGGTCCCATGGTTAAGTTAGGCCTAAAATCCTATGACTTCTTTCAAGTTTAACAAAAAGAATTAGTTCTAAAAGAGTTTTAAAACTTTGTAAGAATTTTATGGGAAGCTAGTAATTTTATGTGTACTTAAAATGTGATTTGATGCTTATTAAGAATTTGGTGTCATTGATTGATTCCCTGGTTTGTATGTTATAGTTGCTGTTGCAAACAATGAAAACTTATGCATGAAATAAAGACATATTTTGTTCCTGGAAGAAAGTGTATTACTTGTAAGAGTGCAATTTGGAAAGATTCTGGCTAAGGAAAGATTTGGTATTTAAGTGTCCATTGTGACCCACCTCTCTTTCCTAGGAATCTCCTAGATGCATGATTATAGTTGATATATATTATTCCAATAAGACTAAATAAGAAAATGTTAGAATTATTATGAATTGCGAGTTGTAACATGCAAAGACTTATTGGTGACTTAAAATTTATAAGAAAATGATCCTCTAGACCCATCAAACTATAGGTGGTGAAAAGGTGATTCTAGCCCCCTAACCTGTTCTCTCAAAAGGGTAGATTCAGGACTTTAACTTATCAAAAAGGATAAGTATATGCTAGTGACGACTAGTAAGGTATGAGCTCATAACCTAGATTACTCCCAAAAGAGTGGAGTATAGGGTGGCCTAAGGAAAATAATGAGGATAATAAGATTTTAAAGTCACCTAAGGTACTAAAGAAATAAATTATGTGCACCATGTCCATGTGTAGCTATTATGATATTCTTCTGTCCATAACATACATGAGTTGATGATGAGAAATATGATGTTCTTCTATGCATGTTATATTAATGATGATGATGAGGAATATGATGTAATGATAAAGGAAAAGTTCATTATAAATATGACATGTTAAGATTATGATGCATTATAAAACGCATAATTAAAATTTGCCGATCTCGGTAAAAGTATTTTTGAACTTAAAATTTAATCTTCGTATGTTCACGTTTTATAATAACCCGAGGTTCCTGGAGACTTTGATGATGACACGTAAAGGGATACCCTACTAGAATTCTTTAGTAAGATTCTCACTCCCTTTCCTTTATTTCCGTCATTGTCTTCAGTTCAGAATGCGACATTCGTCCCGTTGACTCCCCTACTTGGGAATTCCACTATGATCCGGTGCATCATTCGTATCACTTTGAAGGAAGGTGCTCGGTTCGTGTTTTTATTTACGTAGGTCATCCATTTGCACATCCTATCCCTAGTTATCGTTTTTCTCCTACTTCTCCCTATGACGATGAAATGGTTTTCGAACATGCACGTCCACTTGATGAAAGAATGTTACGTTCTTATCCCGCCTCATCTGCTGTCCATGGTTTTCCAGAGTATAATCCACGAACGAATATCTGAAACTGATCCTAGAAGACCCTCCTACTCATGCTTATTCTGAGAGCTCTCTCCTACTCTCCCACGTGTAAGAGAGGGTAGTGAGGAAACAGTTGTTCAGCGAGGTTAGCAAGAAGATCGTCCATGCGACCCAGCCTGGTGCATCTCGTGTGCCCCCTTCCGAGGAAGCTCGTAGTGATCGGGTTTCTTCCCGTTTCCAAGACAGTGGCCCTAGAGTTCTTAAGTAGTCTTAAGAGTGTTATACATCCGTTTTAGAGTAGCCTTTTCAGCTTTTAAGGTTATCTAGTTTAGGGGCATGAATTTCCTTATAAATAGTTTCCTATGGTGTGAATATGTAAGATATGATGTATGAACTTAACTCACCTTTTGAGTGAGGTTATTGTATATATGTTGTGATGTGCATTATGGATGTTATGTGATGGAGCCAATATGATATATTTAGATCATTAAATGTCTTATTTTACTACCGCTTAATCGTTTATGTTATGCGGCTCACGATTTCAATTATGTTAAAAAAAAAATGGCTCGTAATTTCACTAAGTATTTTCAAAATATGATGAAAGAACCAAAGTAAAGAGTAAAGTCTAATCATTAATCCAATTCAACCTAGGTGTATTTGGTTAATTACTAGAGTGTTACACTGTAAGTGTAGGATATTCTCCCTTAAATGCATAATGCTATTTGGAATTTTCAGTAAGCCTAAATCTTAGTGAAAATTATAAGTGATGACCTCTTGGGCGTAATAAAGATGTAATATGGGTATTAGAATAATTAGAACATAAGTTTAAGACCCGTAAGGGTCAAAGCATAAAACGATATGAGATAGAAAGTGTGATGTGAGAATGAGATCGTGTGTATATGCTTGTGTTATGTATGAGCATGTTAATGAGAATGAGAACATGAGGATTCATAGTGTGATGTGATAATGTTTTGATATATTGTGAGCATAATGCATGAGACTATGTGATACAAATGAATTAAAGAAAGTATGTCGTTATGATTAAAAGGTTTATTGGATTTGAGGAATTTATGAGACAACATGCATTATGTGAGTTATGTGGCATGACTCAAATTTGAGGAAATTCGAGGTTGCAAGTCGTTATGCTGCTGGATTTTTGTCAAATTTGAGAGACTTGAGAAAGTTTTGAAAAATAAGATGTTTAATGTGACACAAGAACGTACTTCTCTTGCTCCTGAGGAGAAGGTAAAACCATGAGGGCATTCGACATTCGCATGCCAAAGCGGACAAAGTCGCTGGTCTTAACTAGTCGATGTGTTTCGAAGAAGGAAAAAGTCCCATGATGGGTGATCCTTAGGCCCCTACCCGTACTCTAGGAGTCGGATTATGATGATTATGATTATGTTTATGATTCGCTTATCAAGAGGATAAGTAAGAACTAGTGACGACTAGTTAAGGTATGAGCTCATAGCCTAGTTATAGGGATGCGGTTACTATTATGATGCTTAGTGTCACAAGTATGAGAAAAGGAATAATGTTCAAGAAAAGTTACATGCCACTTATATGATGATTATTTATTGTTCGGTTTGCCTAAGGTATTGTCATATTTTGCTATGCTGCATACATGCATTAAAATTCATTATAAAAGACACGGACCTTGGATAAATACTTTTATGAAAACCTCATAATGAACCTTTGCATGTTTAACCTTTTCATAATAAACCCAAGGTTCCTGGGCACATGATCGATGACACTAGGATAGAGGATTTCCCTACTGAGATTCTTTAGCAAGATTCTCACCCCTCCCCTTTCTCTTTTCCATTGCGTCTTTAGACATCGATGGCATCGTTCGTGATTTTCATTGACCCGCCCACTTGGGAGGTGCACTATGACCCGAGCATCAATCTTACCACTTCCAAGGTCATTGTGAGGTGCGTGTTTTTGTGTACGTGGGACGCCGTTTGCTTTCCCCATCTCCAGCTATCGCTTCGGTCCGACTTCACCTTTTGGCGACGACCTGTCTTTGAGAGGATGCGACCCAGGCGAGAGCCTCGTGCCCGTCCTTCTTCATCAGCGACACGGGGATACCCCGAGTATGTTCCCCGTTCTCGATCGGAGGCCGATCCTCGGAGGGCTCTTCCCTCGTTCCCTATGGATCTCGGGAGGTAGCAAGGACACTCTCACCCAGCCGAGGCATGCGAGGCGTGTTCGATAGCTCGAGAGGCGACCACGTCATGGAGGCCACGCGTCCCTCGATTCCCATGCCTAGATCTCCGCTTCGTTGGGCTACATCCGAGGAGCTCCATCAGTTCGCGGGCTACATTTCCCCATCGAGGATCAGCGTCATCAGGACGCATGGAGGGTGAGGGTAGTGATAGTTGGGGGTCTTATCTTTTGGAGATTTACCATGTACTTGCTTTTATTTTCCCTTCCGTTTATGTATTTCCAGTTTTATGTCCTAAAGCTCTCCACTAGTATGGGTATGACTCTATATTATCTTTTCAGTTATGTACTAAAGTAATTATGATTAATGTTATGATGGATGTTTTATGATTAAGATGTTCCTTATTGCTTTGTTTTGTATGATTCATCTGCTTTACCTTGTATGACCTATTTTGCTCTTCCGCCTCACGTTTCATTTATGTTATACGCAAAGGCTCGCACTTTGTTTTATGTACCTCATTTCAAAAAAAAATTTTACCTTATATTTTCTGCTAAGTATTTTGTAAATGAATTTAAAGGGAAGTAATAACTAATAATTAATCTTGATACATCCTAGGCATATTGGGTTAAATATTAGGATGTTACAATGATGTTCTTCTATGCATAGCATTTATGAGATGATGATGAGAAATATGATGTTCTTCTATGCATAGTATTTATGATATGATGATGAGGAATATGATGTGGTCTTATGCATAGCTATGTTATTATGATATGTTGATGAGATATATGATAGGAAAAGTTCATTATAAATATGACATGCTAAGTTTATGATGCATTACAAGACGCATGATTAAAACTAACGGACCTCGTAAAGTATATTTCTGAACTTAATAAATGAATCTTACCATGCTCACTATTTCATAATAACCCGAGGTTCCTGAGGACGATGATGATGACACGATGCATATGAGGTGAGTACTCCTGAGATTCTTTTATAAGTTTCTCACTCCCTCTTTCTTTCTTTCTTTCCATCTCGTCTTCAGAAAGTAAAGGTGATGTTCGTGATTTCCGTTGATGCTCTCACCTGGTAGATACACTTGAGCTTGTGAACCAGCTTATCATCCTTGAAGAAACGTATTGCTAAACCTTGCACGTGAGCTCAGATATCTATCCCTATTTGGGGTATTATTATTATTAGGTGCGTTAATGGATGTTCTTCCATCCATATTCTATTTATGTTTTGTTTGATTGACTACAGCTAGCCTAACTCTATTGGAGCAAAATATCTATGTGTTATGTAATTATGGATGTCATATGATGGAGCCAATATGATGTGTTTTTCATGATATGCCCATTGGTTTGCTTTATCTCGATTATCGTTCACGATAAGCGAGGTCACGTTTTCAATCATGTTTTTTTTTTAAAGAATGGCTCGTAATTTCATTAAGTATTTTCAAAGTATGGTTAAAAACTGAAGCAAAGAGTAAAGTCTAGTAATTAATCAGTACGATTAACACTGAAATTTATTTAAAAATTAATTTAAACTTTAGTATTCATAATTTTAAAAATATAACAGTTTAGATGACGAGGATGGCCCAATGGACCTCTACAAAAAAATTTGGGGGTGAATACGAACTTTGCGGGCCCCATGGGCCTCCTACAACCAAAACCCTAGATTTGGGCCCAGAGGTGCCAAAATTAGGAAAACATGGGAATGAGGTTAGAAATAGGTGGGAATGATAATTTTATATTTAGAATTAAATTTTCGGGTAATATCTTTTTAATTGGGATTGTTTAGTTCGGTAAAATTTAATGTGCAATTTCCAACACAGAAGATATTTTAATCATTATAAATGGATAATGTATATCCATTCAAGCTAAGTGTAAGGCTAAGATTTAATCTTGTAAAGCAAGATTAAATCCTAGCCATCCATCTCATTATATCCTTTTAAAAAGAAAAAAATTGCATACTTTGACTACAATTACACCAAGATAAATATAAGCCACCAACCTTATCACCCCACCATCATCATTTTCGTGCATCAAGCCCCCAAGACAGCCCTCCATTTTTGTCTTCTCTCAAAGCTTTAATCTTGTTTCAAAACCCCAAAACCCTAGCTTAAAGTCACTAAAACACCAAGATCATTTCACAAAACTTGTCCTACTCCTCATGATCTATCAATCCAACCGATTAAATCTCAAATCTCCATCAATCCTCACCTTGATACCTTGCTTCCTCACTGATATAATAAGGGTTTGGGTGTGATTTGGGAGCTTTGAAGTGGAAGGGATCAATCTTGGAGCCAAGGATCCACTAGTTTCCAAGAGTAGGGTTTTCTTGCCTTTTCTTTTTCAAATTTATTCTGGTGTGATCTGATTGAGCTAGGTCAGAAATTTCTTGTTATATTGGTTGATATTATGTTGATATTGATGTATGAATTTTGGTGGAGTGTTTGGATGATGTTAAAAATCAGTTTTGTCAAAAGGAAATTTGGTCTATGCCTGGATTTTCGATTTTTACATAGGCAGCCATTGAACTGAATTTTTCGGTATATTTGTGGGTATTTCATGAGCTAGAAAAAACATATGTTGAAGCCAACATCCTAGACTAGTTCAAAAATTTTCTTAAGCTCTGATTGTGACTCCTAATGCTCTAAAATCAAGAACCAAAGTGGTTTCTGCTGTTTGGATTAGTGAACTAAAGCTGTGAATTTGTATAATTTTATTAACACAGCAAATGATTGAATTATCCTTTGAAATTTTTACATGATATTGTCAACATCTCAAAGTATACCCATGATTTTTATTTTGAACTGATTCAATCATTTGCTGGGGTCAAAAATTGTGAGAATCTAGTTCTAACTGAGTATGGGGTATTCTGACCACTAAAATTATTGAATTTTATTATCATAGTTAGAGAATCTTTTTACCCAAAGTTTTATGGAGCCTTGTGCACATATTGAAGTATCTCATGGAATTTTCATAGCCTTTAAATTGATTGTTTAATTTTTGAAATAAATCATGTTAAGTCTAAATTCTGCCAAATGCTGTCTTTGTACTGGGAATGAATTAAACTCTTGATTTAAAAGTCAAATGATCTTTGGTTCAAGTATGATGTACATGAATGCATGCTAGTGACATTAAAGGTTGGTTTATGAGAAATGAATGAGAATTACTTGTGATTGATTGTATATATAAGCTTTAAGCTTTCGATGGTAAAAAAAAAAGAAACATGATAAATGAATGATATATATATTGGAAACATTATGACATTCAAAAACTATGCTAACACATATAGTAATGTGAGCTTGAGGATGATGTATGTACTAAGTAAAGAATGAAGTCCCCTTTAGTTAAAAGGGCACACAAAAGTCCCCTTTAGTCTATAATGGCGCGGAAAAGTCCCCTAAATGTGTAAGGGTACTGGAAAGGTCCAATGTGTAAAGGGCAGGGAAAGTCCCTGAATGTGAAGCACGGGATAGGTCCCCTTTAGTTAGAAAAGGGCAAGAAAAGGTCCCTTTTGATGTATTGAGGGCACATAAAGTTGAAAATGAATTATTATGAGGTTGAGTAGTATGACATATGTGTAACATCCTAATATTTAACCCCAATATGCCTAGGACGTATCAAGACTAATTATTAGTTATTATTTCTCTTTAAATTCATTTATAAAATACTTAGCGGAAAATACGGGTAATTTTTTTTGAAATGATTTATATAAAACAAAGTGCG
Organism: Dalbergia oliveri; assembly: GCA_030441495.1. Lineage (NCBI taxonomy): Eukaryota > Viridiplantae > Streptophyta > Magnoliopsida > Fabales > Fabaceae > Dalbergia > Dalbergia oliveri. The sequence goes on along the minus strand of JAMLFY010000001.1, from coordinate 20,807,334 downwards.
AGCCTTTAAGCGTAACATAAACAACGTGAAGCGGAAGAATAAATAAAACATACAGAACATAAACATTAAAGAGCACATCCATCATAAACATCATTCCTCATCACATTAGATAATATAGTTTAGTACATCATAAAGAGAATATAACGGAAACATAAAGTCTTACCCATACTAGTGGAGAGCTTCGTACAATAACATAAAATAAGAAAACATGATAACGAATACATGGAACAACCCCAAAAGATAAACACCCAACTAAGACTCTCCCTCCCTCGAGCCATGGACGACGCTCCTACCCATCCCTCGGTGGCACATATCCAATGAACTGGGCAAGCTCCTCGGATGCGTGAAGGCGGAAGGATGGCGAGCATGCCCGCCATGATAAGGGCGTCGTGCTAACCTCGCTGCGTCACGCTAACCTCCGCTGTCACCGTCTCCTCGCTACCCATCCCGATATCCATGGGTACGCGGGCGGACCCTCCGAAAAGGATGAGAAGGAAGATCCTCTGATGGGTCGTCTCCGAACGTCTCGGGCGAGGCACATACTCGGGGTAGCCTTGCACTGAAGATGCCGAATGGGCTCGATGGTTCTCCTTCATTGCGGGGTCGCGTCCTCTCAAAATCATATCGTCGCCAAAAGGGGAGGTCCTGTGAATCCTGGCTAGACCTGGAAAGGCAACCGCGCCCCACGTATGCAAAAATGCAAATAACACATCTACCCTCAAAATGGTATGACTAGTGACGGATCGAAGTGCAACTCCCACACGGGCGCATCAACAAAAATCACGAACGACGCCATTGATATCTGAAGACGTAACGGAAAGGAAGAGAGAGAGGGGTGAGAATTCTTGCTAAAGAATCAGGAGGGAAACCTCTATCCTAGTGTCATCGTTTACGTCCCAGGAACCTTGGGTTTATTATGAAAAGGTTAAGCATGCATAAGTTCATTATGAGGTTTTCACAAAGGTATTTATCCAAGGTCCATGTCTTTTATAATGATTCTTAATGCATGTATGCAACATAATATTTCATGGATGCATGGCAGTACTTTAGTAAATCAAACAATAATTCAAACAACATTTGAGTGGCATGAAACTTTTCTTTGAACATCTTTCCTTTTCTCATACTTGTGACACCAATCATAATAGTAACCGCACCCCTTAAACTAGGCTATGAGCTCATACCTTAACTAGTCGTCACTAGTTCTTACTTATCCTCTTGATAAGCGAATCATAAACATAATCATAATCATCATAATCCCGACTCCAATATGGGTAGGGGCCTAAGGATCACCCATCATGGGACTTTTTCCTTCTTCGAAATGCATCGACTGGTTAAGACCAACGACTTTGTCCGCTTTGGCAGGTAATGTCTATGCCCTCATGGTTTTACCTTATCCTCACCGAGGAGAGAGTAGTCTCGGTGTGTCACCTTAAACATCATATACTTTCATTCTTCGAAACGCATCGACTGGTTAAGCCAGCGACTTTGTCCGCTTCGGTATGGCTCGACGTCCATACCCTCCACGGTTTACTTTCTCTCACGAGTAGGAGAAATGCATTAGCATATAACTTTAAACTTCATATTTCTCAAAAACTTTCTTTTTGTCCCTCAAATTTGACGGAAATTCGCGGCATAACAGCTACTCTTCGAATTTCCTCAAATTTGAGTCATGCCACATAATTTCAGTCACATGCATCATTTTCATGGAACTTTCTCATTGCAAAACTTTCTGGTTCACATGAGCATATTTCTCAATCTCATTCATATCTTTGAAATATTATGCATCTCAAACACAACATTTCATCATATCACCATATCAAATTTGGCACATAAAGTTTCATGCTCAAGGAACTAACATAATCACATCATCATAAGTGTGCACGAGGTTCATCATAATTATACTCTCTCGGCCACCTATCTCATAGTATCTTATGCTTTGACCCTTACGGGCTTAAAACTTGTATTTGCATTTCATTACCCTCAAGGGGTTGTCACTTAAACTTTTCTCTAAGATTTGAACCCATCAAAATTTCAATCAGCACTTATCATAAAAGGGCAGAAAATATCGCATGCTTAAGGGGCTCTAAAATCTCCATTTGTGACCCTTTTTAAGATCCATCTTCGCTTAAGGCTCCATAATTAATTCCTAGATCAATTATGAGGGATTCCTAGGCATGTTCTCTAAGTTATGAACCACTTTAAATCTCTTACCATCATCTTAAACTTAGAAGTTAACACCTAATTATTTTATGAAGGGATCTTGTATATGTCTTACTAATTATGAGCCATATATCCTTGAATTAATCATGCTAGAACAGATTTGCATCTCTTGCATTAAGGTGTTCTAGAATTCTCATCTCTAATCCCTTTTTAACTTACTTATTCTTTTCTAACTTCTCTAGATCGATCCTTGCTTCGCTCAATATAATTTTACACATTTAACACCTTAGAACAGCATTTATACAGTAGCCAAACATAGAACCGAAATCATGAACCCATAAAATCACATAATCTCTTGGGTTGAAATGCATATAAGTTACTAGTTTTCTCTTGGGATGTTTGGAAACAAAAGGTGCTCTGGTAATTCGATTACATGTTCCTAGTAATCGATTACCAAGCTGAATTCATTCTGGGAAACAAAAGGTGTTCTGGTCGATTACATGTTCCTAGTAATCGATTACCAGGAGCTCAATTCATTCTGGGTTTCAACAACGGGTAATCGATTACATATAATGGTAATCAATTACTTAGGATTAAATCTTTTGGAAAAGTAAAGTGTAACATCCTAGTTCTTTTCTTTAGAAATTAATTGAGGCTTTGTTAATGAGAATATTAAGATTTGCAGATGTAGTAATGATGAGAACAACTTTATGTTCAAAAAAAAAAAGACGTAAATAGTGTTTGTTGCGCAAAGGCCGCCTGGCTGAAACCTTAGATTTAGGACCCAGGTGCCCGAAATTAGAAAAACATGGGAATAAGGTTAGAAATAGCTAAAAGTGAATATTTTATACTTAGAATTAATTTTTGTAGATTCTAATTTCTCGGTTATGGTGTTTCACCCGTTCGGTGAAATTTCAATGTGATTTCTAACACCGAAGGCTGGTTAATCTCTAGAATAATGGAGTTTATCCTTTCAAATGCCAAATGAATGGCTAAGATTTCATCTTGGATAGAAGATCAAATCTTAGCCATTGATAATTGTTCCTTTTATTGAAAAAAGATCTTGCTTTATGATTAACCAATAACATCACACCTTATAAGATCAATATGACCCACCTAACTTCCATAAATGTCTCCCTAACCTTCGGCCATGAAGAGAACCAGAAAGAACTCCATTTCCTTCTTAAAAACCCTTGACCATCTTGAGTTTCAACCTCAAAAATCCTAAGCCAAACTTGATCAAAATCAAAATCTTCCTTCACTAGACTTGTTCTACACTTCAACCTCTACAAGTATAACCGATTAGAATCTCTAAATCTCACCTTATTACCTCATCCATCACTGATTAGAGAAGGGTTTGGGTGTGTTCTAAGAGCTTTGGGGTGAAGGACTTCCATTTTAAGCAAAACTAAAGACAAGGATATATTAGCCTTCAAGGGTAGGGTTTTTTGGGCCTTTTCCATCAAAATTTTTCTGAAACATTCTGATGAGTTTTAGTTCGAGATTTCTGGTTCTATTGATTGTTATTATGTTGATATTGATGTATGAATTTTTGTGTTGTGTTTGGATGGTGTTAGAAAATGGTTTTTATCACAAGAACTTTGGACTAAGCTGCTGGATTTTCGGTTTTCCTGCAAGCAGTAATTATGCACGAATTTTCTGGTGTGGTTGTGGGTAGTTTCATGAGCTATAAAAATTATATGTTGAAGTTAACATCTTAAATAAACTACATGAATTTTCTTGGCTGTTGATTTTAAGGTTTATTGCCTCAAAAAAATCAGATCCCAAAATGAGACTGATGCTGTCTTGATTGTTGCAACTGAAGCAATATTATTGTCTGATTTTATTACTATAGCAAATGATTGAATGAACCTTCGAAATTTTTACACAAAGTAGATAATATATTGAAGTGTCACTGTAAATTTTATTGTGAGTTATTTCAATCATTTTCTATGGTAAATAATTAAGAGAATCTGGTTTGATCTGTGAGTTGGTGGCCCCTGACCACTAAATTTGTACAATTTACTGAAGGAGTTAGAGAGATCTGTTGTCTTGAAAATTTTACAGGGCCTCCTAGACACATTGAAGTGTCATGGAGAATTTTGGAAGCCCTTGAATCGACCAGGTAGTAGGGAAAATAAATTTTTCTACTTAAGCACAGATTATGCCAACCTGTTGAACCTGAATTTCAAATGTTGATTTAGTACTATAATGACTTGTAATTCAACTAGGGTGTTACAATGAAAGCATACTATGAACTCTAATGATTGATTTATTATGAGGAAAGAATAAGGATTACATGGTGCATGAATGCATATATATGGTTTATGCTTGCTTTGGGGGAAGAGAGAAAAGTACTAAATTACGATATGCGAAAAGAGAATTTATACATTTCATGTGTGCATACTTTTAACATATATGGAAAACAGAAACAAGGCTTATCCTGGTTAATAGGAAAGGCCAAGTAAGGACTTCCCTAGGGATTTTATGAGTCGATGGATGTATCGGCTAGGAGTAGAACTGTGTGATTCAAAAATGGAAAAAAATGAAGTCCGATGACCACGGATAGGAATGAGCTCATGTCCTGGCAGTCTATTGTCCTTTGTGGAACTATCTAATGTAGACACCTCTTGATGTGATATTAAGCCTCCCTTATGTTAATAAAAGAGAAAATGCACTAACTGGATTCCATGGCTCCAAATAGCAATGCATAATTCATTATTGTGGTTGTATCTTGATTTCACATAATGTACATACTTTGGTGGTGGATCTTATAATTCTTGCATGAGTATTCTTATGTGCATTCAGTGATGTTGATTTTGTATCATATATGAGGGATTACTCTACTAGAATTTTATAATATTCTTATCCTATGTGCATATATGTTGTATTGCATTCAGATGCCATTCATGATTCCCTTGACTCGCTTGGCAAGTGGCATTACGACTCCGACCTAGACTCCCTGGATGTTGTGGCCTATTCCAGATTTGGGCCTATGTATTCTTTAGTCGTTCAGATGTTCTTTGTGTTTACCCCAGAGTTCAACCCCTTCTCCATATGATGGTGTGCCTCTACACATGGCACACCCATGTTTTTGTAGCCAGCACCACTTGTGCCCCTCCAAGACGACCCTCCGTCATCATCCTCCTCAGACTTGAACCGTCCGAGGGCCCAGGACGCCCGGTGGAGGCGAGGCCATCGTGCCGATGGCCAATGGTTTCCTGTAGGACGATACGGATTCTCAAAGACTTTTGGCGTGTACATAGTAGTAGTGTGGTGTTAGGACTTTACTAGCCTGTAGTTTTATGTACTATTAAATTTTCAGTCCGTTTGTATCTATATGTTGTTTTTGCGCGGATACTTGAGCAGGCTAGGTCTTAGGCGAGGGCTAGTCCTGTTGTTACGAGGTTTCTGACTAGCTTGGGTTCGTGTCGTTTGCTTTACTGATGTAGTGTACACACTGTAATTGAAACCTGGTGTTCATATATGTATAAATGAGTTTTGCAACATATGTATCTAAGTCTCTTATCACTTTATATGTTGACTAGTATAGTTTTTTTTGGGAGTAACACTCTTAATTTCTATGTCAATACTCGAGTAGAACATGGGAATTAAGTGTTACATAAAGAACATAGGGTAATCGATTACATTATAATGTAATCGATTACATGGTTTCCATAGGTTTTGGGCATGAAAAAGCCGTGGTAATCGATTACACTAACTTGGTAATCGATTAAAACCAAAAGTCCTTCAAAACTTTTGGTAATCGATTACATGAGTGGTAATCGATTACCAGAACCTTTGAAATTGAGAAAACATGATTTTGACACATTCCAAACTATTTTGAACATCTTGAGACCTCATAAAACAGTTTTCCAACATTTCCTTGAAATTATTCATGTATTTTACAAAATCAAACCATTATTGAATCATACCAAAACTCATCCATTTCTTTTTTAATAGAGTTTCCTTTTTAGGATACTTAGGGCAAGTCTTTGAGCTCTAGAGTATTTAGGTGATGACAAAATCTCAAACATGCCATGCACACTTTTTAACTCTTCATTAGAAAGTAAAGTGAGAGCATAAAATAAATATGAGATGCAACTTCATTATTATCTTTAAGGATTAAGTAATGATTTGAAATATAAACATGAAATGCAAGCTTGGAATTTAAATATGGTAATGCAAGTTCATTCATTTACTCTTGTGAAATTAGTGATAGCATCAAAATAAACATGAGATGCAAGACATAAATTTAAACATGAATGCATCTTGTTTTTATCTTAGCTAGAGCCCTTGCAAGACTTTTAGAGGAACATAAACCTCAACCCATTATGCATCATAAGGCAAGCTTTAGAGTTCTTAGCACCTAGACTTCAAGAGAAATCTTAAGGTTTGAACTCATCATCAAGCTTAAGGAAATGGATCCAAAGTTCATCACTTTGTCTAAACAAAACTACAAGAACTAAGTCATATTCTTTATTTTATTGCTCATGGGCTTCAATCTAGGGCGGATTCTAGAACGGCCGACCAACTTTAAGGTTGGCAAGGGTAGCGTAGAGCTCTTTGAAATCATGAGGTTAACTTTCTTAACAAAACTTTTGTGATCTACTAGACATATTTTACAAACTTTGTTCAAATCCAAAGAAGAAAAACTGAAATCCTTAAAGGAAAGAGGAAGAGGAAAACTGAAAACTTAAGCCAAGAAAAGAAAGGAAATCCAAGCATGTATGGTCCAAGACCAAGTTGTTTCAAGCTTTAGAGGTTTCTCACATGACAACAACAAGTCATTATCTTGAAACCTCATCATCAAGCTCACATTCTTTTTGTAAAAAGGCCTCTTGGCCGAAAAAGAAAGGGAAGGGAAAGGAGTTTGAAACCAAGAGAAAAACTAGAACTTTCTTGAAGAACACAAACAAAATCATCAAAACTTAACCCCTACCTTAAGAAGTCTTGAAGAGAGGAAGGAAAGCTTGAGTTTTTGATGAGATGGAGAGGAAAATCCTCTTGAAACTTGAAGGGAGAAATCAGCTAAAGTGAGGAAGTTTGAGAGGAAATGAGAGAATTTGCAAGAAGTGTGAACTTACCAAGTGAACCAAAGTGTGACAAGGTTCATCAAGGCTTGGTATTTATAGAAAAATGAGACATGTTGGCTGATTTGGGGAGGGAATGGTTGATGGCTTTTCAAGGTCAATGGAGGAGGAAAATATCTCTTACAAAAGCATGGGCTTAGGCATGGCAAGCATGGTTGGAAGCATGGGCAAGGTATGGGCAAAGCATAGCCTAAGGCATGGGCTTGGAGTGCATCAAAAATCAACATGTGACACCATTTTAGGGGCAGATTTCGGCCACCCTCATCAACCAAGGGGAAGGGATTTTTGTTCATGTAATTGTGGTTTAAGGATGTGTTTAAGTGTTTCTTTGATTAGGCTTTTGATTAGGAGTTTGTAAGCAAGTGTTTAGGTGAGAAAATGGTTAATTAAGGTGGTTCAAGACTTGATTAGGAGGGTAACCTTATTAGATTAGTAATTTAAAATAATTCTTTTGGTCAAATGAGGTATGGCTCAATTCCTTAATTTAAGGAATTGGAGAGAGAAAACACTATTCAAGATTCCATGACTAGGAATCTTGAATTTAAAGAATGCAATTAGCATTTATCCAAGCAATCTTAGGTTCTATGTAACCTTAATAAATTATTTTGACTCTAGATTAATTATCGAAATAAATTAATCTTCGATTAGAGCCTAATATTGCTTAGGTTTGCTTAACTTGTCATTAGGCTTACTGTACACGTTTAGGGGCAAAATGGTAATTCTGCGCTAAAACTGCCCTGGACCTTCTGGCTCAACTAAACATCAAACTTTGCTCATAAACATCATTCTAAACTTCCTGGAAGTTCCGTGCTCAAACGGCACCTTTTACCCGTGTAGACACAGGAGGGTATTTTGGTCATTTTGAGCCGAAGTTTAGAAAACGAGGTTCTCTCCTCGATATCATCCATAACAACATAATCCCCTTCAAACATCGAGTTGACCCATTCGAGGGTTGCCGGGCAACTGCCCTTTAATTCGGGAAAAATGACCTCAGGGCATTTCGGTCATTTGTACTTTAACAGGAGAAATTCTGGACGTTACAATATGTATATGAGTGATTGAGTAATTAAAATAAATCCACTTCGGAAGAATTACTTTTGAACTTTAAAATGAACCTTTGATACATGTTGTATGCTTATAATTTTACTAATAAACCGAAGTGACTGAGACGATAACGATGGCATGAGTTTCATTATATGTTTTGGGGATGCCTATAGAATTTTAGAATTCTCAACCCTATGTGTTTGTTTTCTTGTTGTCTCCAGGTTAATTCCAAGAAGAATAGTGAAGCCTTACAAGAAAGACTGAATTGGAATTTTTGTAACTTAGTAGTGGAGACTAGTATTTATTGTACTTAGATATGTACATGTATCTATAAATATAGTAAAGAACAAATATGTACTAAAGCTCATAGAAGAGCTTCCTTTTGTACTTGACTTGTACTAAATAAATACTTTATTTCCTTGCTATATATTTTGATAGAACCACGAGTTAGTTACTACACAATTCGATTGATTCTTGCTATAGATAATTAAGAAAGGTCCGCTAATTAATGAGTAACAACTCTCGAGTACGACGTCATAACTTAAGGATGGGGTTGTACTTGGGGATGTTACATTATGGTATCAGAGAGTCATCCTAATAGGACCTTGAGGAATGGACTGACGCTTCCTTAGTAAATGTCATGCATTATAATTTTATATATGTGTATGACTGCTGTTCGAAATGTTGTGGGTTGCTGCCATACTTAGCTTGGTATTGAGCTTATCAACTCAATAATTCTTGTTTGGTGTGACAGGAATCGATGACTTCAAATCAGCAAACTAAGAGGGGAGTAGGAAATAACGCCGAAATGATGGACACCTTTTGTGAGATGGCAGCTATGAGAGAACAAGCTGAGTCGCGACAGGATAATGGAAAGGTTGGATCGACATGTCAAAGGAAATCCAGTTGGGAATCTTGGAGGAGTAGAAGTGGATGTGGAATACCAAAAGTTTAAGAGTTTAGGAAAGCGAACCCCTCGCCATTTGAGGAGCCTTCAATCCCTACAAGGCAGAAGAATGGATTAAGGCCATGGAGAAGACTTTATCAGTTCTTCCTTGTTGTAGACCCAAAAAGTGGCCTTTGCTACTTACATGCTAGAAGCGGATACAGAATTTTGGTGGTTGGCACCAAGGGGTTATTCTAAGCTTCTCAGAACTAAAGTTACATAGGAAGTGTTTAAGGAGGCTTTTTATCACAAGTATTTCCTGCTTCTGAGGAATGCAAAGGAGTTGGAGTTCATGGCACTCAAGCAAGGGTCTATGAGTATAGTTGAGTACACAGCAAGTTTGAAGAGCTTTGCAAATTTTCCACTATCTATCAGTGTAATCCTGATAAAGCTTGGAAGTGCGTGAAGTATGAAGGAGGATTACGTGAAGACATTGAAGCTGCTATGGGACTCTTAGAGATCCGAGATTATGTAACATTGGTAAACAAGTGCCGTCGTGAGAGGACTCCAATAAGAAGTTAGCAACCACTCAATCTACTAAAGAACTTCTAATAAAAGACCGGCCCTTGAAGACCAAGACTATGAGGATGACTTGCCCTTGAAGAAGCAGTTTCAATCAAGACCACATAAGGATAAACAACAATGGTCAACCACGAGCCAAGATTGTGCAAAATGTGGGAAGAACCATGGAGGTAGACCTTGCTTGGCTAGGCAAAACGTATGCTATCGCTTGTGGAAAGTCAGGACACATAATGAGAGTGTCCAAATAGAAATTCAAAGCCAACTACAAAGTCACAACAAGAGTAGGGTCTTCACCATAAGTGCTGAAGAGATGTCACCACCCAAGAATACCTAAGGTAGGAACGTTTACCATTCAATTGTTCCCTTTTGTTTGCCTATGTGTGAATTTCTTCTTTGATTTATTAAAATTGTATTTTGGGATTGTTTTCAAATGAATTTTGAGGGCAAAATTCTTTTTAAGGTGGGTGGTAATGTAACACCCTGAAATTTATTTAAAAATTAATTTAAACTTTAGTAGTCATAATTTTAAAAATCTAACAGTTTATCAATGACGAGGATGGCCCATCTGAACCTACAAAAAAAAAAAATTTTGTCCCGGGTGAATAGTAACTTTGCGGGCCCCATGGGCCCCCTAAGCAAAACCCTAGATTTGGGCCCAGAGGTACCCAAAATTAGGAAAACATGGTAATAAGGTTAGAAATAGGTGGGAATGATAATTTTATATTTAGAATTAATTTTTTGGGTAGTATCGGTTTAATTGGGTACGGTGTTTACCCGTCGGAAAATTTCGGTGTGCGATTTCTAACACCGAAAGATATTTTAATTATTATAAATGGATAATGTATATCCATTCAAGCTAAGTGTAAGGCTAAGATTTAATCTTGTAAAACAAGATTAAATCCTAGCCATCCATCTCATTATATCCTTTTAAAGAAAAAAATTGCATACTTTGACTACAATTACACCAAGATAAATATAAGCCACCAACCTTATCACCCCACCATCATCATTTTTGCATCAAGCCCCCAAGACAGCCCTCCATTTTTGTCTTCTCTTAAAGCTTTAATCTTGTTTCAAAACCCCAAAACCCTAGCTCAAAGACACTAAAACACCAAGATCATTTCACAAAACTTGTCCTACTCCTCATGATCTATCAATCCAACCGATTAAAATCTCAAATCTCCATCAATCCTCACCTTGATACCTTGCTTCCTCACTGATATAATAAGGGTTTGGGTGTGATTTGGGAGCTTTGAAGTGGAAGGGATCAATCTTGGAGCCAAGGATCCACTAGTTTCCAAGAGTAGGATTTTCTTGCCTTTTCTTTTTCAAATTTATTCTGTGTGATCTGATTGAGCTAGGTCAGAAATTTCTTGTTATATTGGTTGATATTATGTTGATATTGATGTATGAATTTTGGTGGAGTGTTTGGATGATGTTAAAAATCAGTTTTGTTAAAAGGAAATTTGGTCTATGCTGCTGGATTTTCCATTTTTACATAGGCAGCCATTGAACTGAATTTTCAGTATATTTGTGGGTATTTCATGAGCTAGAAAAAACATATGTTGAAGCCAACATCCAGACTAGTTTAAAAAATTTTCTTAAGCTCTGATTGTGACTCCTAATGCTCTAAAAAAAATCAAGAACCGAAGTGGTTTCTGTGCTGTCCGGATTAGTGTAACTAAAGCCTGAATTTGTATAATTTTATTAACACAGCAAATGATTGAATTATCCTTTGAAATTTTTACATGATATTTTCAACATCTCGAAGTATACCCATGATTTTTATTTTGAACTGATTCAATCATTTGCTGGGGTCAAAAATTGTGAGAATCTAGTTCTAACTCAATGAGGTCTTTGACCACTAAAATTGTTGAATTTTATTATCATAGTTAGAGAATTTTTTACCCCGAAATTTTTATGGAGCCTTGTGCACATATTGAAGTATCTCAGGGAATTTTCATAGCCTTTAAATTGATTGTTTAATTTGTGAAATAAATCATGCTCCTAAGTTAAATTCTGCCAAATGATGTCTTTGTACTTGGAATGAATTAAACTCTTGATTTAAAAGTCAAATGATCTTTGGTTCAAGTATGATGTACATGAATGCATGCTAGTGACATTAAAGGTTGGTTTATGAGAAATGAATGAGAATTACTTGTGATTGATTGTATATATAAGCTTTAAGTTTGCGATGGTAAAAAAAAAAAAAAGAAACATGATAAATGAATGATATATATATTGGAAAAATTATGACATTCAGAAACTATGCTAACGCATATAGTAATGTGAGCTTGAGGATGATGTATGTACTAAGTAAAGAATGAAGTCCCCTTTAGTTCAAAAAGGGCACACAAAGGTCCCCTTTAGTCGATAAAGGGCAGAGGAAGGTCCCCTGAATGTGTAAAGGGCACGGAAGGTCCCCTTAATGTGTAAGGGCATTGGAAGGTCCCTTTAGTTCCAAAAGGGTAAGAAAAGGTCCCCTTGATGTATCTGAAGGCACATAAAGTTGAAAATGAATTATTATGAGGTTGAGTAGTATGACATATATACTGAGTGATTGAGTAATTAAAATAAACCCACTTCGGAAGAATGACTTTTGAACTTTAAAATGAACCTTTGATACATGTTGTATGCTCATAATTTTACTAATAAACCGAATGGCTGGACGATAACAATGACATGAGTTTTCATTATATGTTTTGGGAATGCCTCCGAGAATTTTAGAATTCTCACCCTATGTGTTTGTTTCCATGTCGTCTCCTGGTTAATTCCAGAATAGTGAAGCCCTACAAGAAAGACTGAATTGGAATTTTTATAACTTAGTAGTGGAGACTCGTATTTATTATACTTAGATATGTACATGTATTATAAATATAGTAAAGAACATATATGTTCTAAAGCTCATAGAGAGCTTCCTTTTGTACTCTACTTGTACTAAATAAATACTTTATTTCCTTGCTATATATTCTGATAGAACCACGAGTTAGTTACTACACGATTCAATTGATTCTTGCTATAGATAATTAAGAAAGGCCCGCTAATTAATGAGTAACAACTCTCAAGTACGACATCATAACTTAAGGATGAGGTTGTACTTGGAGGATGTTACACGACCTAGGCGTATTGGGTTAATTGTTAGGGTGTTACACACAACCTTATGCTTCCATCCTTCTTTTTAACAAATAAGACTAGGGCTCCCCATGGTGAAGCACTAGGTCTTATGAAATTCTTCTCCAAAAGCTCCTCCAACTGGGTTTCAACTCCTTGAATCGAGGGGTGACATTCTATATGGGGCTATAAGAGATAGGCTCGTTTCCGAACCAACTCAATGGAGAACTCCACTTCTCTCTCTGGGAAGTTGGGTATCCCGTTGAAAATACCTTAGGATAATCTCTTACCTGTATATCATCTATATTCTGCTAAACCACCTTCACTCACGGCTAGAAGGACATATCCCTTGGTTTTCTCCCCACTACGGTAGACCTCTCCGAAATTCACATAAAGCTTCAAAGTTTGACTAGTTTTGCTAGGGGGAAGATGTACACTTCAATTTTTCTATTTGAGTGCAAATGACCGAAATGCCCCTAAGGTCATTTTTGCTCGAATTCGAGGACATCGACCCTGACCCAAATGGGTCAAATCAATGTTTGAAGGGGACTATATCTGTTATGTTTGATAGCGAGGTGAAATCTCGTTTTCAAACTTTCAGCTCAAAATGACCAAAATACCCCTAATGTGTTTTACGCTAAAGGTGCCGTGAGCCCGAACTTTTCCAGAAAGTTTGGAATGATGTTTATGAGAGCTATTTGATGTTTGGTCGGGCCTAGAGGTCATGAGCAGTTTTAGTGCAAAATTACATTTTGCCCCTAGAATAGTGTACAATGAACCTAAGGACGTAATTAAGCAAACCTAAGCAATATTAGGCTCTAATCAAAGACTAATTCATTTCGATAATTAATCTAGAGTCAAAATAATTTATTAAGGTTTATTAGAACCTAAGAATGCTTAGTTAAACTCTAATTACATTCTTTGATTCAAGATTCCTAGTCATGGAATCTTGAATAGTATTTTCTTCTCCAATTCCTTAAATTAAGGAATTGTGCCCATACCTCATTTGACTAAAAGAATGATTTTAAATTGCTAATCTAGCAAGATCACTCTCCTAATCAAGTCTTAACAACATTAATTAGCCATTACCTCACCTAAACACTTTCTTACAAACTCCTAATCAAAACCTTAATCAAAGAAACACCTAAACACATCACTAAACCACAATTACATGTACAATTACCTATGCCCATACTCACCCATGCTTGAACCCATACTCAAAGGCATGCCTTGTAAGAGATATTTCTCTTCCTTGCCAACAAGGCCACCAGCCACTCCCCTTGGATGCACCTCCATGTGTTGCAAAATTTCTATATATAGGCATCAAGGAAAACTTGTGATGTTTTGCTCATTTGTTCAAAGCTTCAAAGAATTCCTTTCTTAAAGTTTCAAGAGTCTCTTCTCCACTTCTTCTTCTTCTTTTCAAAGATAACTTCCACCACCACAAACCACCACAAACAACCATAAACCACCACTCCCTCACCTCAAACCATCTCTTAAACACTCAAACTTTCCATTTCCAAGCTTACAAACTCAAGGAAAATTCATCTTCCCTGACTCCTCCCTTGGCCGAATCCATACCCACCTTCAAGAGAAGATTTTGTCTTCTCATTTCTTCAAGGATCAAGCTTTCTTTCATCCTTTTCAAAGACTTCCTTAGGTAGGGGTTTTGTTTCAAAGTTTTTACTTGTTTTCTTTGAGAAAGTTCTAGTTTTCTCTGGTTCAAACTCTTTTTCTCTCTTTTCTCTTTTTGGCCATGAGGCCTTTTCATGAGAAAAACTTTGGCTTGATGATGAATGGTGGCTTTGTTGTTGTCATGTGAGAAACCTTAAAGCTTGAAAAACTTGGTCTTGGACCATATATGCTTTTGGTTTCCTTCCTTTTCTTGTTTATGTTTTCGTTTCCTTCCTTTTCCTTTAATGGTTTCAGTTTCTTCTTCCTTTACTTGAACAAAGTTTGTTAAAAATGTTAAGTAGATCACAAAGGTTTTGTTAAGAAAATTAATCATGTGTTTTCAAAGAGCTCTAAGCTTACCCTTGCCAATCTTAAAATTGGTCGGCCATTCTAAGAGTTTTACTCTATATTGAAGCCCATGAGCAATAAAATAAAGAATATGACTTAGTTCTTTGTATGTTTGTTTAGACAAAGTGTTGAGCTTTGTGTCCATTTTCTTGAGCTTGATGATGAAGTTCAAAAACCAAAGGCTTCTTTGAAGACTTGGTGCTAGAACTCTAAAGCTCACTTTATGTTGTTAAGATACATATTGGGTTAAGGTTATAATGTTTCTCTAAAGTCTTGTAAGAGCTCTAGTTAAGATAAAATGAGTTGCATTCATGTTTATGTTTATGCCTT
The DNA here is from genome assembly GCA_030441495.1 of Dalbergia oliveri. Taxonomy (NCBI): domain Eukaryota; kingdom Viridiplantae; phylum Streptophyta; class Magnoliopsida; order Fabales; family Fabaceae; genus Dalbergia; species Dalbergia oliveri. The sequence goes on along the minus strand of JAMLFY010000001.1, from coordinate 20,792,106 downwards.
GTATAGCATGTTTATTTGATGTCATCACTAAACTCTCAAGAATAACTAAATAAACTTGCATTATCATGTTTAAATTTCCAAGCTTGCATTTCATGTTTATATTTCAAGCATCACTTAATCTTTAAAGATAATAATGAGGTTGCATCTCATATTTACTTTATGCTCTCACTTTATTTTCTAATGAAGAGTAAAACAAGTGCATAGCATGTTTAAGTTTATGCCATCACTTAAATATCCTAGAGCTCAAAGACTTGCCCAAGTATCTTACATAAAGTTTTAGAAAATGGAGGCATTTCAAGAATGTCATTTCGGCCTTGTGATGATGATGATGGACTTGAGATGAGTTCATCTAATCATGAGTGCCCATAGTCAAAGTCTTGGAATTTTTAAGCTTAGGTGTCTTAAAGAACATTATGAACAAAGTTTTATGTTTTAAATCTATTTCTTGAGTTAAATAATTTAGCTACTGACCTAGCACACATTTATGTGATTTCAATGAGATTAATTGGTTTCTAAAAGAGTTTTGAGTTCCTAAAATGATTCCAAGAGAAACTAGCAACTTATATGCATTTAAATCATGAGATTATGTGATTATTTGATGCTATGTTTTTGGTTCTGCCTTGTGCACTTGGCCACTGTATAAATTCTGTTTTATGGTGTTAAAATGTGTAAAATTATGTTTGAGTGAAGCAAGGATTGATTTAGGGAAGTTAGGAAAGAACAAGTAACTAAAAAGAACTTAAAATGTGAATTCTAGAACACTTAGATGCACAAATTGTAAATTCTGTCCAGCATAATTGGACTTAAGAAAAATGGTTTATAATTAGTGGATATGTAGGAATCCCTCATAATTGGATTAGGAATTGATTATAGAGCATTAGGCTAAGATGGAACTTAGAAAGGGTTAAAGGACGAAGATTCTAGGACCCCGTAATCATACTAGAAAAATTCTGCCCAAAAGATGTAGAGCTGTTTGGTTTTTTTATAAAGCATTAACATTAGAGGAAATTATAGGTAATGATCCCTTAGGTGTTATAAAGATCCATAATAAAGGTTAGGATAATTGGAACATAAGTTTAAGACCCTAAGGGCCAAAGCATAAGACACCATGAGATAGGAGGTGTGATGTGAGCAAGAGGCCGAGTGGGAATACTCTAATGATGTGAACATGTTAATACCAACATGAATGATATGATCCAAACTCCATGAATCACAAGAAGGATCTACCAAGATTGCAAAAACATAAATAGACAAATCCGAAATTAACACGGCTTCAAATTCAAGCTACAGGTCTCAGAATTTGAACGATTTTAAAAATGAATGAGAATAAAATTACGTTTTGAAACTCAATTAGGCTCAAGAATCATTGAAATCTATTTATATCTTGAGATATGGACGAGAGTAAACAAGGCGCCACAATCAAGAGATTGATAAGCCTAGGTTGCCACAAGGATGGCACCCTTGATAAGTTCAGAGAATTCTATGAAGAACCAAGAGCAAGTCTCACAAGCAAATATGATCTGAATTGCTCTCCAAAAGTTAGGGTTTGCCTTTTATAATGAGCAACAACTTACAAATTTGCTTAGAACCCAACAACTTACTAATTCAGCCCAACATGGATAAAATTCATGCTCCCTCATATGGGCCTTTCAGCCCACTTAAAAAAAACTTAATAAAAATTAAAGAAACAACCCAAAATCCAGCTAAATTCGTATGCCCATAGGACAGCCCAAATATACTTATTACAAACTTTATTTAGTAACATAAAAAGGCTTAAAAGATGGTGTCAGCCCATATAGCATCAGGGTCTTCAGTGGGCAATGCAATGCACCATTTTGGGCTTCAAGTCTTCCAACTTAGGGGCAGCCTCCAGAATTGTTGCTACAACTTGTTTTAATGCCTCCTTTGCTTTCCTAGCCCTTGATCTTGTCATAGGTCCCCCAAGTCCTTGAAGTGCCTTATTGTCCTTGCCACTAGCCGTGTCCTCATCATCCCCTCCCTCTTGAAGAGGATTTGACCTCAAATCCAAGGCCTCATCACCTGCATCAAAAGAGACAAATCAGCAACATTAAAAGTGGCACTAATATTATACTCACCAGGCAAATCAATTTTGTAAGCATTGTCATTGATCCTTTCTAACACTTGGAAAGGACCATCCCTCTAGGTTGGAGTTTGGACTTTCTTTGTTCAGGGAACCTCTCTTTCCTCATGTGCACCCAAACCCAATCTCCAGGTTCAAATACAACTTTCTTTCTTCCCTTGTTTGCTTGTTTGGCATAGCTCTCAATTTTCTTCTCAATTTGAGCTTTCACACGCTCATGCAGCTTTCTCACATAGTCAGCCTTAGCCTGTGCATCCTTATGCTTAAAAACAGTAATGTTAGGCATAGGTAATAGATCAAGTGGTGTCATAGGGTTAAATCCATACACAATTTCAAATGGTGAACAATTAGTTGTGCTATGGACAGCCCTATTATAAGCAAATTCTACATGAGACAAACATTCTTCCCAAGACTTAAGATTTTTCTTTAAAATAATTAAGCAAGGTGCCTAAAGTCCTATTCACTACCTCAGTTTGCCCATCAGTTTGTGGGTGACAAGTAGTAGAGAAAAGTAATTTAGTACCAAGCTTACCCCACAAGTTCTCCAAAAGTGACTTAGGAACTTAGTGTCCCTATCACTTACAATGCTCCTAGGTAGCCCATGGAGTCTCACCACTTCCCTGAAAATAAGTCAGCTACATGGCAAGCATCATCAACCTTTTTGCAAGGTATAAAATGTGCCATTTTTGAAAACCTTCCACAACCACAAAAAGAGAATCCTTGCCATTCTTTGTTCTAGGCAGCCCCAAAACAAAGTCCATAGATATATCAATCCACGGAAAATCAGGAACAGGAGAGGAGTATATAAACCATGTGGCATCACTTTTGATTTTGCCTTTTTACAAACAATGCAATGCTCACAATATTTATGCACATCATGTTTCATATGGGCCAATAAAAATGTTCATGCAATATGTCCAAAGTTTTATGCACCCCAAAATGTCCCATTAATCCCCTCATGTGCCTCTTTCACAAGCAAATTTCTTATGGAACACTTAGGCACACACAATCTTTTTTCTTTAAACAAAAATCCATTGTACCTATAGTAACCATTTTGAGACACATTTTCACAAGCAGCATATATCTCTGAAAATTCAGCATCATGCAAATACATTTCTCTCAAAGTCTCAAGCCCAAAAATTTTTGTTTCAAGAGTAGAAAGTAATGCATGCCTCCTAGATAAAGCATCAGCCACTATGTTCCCCTTCCCCTTTTTATACTTAATGACATATGGAAATTGTTCCAAAAACTCAACCCATTTGGCATGCCTTTTATTTAGCTTGCCTTGTCCTTTCAAGTATTTTAGGGACTCATGATCACTATGAATTACAAATTCTTTGGGGAACAAATAATGCTGCCAAGTTTTCAAAGCACGCACTAAGGCATACAATTCCTTATCATAAGTGGTATAGTTTAGGGCAGCCCCATTTAACTTCTCACTAAAATAAGCAATCGGATGGCCTTCTTGCATCAAAACAGCCCCAATGCCCACGTTTGATGCATCACATTCAAGTTCAAAAGATTTACCAAAATTGGGCAAAGCAAGAATGGGTGCATTAGTTAGCCTATGCTTAAGGGCAGCAAAGGCTTGCTCTTGTTTCTCTCCCCATTTGAAACCCACATGCTTTTTAACTATCTCATTAAGAGGTGCAGCCAAGGTGCTAAAGTCCCTAACAAACCTCCTATAGAAACTAGCTAAACCATGGAAACTTCTCACTTCACTCACATTCTTAGGTGTAGGCCACTTGAATGGCCTTAACCTTTTCCTCATCAACTTGCACTCCTTTTGCACTCACAACAAAGCCTAAGAATACACATGATCGGTGCAAAAGTGCATTTCTCAAGATTAGCATACAATTTTTCTGTTCTAAGCACATGCATGACAGCCCTCAAATGTTCAATATGCAAATCAAAACTAGTGCTATAAATCAGAATGTCATCAAAGTAAACAACAACAAACTTGCCAATAAAATCTCTTAAGACATGGTTCATTAATCTCATAAAAGTGCTTGGGGCATTAGTTAGCCGAAAGGCATAACCAGCCACTCATACAAACCATACTTAGTTTTAAAGGCAGTTTTCCATTCATCCCCTTCCCTTATCCTAATCTGATGATACCCACTTTTTAAATCAATTTTAGAAAAATAACAGGCACCATACAGTTCATCAAGAAGGTCATCTAACCTGGAATAGGGTGTCGATACTTGACTGTGATGTTGTTGATTGCTCTACAATCACTGCACATTCCTCAAGTCCCATCCTTTTAGGCACCAAATTACCTGGAACAGCACACGGACTCAAGCTTTCTTGCACCCAACCCTTTGTCATCAACTCCTCAACTTGCTTTTGTATTTCTTTGGTCTCTTGAGGATTGCTCCTATAAGCTGGTCGATTGGGTAAAGATGCACCAGGGATGAGATCAATATGATGCTCAATCCTCTCAAAGGTGGCAATCCACTTGGAACCTCCTTTGGAAACACGTCCTGTATTCCTCCAAAAGAGACTTAACACTAGTAGGGGCAACACTTTTATTAGAGTTATCAGGAGTTAAAACATTTTTCTTGCAATAAAGTAAATAAAGTGGCTTGTTGGCAGAAGCTTTCACCTCACTTTCTTTTACTAAACAACTCTTTTTTCTCTCAAGTGTTTCACTCAATCCCACAAGTGTTTCACTCTTTCTTTCCACTCTTCTTTTTATCAAGTGTTTCACTCTTTTGTGTGTCACTCATCTCTTTTCTCTCTTGCACTCTCTTTTCTCTCAATTTTATTTGATCCTCACACCTTCTCTAGGAGATAAAGGTTTGAGTACAATTTTCCTCCCATTATGCATGAAAGAAATCTTGTTTGTGAACCCATCATGAACAGCTTTGGTGTCATATTGCCACGGCCTCCCTAAGAGATATGACTTGCCTCCATTGGAACCACATCACACATCACTTTGTCATTGTATTGTCCCATGGAAATGTGCAGCTCCACTTGCTTGCTCACGTCATCTCTCCATCTTCACTAAGCCATTGGAGTTTGTATGGCCTAGGATGTGGCTTGGTCTCCAAGTTTAATTTGGACACTAATCTTGAACTGGCCACATTGGTGCAACTCCCTCAATCCACAATCAAAGAACATAGTTTCCCATTGATTGAACACCTAGAGTGAAAAATGTTCTCTCTTTGGGAATCATCAAGTGATTGCATCTGACTTCCAAGCAACCTCCTAATCATCAATAAATCTCCTTCTTTGGCCTCCACAATGATCTCTTCATCTACCTCTTCCTTTCCTCTTCCTTTCACCAGCTGAAGACTCACTAGTATTTCTCCATTCTCCTTAAGTAACATAGTCTTCTTGGTTGGACATGCCGAAGCTATGTGACCTCTCCCTAAACACTTGAAGCATTTTATCTCACTACTCCTTGTTTTTCTAGGGTCTCATTGGGCTTGAATTGAGTCCTTTGAGGTGCAGCCATGGTATTGTTTGAAGAAGTACCTCCCTCCTTCTTATTTCTTTCATTCCAATTTGAAGAATTGAAATTAGAAGAATTCCTTCTCATGGTACCTTTTCTCTTAAGTTGCTGCTCCACTTTGGTAGCTTGGTGTACCAAGTCTTCCAACTCCACATAATTTTGTAGCTCAACCACATCTCTAATGTCATTATTTAGCCCATTCAAAAAGCGTGCCATAGTAGCCTCCCTATCTTCATTCACATTGGCTCTAATCAAAGACACCTCCATCTCCTTGTAATATTCATCAACACTCCTACTACCTTGCGTGAGTCTTTGAAGCTTGTTATGAAGGTCCCTATGATAATAGGAAGGGACAAATCTCCTTCTCATCAACCTCTTCATTTCAATCCAAGTATCCACCAAAGGTTCTTCATTTCTAAGTCCTTTTGCAATTGGTTCCACCAAATAAGAGCATAATCTGTGAACTCCATGGCTGCCACCTTTACTTTCTTTTCTTCATTGTAATTGTGGCATGAGAACAACTTGCCAATCTTCATCTCCCACTCAAGATAAGCCTGGATCACTCTTCCCCTTAAAAGGTGGAATGTTAAGCTTCACTCCTCAATTCGGTCTCTCTCTAGCATCACCTTCATTATCTCTTCTCCTCCTTCCATCAATCCTCCTTCTACCTCCATCATCATCACGATGTTCTTGATTTTCTAACCGCTCAATTCTCTCATATAACTCCTCTGTATCTCCCTCATCATCCTCTGCATTTGAGCTGTAATAGCCTCCACTAACAATCTATTGTTTCCCTGAGGAGGAAGGTCACCATCACCACCTCCCCCATAATTCAAGTAAAGAAAACGAAAGTGAAAGCAATAGGACCTCACCACACTTCTCACGTGTTTACACTCTTAGAGATGTATCACTCGTTTGTTGCTCTCTAATAGGCTTTTGTGTAAAGTACTCTCTTGCCTTTTACCACTCAATAGCTCTCTTGAAATTCTTAATAGATTCTCCACAAACACACAAGACTACTTACTGAAAACTCAACAATGTGATGACAAACAAGAGAAAGGCTGAAGTGATGACAGATGAAGACACAACAAACTCAGCAAGACACGTAGGAACTTATCAATCAAGCACTGTGCACTGAATTTATAGAAAGAAAAAAAAATAGCTGCGTTTTCTTTGTTAAACTTCTTTCTCTTTGTTTTTTTTTTTTGACTCTTTTGTTTTCTATTTTCAATCTTTTTTTTTTTTTTGGTACTTTTGCTTCTAACTCAACAGTTAAAATAACAAGCTGATGTAGAATTTCAAAGAAAAAAAAATGCTGGAATTTGCACTAATTGAGAACAATTGACAAATAGGTGCTGCACAAATTATAGGAAAATAAAGGACTTGGAGAAATGTAATTGACTTTAAATAAATCCAGCACCCAATTAACAAAGAAGACAGGACAAACAATTGAACATAGACAATAGACAGAAAGAACAAAGCAGGACAAGAGAAAAGTAAAATAAAATCAGTACCAAATTATCCAACCTTAGAACTGAGCTTGATACCACATGATATGATCCAAACTCCATGAATCACAAGAAGGATCTACCAAGATTGGAAAACAATACAATCCGAAATTAACACGGCTTCGTATCTCAAGCTACAGGTCTCGGAATTCGACGATTCAAAAACAAGAAGAAAACTGACGTTCTGAAACTCAATTTAGGCTCAAGAATCATTGAAATCTGATTCGTATATCTTGAGATATGGACGAGAGTAAACAAGGCGCCACAATCAAGAGATTGATAAGCCTAGGAACGCCACAAGGATGAGCACCCTTGATAAGTTCAGAGAATTCTATGAAGAACCAGAGAGAGCAAGTCTCACAAGCAAATATGATCTGAATTGCTTTCCAAAAGTTAGGGTTTGCCTTTTATAATGAGCAACAACTTACAAATTTGCTTAGACCTAACCCAACAGCTTACTAATTCAGCCCAACATGGATAAAATTCATGCTCCCTCATATGGGCCTTTCAGCCCACTAAAAACTTAATAAAAATTAAAGAAAACAACCCAAAATCCAAGCTAAATTCGTATGCCCATAGGACAGCCCAAATATACTTATTACAAACTTTATTTAGTAACATAAAAAGGCTTAAAGATGGTGTCAGCCATATAGCATCAGGGGTCTTCAAGTGGGCAATGCAATGCACCATTTTGGGCTTCAAGTTTCCAACTTAAGGGCAGCCTCCAGAATTGTTGCTACAACTTGTTTTAATGCCTCCTTTGCTTTCCTAGCCCTTGATCTTGTCATAGGTCCCCCAAGTCCTTGAAGTGCCTTATTGTCCTTGCCATAGCCGTGTCCTCATCAATGAACATGAGACTATATGTGTATTTATGACATGTTGTTGTGATGATGTGGTATGCTATGCTTAGATGCATGAGAATGCAAAGTATGAATGAGTTAGGATGTCTGCTCCTATGTTTAAAAGGTTGATTTGATTAAGAAATTTCATGAGAACAACATGTATGATTTGGGTTATGTGGCATGACTCAAATTTGAGGAAATTCAGAGTGATGACGTTCATGCCTCGAATTTCCATCAAATTTGAAGGACCTGAGAAAAGTTTTGAAAAGAATGATTTATATGTGACATGTTGAGACACATTTCTCCTGTACGGTGAGGAGAAAGGAAACCCTGGGGGGTATGGTCATAGAGCCATATTTAAAGTAGACAATATCACGGTCTTAACCAGATGATGCGTTTCGCAACTTTAGACATACTTCTCTCCTATCCTGAGGATAAGGTAAAACCGTGAGGGCATTCGAACATTAGCTTGAGCGGACAAAGTCATTGTCTTAGCTAGTTGATGCGTTTTAGAAGGAAGAAAGTCCCATGATGGGTGATCCCTAGGTCCCTTGCCCGGACTCGGGAGTCGGGATTATTATTTTCATGATTATGATACGCTTATCAAGAGGATAAGTAAGCACTAGTGACGACTAGTTAAGGTATAAGCTCATAGCCTCAGTATGAGGGTCAGTTACTATTTTTGCATACCATGATGTCACAAGTTTGAGAAATGAGGAAAATGTGAAGCATTCTGCATGAAAGTGAGAAGTTGATTATGAGAAAGTACATGCCACTTATATGAGAATTGGTTATTGATGAGATGTTTTATTTGGTTTGTTGCATAAAGTATGGTCATGCATTCATGTTTTGGTATGCGCATACATGCATTAAAGATTCATCATAAAAGACACGACCTTGAATAATTATCTTTTATGAAAAACCTCATAATGAACCTTGCATGTATAATCTTTTTATAATAAACCCAAGGTTCGGGGACTGAAATGATGACACTAGGATAGAGGATTTCCTGAGATTCTTTAGCAAGAATTCCACGCTCTTTTTGATGAGGACACGACTAGTGGCAAGGACAACAAGGCACTTCGAGGACTTGGGGGACCCATGACAAAATCAAGGGCTAGGAAAGCAAAGGAGGCATTACAACAAGTTGTAGCAACAATTCTGAGGCTGCCCTAATTTTGAAGACTTGAAGCCCAAAATGGTGCATTTGCATCACCCTACTTGAAGACCCTGATGCTATATGACCTTCACCATCTTTTTAAGCCTGTTATGTTACTAATAAAGTTTGTAATAATGTAATTGGGCTTGTGAATTTTGTACAGCCCATCACTTGTTAATTTCATAATTTTATTTAATTTAGATTTTAATCATGGGCTAAGTATTACAGCCCACTGAACTTTACTCTAGTTTATAAACATTGTAAACACCTTTTGGAAGGGATTTTTTGGCAAATTCTTATCAGAATACCTTTTTGGTAAGAGTGTCTCTTTGGTTCTTGCTTGGAACCCTAGGTCTTATCAAGAGTATCCAATTGCTCTGGCGATCTCCCTTGGCTTATCAATCATTCTTGATTGTGGCACCTCCAACCAATTTCATTCCTCATCTTTCTCTTCAAACGTATCATTTGGTAATCAGAGCGAGGTTTAAATTCTCAGAATTGGTCAATTTTCCCTGGTTCATATCTAGAGTTTTACGCATTCTATTTTGGTGTTTCTTGGGTCATTTCTGCGTTTCAGAGTCTTAGTTTTCACCTCGTTTTGGAATCATCGCAATCTGAATTTTCTAGCTTGAGATACAGCGAATTTTTGTTTATGAGCGCAGACTAGAAGCAACCCTGCGAATTTGTTTGAGTCCTTGTTTGATTCATCATTTTGCTTAATTTTTGTGATGTTCTTCTAGATTCCATTTTTCTGTCTTTGGTGTTACATTGGATCAGTGGGTTAAAAAATAAGGTGCAGAATGTTCATCATGTGTTCTTGATGTTCTTGGGAATTATTTCATTTTAATCTTTCTAAGCTTTGTTAGTTTGATGTTTAGTTGTTAAATATGTGCTTGTTTTGATGTGATTCCATTTAGCTTGTTCATCTACAATCATCAAGAACAGATTGAAAAAAAAAAGAATTAAAAAAAAGTCAGAACAGTGGCTTGTTTATTTTGTTCTTCAAACCTTTAGCTTGTTCTTGCCTTGTTTGGCCTCTGATTTGAGTGTGCTTATCCTTGTGTAGCTTTTCTTGCTTGTCTCTTTTGGGTCTTAAAAGTTATCTTAGAGTTTTCTTTGTTTGACCTCTTGTTGTTTTGTGATTTAATATTGGAGTTGTTGGATTCTGTTTGAATTGACCTGTGATTCCATTTAAGAGCCTACAAGAGCACTTGAGTGGTAAAAGGCAAGAGAGAACTTTACATAAAAGCCTATTAGAGAGCAACAAACACAAGTGATACATCTCTAAGAGTGCAAACACGTGAGAAGTGTGGTGAGGTCCTATTGCTTTCATTTTTTTTTCTTTTTACTTGAATTATGGAGGGGTGGTATGGTACCCCCCTCAGGGAAACAACAGATTGTTAGTTGAGGCTATTACAGCTCAAATGCAAAGGATGATGAGGGAGGATCCAGAGGAGTTATATGAGAGAATTTAGCGGTTAGAAATCAAGACCATCGTGATGATGATGGAGGTAGAAGGAGGATTGATGGAAGGAGGAGAAGAGATAATGAAGGTGATGCTAGAGAGGACCAAATTGAGGAGTAAAGCTTAACATCCCACCTTTCAAAGGGAAGAGTGATCTAGAGGCTTATCTTGAGTGGGAGATGAAGATTGAGCAGTTGTTCTCATGCCACAATTACAATGAAGAAAGAAAGTAAAGGTGGCAACAATGGAGTTCACAGATTATGCTCTTATTTGGTGGAACCAATTGCAAAAGGAGCGACTTAGATATGAAGAACCTTTGGTGGATACTTGGACTGAAATGAAGAGGTTGATGAGAAGGAGATTTGTCCCTTCTATTATCATAGGGACCTTCATAACAAGCTTCAAAGACTCACGCAAGGTAGTAGAAGTGTTGATGAATATTACAAGGAGATGGAGGTATCTTGATTAGAGCCAATGTGAATGAAGAAAGGGAGGCTACTATGGCACGCTTTTTGAATGGGCTGAATAATGACATTAGAGATGTGGTTGAGCTACAAAATTATGTGGAGTTGGAAGACTTGGTACATCAAGCTACCAAAGTGGAGCGGCAACTTAAGACAAAAGGTACCATGAGAAGGAATTCTTCTAATTTCAATTCTTCTAATTGGAATGAAAGAAATAAGAAGGAGGGAGGTACTTCTTTTAGCAATACCATGGCTCCACCTCAAAGGACTCAATTCAAGTCCAATGAGACCCCTAAAAAAACAAGGAGTAGTGAGATAAAATGCTTCAAGTGTTTAGGGAGAGGTCACATAGCTTTGGCGTGTCCAACCAAGAAGACTATGTTACTTAAGGAGAATGGAGAAATTACTAGTGAGTCTTCAGCTGGTGAAGCCGAGGAAGAGGAAGAGGTAGATGAGGAGATCATTGTGGAGGCCAAAGAAGGAGATTTATTGATGATTAGGAGGTTGCTTGGAAGTCAGATGCAATCACTTGATGATTCTCAAAGAGAGAACATTTTTCGCTCTAGGTGTTCAATCAATGGGAAACTATGTTCTTTGATTGTGGATGGAGGGAGTTGCAACAATGTGGCGAGCTCTAGATTAGTGTCCATATTAAATTTAGAGACTAAGCCACATCCTAGGCCATACAAACTCCGATGGCTTAGTGAAGATGGAGAGATGACCATGAGCAAGCAAGTGGAGCTGCACATTTCCATGGGACAATACAATGACAAAGTGATATGTGATGTGGTTCCAATGGAGGCAAGCCATATTCTCTAGCAGGATCAAGTTCAGCTACCAGGTAAAAGCCTCAACGTGATTCATTAACACTTCCTTCTATTTCTGAAGACGAGATGGAAAGAAAAATAGAGGGAGTGAGAAACTTATAAAAGAATCTCAGGAGGTACCACCTCATGATGCATTGTGTCATCATCATCGTCCCCAGGAACCTAGTTTCATTATGAAATAGTGAGCATGCTAAGATTGATTTATTAAGTTCGAAAGTATACTTTCGATTATTGTTCACGTTATGTGCGGCTCACGTTTTCAATTATGTTTTAAAAAAAATGGCTCGTAATTTCACTAAGTATTTTCAAAGTATGATGAAGAACTGAAGCAAAGAGTAAAGTCTAGTAATTAATCAGATACAACCTAGGTGTATTAGGTTAATTATTAGGTTGTTACATTTTGGTATTAGAGGTTTGGTTCTCACGAGCTGGGGATTGGACTGGCTATGCTTCTAAAGCATACTACGTTAGAAATGTCATGTGTATATGTTTATCATTAGGATGAGCTTGAGGATTAGATGCATGACTCCTGTATGTTGCACGTGCCATGGTAACTTGCTCACTTTGCATGGAATGTTGAGCCTGATCACCTCAGGATTGCTGTTTTGTGTGTATAGGGACCAATGGCACGTCGACAACAGACTAGGAACGCGCACAGAATAACCAAAACAATGAGATGGCAAGGACAATGAGGATGATGATGGAACAAATGGATCAGGATCGCCAAGCTAATGCGAACCAAGGCCATGAGATCCGAACACACTCATTTTGAGTAGTTCGCAGGGGCGAACCCACTAGTTTTCAAGGGACCCTCAATCCAAATATAGCCGATGAATGGATTCAAATATTGAGAAGGTCTTTGCTGTAGTCCTATGCTCAGGAGCAGAAGGTCACCTTCGCTACCCATATGCTTGAAGGTGATGCCGGCTTTTGGTGGACAGGTGCTCGAAGGCTTCTGGAGGCAACGACATGGACATTGATTGGGAGTTATTTAAAGTCTATTTTTATGAGAAGTATTTCCCGAGTCGGTCAAAAATGCCAAGGACATTGAGTTTATGCAACTTGTCCAAGGAAATATGAATGTGGCCCAGGACACTGCAGATTTGAAGAACTTCAATGATGTATGAGGGTAACCCAACGAGTATTGGAAATGCATTAAATACGAGTCAGGGTTAAAGGCAGAGCTTAATGTGGCAGGTTGCGCATTTGGAGATTAGGGATTTCTCTACCTTAGTTAACAAATGCCGCATCATTGAAGAAGGGCAAAGAAGCTGAGCACCTCAAAGTTCCATAATATTACCAGGAAGCTGACACCTCAAGGTCAGAGGTTTAGCGAGAAGACCCCCATTCTCACTTCAATCAAGACCACAAGGGCCACAAAGGAACTTTCAACAAGGAAGGCTGAACAACAACAACCGCTATATAACCCCAACAACAATTGCAACAACAATAAGGGAAAGCACCACAAAGAGGTCCAGCAACACCTCCACGACCCCATCATCCACGGAATGTCCCAAGTGCGGCAAGAATCATGGAAGCATGCCATGTCGAGCCGGAACAAATGTTTGCTACCTGTGTGGAAAGCCAGGCCACTACTCTCTAGAATGCATAGAGAGGAACCCGTCAACCCGCAATCCCAAGCCGCAGGACTCAAGGAAAGGTTTTTACCATTAATGCAGAAGAAACGACGAAGTCACGGAATCTCATGGAAGGTAAGTGTAACATGCATGGTAAAAACTTAATTGTACTATATGATTCTGGCGCTTCCCATTCTTTTATCTCTCACTCATGTGTTAAAAGCCTTAACTTACATGTGACTGAACTTCCTTTTGACCTTGTTGTTGCTACCCAATTGGAAAACCTGTTAGGACTTGTAGATGTTGTCTAGATTGTAATTTTGTTATTGAAAATAGATCCTTTGTTTTAGACCTTATTTGCTTACCTATGCGAGGTTTAGATGTGATTCTTGGCATGGATTGGCTTGAGGCCAACCGTGTCCTGTTAAACCTTATGAGAAAACCATCACTTTTCTTCCTATTCCCATTGAACCTAAGAAACCTATAAGTCTTACATAACGCTGGAAATTGTGGTAAGGGTGAGAGTAAAGGCTATATTTTCCTAGCCGCTAGTGATGTAGACTTTGAGCAAAGTATCGATAAGATACCAATAGTAAGGAATTATCCCGAAGTATTTCCAGAGAGAATACAGAGTTTCCCCCAAGAGAGATATAGAGTTTTCCATAGAATTGCTTCCGTCAGGACCCATATCCATAGCCCCATCCAGGATGTCCCCATTAGAGTTGACCGAGTTAAAAGCTCAATTGGAAGATTTATTGGAGAAAAAGTTTGTTAGGCCTAGTGCATCACCTTGGGAGCCCGGTATTGTTTGTAAAGAAAAAGGATGGAAGTATGAGGATGTGTGTAGACTATAGGCAATTGAATAAAGTGACAATAAAGAACAAATACCCTTTGCCTAGGATAGATGACTTGATGGACCAGTTAAAGGTGCAAAGTGTTTTCTAAGATTGATTTGAGGTCAGGTTACCACCAGATTAGAGTGAGAGATGAAGATATACCGAAAACGGCCTTTCGCACTCGATACGGCCATTTTGAGTTTGGAGTAATGTCCTTTGGATTAACCAATGCTCCAGCAATTTTTATGGATTATATGAATAGGATCTTTAGACCCTATTTAGATCAGTTCGTGGTTGTCTTTATAGATGACATCCTCATCTACTCTAAGACCCACGAGGAGCATGAACGCCACCTAACCATAGTACTAGAGATCTTGAAGGAAAAGAAACTATATGCCAAGCTTTCTAAGTGTGAATTTTGGTTAGATGAAGTGAAATTTTTAGGGCATGTAGTATCTAAGAGGAATTGCTGTAGATCCTAGTAAGGTGGAAACGGTCGTGATTGGGAAAAACCAACCACGGTAAACTAAGTAAGAAGCTTTTTGGGTTTAGCTGGTTATTATCGTCTGTTCATCAAGGGATTTTCCCAGATTTCCCTACCCCTGACAAGCTAACTAGGAAAAATACCCTTTTTCATGGACCCCGAAGTGTGAAAAGAGCTTTCAAGAGCTAAAACACAAGCTAACCTCAACCCCGTTTTGGTATTACCCGACCCCAATGTGCCTTTGGAAGTATACTGTGATGCTTCGAGGAAGGTTTGGGTTGTGTACTGATGCAAGATAGGCAAGTGGTGGCCTATGCGTCGAGGCAACTCAAGCCACATGAGGCAAACTACCCTACCCATGACCTTGAGTTAGCCGCCGTCGTGTTTGCTCTGAAGATTTGGAGACACCATTTATATGGAATTAAGTTTGAGGTGTTCTCCGATCACAAAAGTTTGAAATATCTCTTTGATCAGAAAGAACTAAACATGAGGCAAAGAA
Source organism: Dalbergia oliveri (assembly GCA_030441495.1). Classification (NCBI taxonomy): domain Eukaryota; kingdom Viridiplantae; phylum Streptophyta; class Magnoliopsida; order Fabales; family Fabaceae; genus Dalbergia; species Dalbergia oliveri. The sequence continues at coordinate 20,776,887 of JAMLFY010000001.1, read as the reverse complement.
GGTGGATGGAGTTCTTGAAAGATTATGATTTTGGGTTGAACTACTATCCAGACAAAGCTAACGTGCCGATGCCCTAAGTAGGAAATCCTTACAAGTATCCCGTTGATGGTGAAGGAGCTTGAGTTAATTGAGCAGTTTAGAGACTTAAACCTAGGGATGACCTTGACCACTAAGGGCATAAGAGCTTGCCATTTTAGTGTGACGAGTGAATTCAAGGAAAGAATTGCTCAAGCCCAAAGGGAAGATACGGAATTTCAAGAAACCTTGAGGCGGTAAGAGCTAATAAGTTGAAGGGTTTTACCCAAGGGAATGATAGTTTGTGGAGGTTTGAAGGTCGTATATTGTACCTACTAGTGGTGACCTCCAAAGGATATTTTGGAGGAAGCCCATAAGAGTCATTTTACCCTTCATCCGGTGCCACCAAGATGTATCAATATTTGAAGAAGATGTTCGGTGGCCAGGATTGAAAAAGGATGTGTGCACATGGGTGAGTAAGTGCTTGGTATGTCAAAAGGTAAAGATTGAGCACCAAAGACCCTCTGGAATGTTGCAACCCTACCAATCCCCGAGTGGAAGTGGAATAGTATCTCCATGGATTTTGTAACTGGACTCCAAGGACCCAAGCGAATCATGACGCCATTTGGGTAATAGTGGATCGGTTGACTAAGTCAGCCCACTTTTTACCTATTAAGGTGACTTATTCCTTGGATAGGTTAGCACAGTTATATATACAGGAGATAGTAAGATTACATGGAGTACCGTCGACAATAATCTCGGATCGGGATCTGATTCACATCACGGTTCTTGGGAGCCTTTCAGAAGGCGTTTGGTTCAAAGTTCGTTTGAGCACGGCTTATCACCCCAACAGACGGTCAATCTGAAAGAACTATCCAAACCTTGGAGGATATGTTAAGGGCATGTGTTTTGGATCAAAGGGAAGTTAGGGATAAGTTCCTACCATGATTGAGTTTGCATATAACAACAGTTATCATGCAAGTATCGGTATGGCACCATGCGAGGCCCTCTATGGACGGAAATGTCAATCTCCCTTATGTTGGTATGAACCCGAGAGAAAAGTTTACTTGGACCTAATATTGTGAGGGAAACAATGGAACAAATTAAGAAAATTAGGGATAAGATTCTTCCTGCTCAAAGTCGAGAAAAACTATGCGACAAGCGGCGAACCGCTAGATTTTCAAGAAGGGGACCATGTGTTCCTAAGAATCACCCCACCACAAGCATAGGTCAAGCAATGAAAGTAAAGAAATTGAGCCCTAGATTTCTTAGACCATTTGAAATCCTTAACAAAGTAGGATCTGTAGCTTACCGGATAGCCCTACCCCCGAATTCTCCAACCTTCATGATGTTTTCCATGTCTCCAGTAAGGAAATATCATTTTGACCCAAGTCATGTACTAAGCAGAACGTGTGCAATTAAAAGATGACCTAACGTTTAACTTACCACCCACGAGAATCATTGACCGAGGAGTTAAGCAATTAAGAAAAAAGGTTGTACCCGGTCAAAGTAGCATGGGGACGAGGTGAAACTGAAGAATTCACATGGGAGCTGGAATTGGACATGCAAGTACAGGACCCGAACTATCTTATAGAACGAATTTCGAAGGCGAAATTCTTTTTAAGGAGGAGTATTGTAACGCCCCAATTTTTACCGTCATTTAAAAATTACCGATTACCCTATATAATTCTTATATAAATTGAGACCGAACAATCCTCAATAGAGGAATATAACATTAGAAAAGAGGTTATGAGCGATTCCTGCAAGAGTCGCAAGCCCAGAATTTCTGGACGTGTAAAATGACCAAAATGCCCCTGAGGTTATTTTACTAAAAATGAGGATGTGGGCCCCTTCCTCTAGGGATGTTTTGAGGATAATAGGGGATTTTTTGTGTTATGTGTGTTAATAGAGGAGAAGAATCTCAATTTTGAGTTTCGACGCGCGAAATGACCAAAACGCCCCTGCCGTTGTTTTAATTCCAATTTGTGTTACTTGAGCCCGAACCTCACTAAAATGTTTTAAAACATGTTTTTAAGCTATGATTAACCATTAGTTAAGCTCAGGTGGTCTCGGGCAATTTTTAAGTAAAATTACCATTTTGTCTGTCTTTGTGCAGTTTTGCGAATTTTGAGATTTTTGATCTGTATAGCAAAACATAAGCGATATTAGGCTCAAATTAAAGGTTATTAGATTCTAATTATTAATCTAGAGTCAAAATTATTTATTTAGATTGATTAGAACTTAAAATTGCTTAAAAACACTCAAATTGCTTACTAATTCACCTAAGCCCTTAATTGTAAATTCTCTAATTTGCAAAGATACCTACCTACACCTACATAATACATGGAACACACAAATTTTATCCTCCTTGGGCTGTAATGCACGAAATTTTGGTCCATAATGCATCAGAAAATTTGTCAAAGAATGCACAAAAACCAAGGTATGAAAATAAGGAACCATGAAAACATGATTCCATGTTTTAAGCCACCAAACAAGATGATTTTTCTTCCTTGTTTCCTCCTCAAATTTGGTCAGAATTTCCTCCTCCCTTTGTCCATTTATGAGCCTCAAAATCTCTATAAATAGGCATGCTTGAAGGAGTGTTAGAGGCCTTAGTTCATAACTTACACAATTCTAGTGTTTAGAAGCACCAAAAGCTTTCTTTCTTCCTCCTCTTGGCTGAAACTCTTCTCCCATTTCTCAAAGAGATTTTCTTTCATTTCACTCAAGGAAACCAAGTTCTCTCCTTTCCTTCAAATAAAATTAGGTAGGGAGTTGTTTTTAAGCTTAATTTCAAGTATTGATAAGTGTTGTTCTTGGTTAAAATGATGATTTTATGTACTTTCTTCTTGCTTCATATTTGGTTTTCCTTCTCCTTTTCTTCTTGTATATTTCGGCCTTATGGCCTAGATTATGATGAGACCATGGTTTGATGATGAGGTTCTTGAGTCTTGGTTGCAAAGCCTTCACAAGTTAGACCTCTAAAACTTGAAGGTTTCATTAGTTTTCAAAGTTTTGAAGCAACTATGTTTTTATGATAAAGGTCTTGAGTTTAAAACTTGAAAAATATATTGACACTTATGTTTCATTTCTTGTTAAGCTTTGTTTTTAGTTTAAAATGATGTTTAACAATTTTTCATTTCTAGATGACTCTTGAACTTCTCCTTTTCTTGCCATTTGATTTCGGCCCCAAGGCCTAAGAAAGTTTTCTAGGATAGCTTAATAATGAAATCTTTAAAGCTCACTTTGTCTTGCTAAGATATATTTTGGGTTGAAATTATAATTCTTTTAAAGTCTTGAAGGAGCTCTAGTAAAGAAATAAAAATGAACTTGCATCCATGTTTAAGTTTATGCCTTGCACATCATGTTTACTTTTAATGTCATCACTAAATTCTCAAGAATAAATAAATGAACTTGCATACCTCATGTTTAAATTTTCAAGCTTGCATTTCATGTTTATGTTTCAAGTTGTCATTTCAAGCTTGCATACCTCATGTTTATGCATTCTATCCAGAACCTTTAGTGGCCTTAAGAACCAGATTTTATTATGTTTAGATAAGGGACAATGATTCATAATTGGTTTAGTAATTAATTTTAGCATCATAGGGGAAGTTGTAACGAGATAGGGTTAAAAACGTAACTTCTAACAGGTTAAACCTTAAGAACAACTTCCGTTATGCTACCCCATATAGTCTAATAATGTTCCTAAGGCTTATAATTGATGGTAATAAATCCCTTAGATGCATAAGTAATTAGTTTGATAATTAAGGTTACCCAAATTTAGAGTTTCGGTTGATTTAGGAGCTTTACCTTGAGAATTTTAGATGACATCTTTTGATGCTTTGGAATGTCAGTTTATATGATGATGTAATGCCTATTGAGAATTTGATATTATTGAATGATTTCATGGCTTGCATGTTATAGTTGCTATTGCAAACAATGAGAATGTTCATGCATCTTGATGATTATGATATAACATGCTAAGACTTAATGGTGACTTAAACTTATGAGGAATGATCCTTTGGACCCATCAGACTATAGGTGGTGAAAAGGTGATCCTGAGAAATGATCCTTTAGATCCATCAAACTATAGGTGGTGAAAAGGTGATTCTTGCCCCCTAGCTCGTTTCTCAAAAGGGTAGAGTTGGGATTTTAACTTATCAAAAGGGATAAGTATATGCTAGTGACGACTAGTAAGGTATGAGCTCATAACCTAGATTACTCCCAAAAGGGTGGAGTATAGGGTGGCCCCAAGGAAAATAATGATGATGATGACAAGATTTTAAGTCACCTAGGACACTAAAGAAATGAAATATGTGCACCATGTCTTGTGCATAGCTATTATGGTATGATGCTCTTCTGTGCATAGCATTTATGAGATGATGATGAGAAATATGATGTTCTTCTATGCATGTTATTATGATATGATGATGAGGAATATGATGTGTTGATGAAAGGAAAAGTTTATTATAAACATTGTAACAACCTAACATCTACCCAATACCACTAGTAAGTACTTAGGTCAAATATCAGTCATTACTTACTGACATGGTTCTTTTATGAGAAAGAGAAATAACTTAAAGAAAATACGGGCCATTTTTTTTTTTTTAAAATAGAAGCCGCGCGTATCTTATCGATCGGTATTATAAAGTGCGGAATATAAACATAGAAGTGGCTCCAGATCAAATATAACATCACATTGAAATACTTCATACATAATAATATGCCTACCCTACGGAACTTTAAAGACATGAGATGATGCAAATACAACTGAAACCGGAAATACATGTAAATAGAAACCACAGAACCAGAAATCATAAAAGGAACACCCCTCCCAAGAACATCTAAAGTGGATAACCTCAATACAAAAGAAAGTTTATCCGTTCTACATGTAGTGCGTGCACTAAGGACTACCCTCTATCCTAAAGCTAATGCCATGGGTAAGGCGACATAACCAATCCATGGACGAAGTGCGTCTGGAGTAGGCACTAAGAGGTCCTCCATGATGAAGCTTTCTTAGCGGGCATGGTGGAATCTTTCTCCCTTTTGAGAAATCTCTAGGTTATGAGCTCATACCACACTAGTCGTCACTAGCATCTAGACTGGGATAAGTCAACTTCCAAACCTTAAGTACGGGTTTAGGGGGCTAGAATCACATCGTCCCCACCCTTCGTTTGGTGGTTTCAAAGGATTACATTCTCATATCTTAAGTCACCCTAAGTTTAACATGTTACTGTGAGATGCCGCATAATTAATGCGTAACACAAAAATTACTACTTCGGCATCTCTAAGGTCTTTTAAAGAAGCAATAACGTAAGGGTACAAAACTATTATTTAAGGATAATAGTTACATGGCACCATATATGTCATGAGCTAACACATCAATTCATCATTAAATGCGAGACTCATAATCATCCCTTAAGGTAGAAATCTCTGAATCGGGTAACCTCAAACTATCCCATTGTTTTCTTGCATGCTGATGGGATTGATTAACCTCATTACCATAATCCATTAAGTTCTAATTCCTAATTAATTATGGTTGGACAGCTTATGTAGTTGTTCACATTTGATGAATTATGTGTTCTAGAAGATGCGTTTTAAGCTCTTTCTCGCTTCCAACTTTGTCTATGGTGCAGTATTTAATACCTAAGCCAATTATGAGTCACTCCCGCACATCTAGGCATATTATAATGTGATTCTAACTATTTTATCAAGGCTGGGCAGAAACTAATTTTGCCATTCTTTAGTAGTTCTAGAATTCACATATTAGGCAAACAAAGTCACTAATGATGCTTTTAAATGTCTAGAACAAATGTCACATACTTAGCAAGGTAAATCAACATATTTAGACCACCCAAAACAGAATTTAAGGTGCTGGAACTGTTAGGCAGAACCGAAACCCTTAAGGCATAAAATCATGAGAAAACCTTACTTTCAAACATATAACTTGCTAGTTTCTCTTAGAACCTTTTAGGGACTTCAACACTCCATAAGATCAAAGTTTATTTTGCCAAAACTCAACATAAAACGCCAAGGGCAGTAGCCATTTAATCTTACCCTTGATCAAGATGCAAAACTTGAAAACTTGTTTAAAACCTTAGTTGGGTGCATCTAAGCTTAGAAAAATTCTAAGTCATGCATTATAGGCCCTTGTAGTTAAATGAAACTCATCCTAGAGCCATTTACACCACATGGCCGAATGATATTCAAGGAAGTACCTCCTTGATTTAATTCTTTTCTTAGAATGAAAGGGGCAAGTCTTTGAGCTCTAAAGTTTTAAGTGACGACATCAAAATAAACGTGCTATGCATTTCATTTTATAGCCTTTTTGAAAGTAAAGTGATAACACAAAGTAAATATGAAATGCATCTCCATTCTTATTCTTAGCGCTTAGTGATGGCTTGAAATATAAGATGAGATGCAAAGCTTGAAACATAAACGTGCTAGGCAAAAGATAAACATGAGGTGCAAGGTTCTATTCTTTATTTTAGTGCTCTAGGCCTCTTGAAGTTTTCACTCCAAATCAACAATCAACTTTAAGGTTGAAATAGGTAGGCTTTGAGATTAATTAAGTGATGATGCACATTCTCATTTTAATCCTTAAGTTGCTTAGTGATGGCTTGAAATTAAACATGCTATGCAAAGCATAAAGGTAAACATGGATGCAACTTCTTTTATATCTTGTTTAGAGCTCTTGCAAGACTTTAAAGGAAACAAAGTTTCATCCCATAACTCATCCTCACAAGAAAAG